>CM053170.1:28735288-28756141 GCA_012977825.3 Pteromalus puparum
TCAAGCAGCCTCCACTTACAGTAAGCATTATTTCCATTTAGAAGCTATAACTTATCATATGCTACGTTAAGAAATAAATATACTAAATAGCAAAAGCAATACGAAATAGAGTCTTCAATTGCAAAATGAGAGAGCGAAAAGCGAAAAAAATAGCTACTTTGTTGCGTTAAATATTTTCAACTTGCTAAACTGATCTGAAAGCATTGTGAATTAGCAAAAGTCGGCGATTAAGTAAGAGACAAAAGTATTATAAGAGAGAAATTAATGATTGACTCAAGAGAGATTATTATTGTACTGGTACTTCAAGCTTTGCGCTTAAATATTATACCTGTATCAGGAAGGATTGCTCGACATCTCTGTACTTACATAGGGAGTTTTTTTACATTAGATCTAACGTTTTGCTCTCCTCAAGACGAAGCATTTGTGATAGTTAAAATTTTCAGTTTATGCTGAATAACTATCGGGAAACGCATTTGAGGTGTGTGCGAGTACGAATCAGACTTTTTAGAAAATGTCGCGTGCGGATGGCTGTGGTGTGTGTGTCGTGTGTGTGTGTGTGTGTGTGTGTGTGTGTGTGTGTAATTACGTACACCGCCATAAATTTGGAACCTGCGACCGGATACGTAATAAAAATTGATATGCATATATTTTCTAAATTCGTGAATTAAGTCATCTTTTGTTTTATGATTCTGACCCAATTTTATGTGCCATATTAAGGCAATTTTCTACTTTTTGAAAAACTGTTTTGCTTTCTTTATAATCGATATGATTTATCAAATAGATTCACAATAAGTGTAACTAAAGGAACATAAATGTTGGATCCACTACTATGTATTCCCGGCAAGATTGTTCGTAGAGATTGACTTATCTGTGTCCATGTTTTTGATAGTGAAAAAGGTTAATTATTTCGAATAAACATAGTATCACTCCAAAAATAAAATAGTCTAAATGTGTTGGAAAAAATTCATGACAATAAAACGATATCGAGCCTAGTGTACAAATTTAGCATTTTGGCGACTAATTTTTGAGAAAAATCAAAAACTAGAAAAATGCTTTCTTTTATGTCGGTACATTACGGAGTAAAAAGGTTTAAATATTGAGTTGAAATTTAGGAAGAAGATGTGATCTTTGATCATCTTCGGCTAGTTCTTTTGTGATGTTTTGAATTTGCTATGAAACCTTTTAGTTAAAAGATATTAAGATTCAACATTCTTCAACTCCTCACCCTGTATACTCTGTGTGACTGAACATTTTATTCTGTTAAAGCCATCATAAATTATAATTAAAGCTGAGTATGTTTGGACGAGTACTACATGTTTTATTAAAATGTCCGTAACAGAGTGGTTTTGACTGTGTGTGTGTGTGGTGTCTGCGTGCCGTGCGTGCGGGGATCGCGGCGTACGTATAGCGTGTATAACTTCTGGAACTACGGAGTCGGATCGTAATAATGTTGGCCGTCATTATGTTTTCTGATTTGAATTCGAGTAACCTATCCTTTAACATACCGCTTCCCACCCCCCCCCCCCCCCCCGAAAAATAGTAGCGAATAATTTACATCAAAGAACTGAATTTGGTTTCCATCGAATTACTGCCACTCGCAGCAATAGGGAAACTTAGGAGTGCAATGATATGGCAGCGGTTGGTTGTTTGTACACATGCCTATGTACAGTACCTACAGACAACTAAGTTTGTCTCTATAGGATGTCTTTTTATAAGACATATGTATATGGTCTAAATAAATAAATAAATAAGTATACAATGGTATATATATATAGTATAATGGTATATACATGTGTATATATCAAGTTGTATATACATATATACAACTTTACACGATTATGGCAAATTCGAGAAAATGGTGAAATGAGGTATTATTGGTCTATCGTTGCCTACAAATGTGGGAATAAAAATATCAAAATTTCCGCAGTGAAACCTGTTTTTAGGAGTGCCAGGGAACCCTTTTCAAGTGGTTTGAGGGGGATTCCTTGCAAAACCAGCAGTTGAGTGAATTGTGTCCAATTTCCGACACTGTGCGTCGGTTTCGCGGCCCTGAGGCTCTTGAGCGCCTCACGCGGCGCCTGATGGGATGCTGCTCGTTGAGAGGGGCGCTGTTTGGTGTCGGCAACCATGATGTTGCTCGTGCTTGGTGCAACGAAACTCGTACTCGGGGCAGCTGTTGTGGTAGGGCTGCAGATTACTCAAGAGCTTGCCTGGTTGCGTGGGCCTATTTCTTCTATAGCCTGGAGCATCAGGTGTCGATGTGCGCCCTGGTTTGGTAAGCTTCTTGGCCAGGGCTCTCCGAGCGTTGTGCTGTGTAAAGCCTGCAGAAGGAGATGATTAGAATCCGTCGACGGGTCGCATGAGCGACGCCCCGTCACCGAGTCTTGCGAAAAGCGCCAAGTGGCTTTGCAATAAGTCAGACACTCTTGGCTCTATGGCAGCAGGTGCTCCATGGGCAGCCGCTTGAGTGATTTGCCAAAGTGCCAACTGGCTTTGCAATTGTCCGCAGCGCTCGACGCGCATGGCGTGGAGACACTTTTGGCTCCATGGTAGCAGGTTCAGCATAGGCTGCTCCTGCTTTAATGGCAGCCGTCTGAGCTGTTGCTGAGGCGCCTTGTCGCATTGCAACTTTATGAAGTGCTCGATACGTATGACGTGAAGGCACCCTCGGCTCCATAGTAGCAGGCCCAGTATGAAGTCGCTTCTGCGACATCGCTCCTGCGGCGTGGGCTGCCGGATCCCGAAGCAGCTTGACGTAGACACGATGAAAGGAACTCCGGTAGGCTTCAAGCGTCTGCCTGCTGCTGTCAGTCAGGCCTCTCGTCCAGTCGGTCGGTGATAGGTGATGCCCAGTGTAGTCCCTTAGATGTTCTATACGGAGTCTTCCCGCGGATGGCTCTTTGCTGTGAATATTTTGAGTCCTCCTGTGTGACAGTCTGTGGTGTGATGGAGATGCGGAGACGTAGCAGTCTGCGGTATGGTGGAGATGCACGGACGTGGCGTTCTGCGGTGTGATAAAGCTGCGGAGATGTGCTGGTCTGCGGCGTGATAGAGATGCGCAGAACTCCCGCCCGCCTCGTTCCATGAACGAAACTATATCGTGTACCCAATTGTAAGTGTGGAAACCTGTAACGAAAAGTACCCGGAGGCAAATCACGGCAGACGCTTGCTGTCCTGGTAGTCGCTTGCATGGTTAATGGATGGTGATATCAGTGACGATTCTATTCTGTAAGTATGGCGCGTCGTGCGCGTTGACGCGTGCGAAGCGGCTTCATGCGCAAATGCATGCTTGAGGGACGGTAGTACGTCGAAGGTATGCGTAAGGTTCCTCGATACCGGAGCCAATCGGTGGTCGGCTCGTTACAGTAGACCCTGGTGAAGACCCTGGTGTGTGGCGAGCAAGGCGGATCAACGCTCAAACTTTTAAAGCGCCGTGGCGAAAATAAGACTGCGTACGAGAGATGCTTGGTCAAAGTTTATGTAGTAATATTAGTTATATAGTAATAATAGTAATAATAGTTTATGTAGTAGTATAGTAGCAATTGTGTGTAGATGTCTGATAGGGGTAGTTCTGATTTTTCTAGTCTCGGACTAGTGAGAATGGCGGGAACGAAATGTAAATGATCGAGCTGCAATTCTGCATGCCTGTGATTCTAAGATGTGGCGAGGATGATGTATGAATGATCGAAACTGTAATTCTGCTCGCCGTAAGAAATTGTGCAACTGATTTTAGGGGCGCTTGGCGGAGCTCTTGGAATCATGCGACGTTTAGTAGTATGTTTCCAGACTCGAGGCAGACTCGCGGAATTCGTCGGTTCCCGTCGTGATCCAGGGAGATTCGCGGGGACCGCGGTGATTGGCTGAGTGGAAAGGGCGTGCTGGGACGCTGGAATCGATGCGTTAGCACGACACCAAGCTCTGGACTGTCGAGAAGATAGAGAAGACGTATTCGTGATCTTTTTTTGCCTTTCATCTGCCTTTGTCGTCAGTGACTACCGAGTTGCATCATGTATTGTCGTCGTGCCGAAGGACTATCTCGCGACATCCTGGACGCAGTGGGATGGCGGGAATTGATAGGGTCGTGCGTGAATTTCTAGCAGAGTGGCTTGTGCGAAGGACAGAGTGCATGCGTGAAGATTGTACAGTGAGTGAGAGTCTGCCGAGCACCAGATCCCGATAGGAAGACGCAGGTGCATTCAGTTAGGACGCGAGAGATGGGGTCGGCGAGAAGCCGAAGTGTGCGCCAGGAATCGGACTGTGATTGGTTTTAGGATTGTGCAGTGAGAGACAGACAGATAGACAGAAAAACTTTATTCACCAATAATGGTAAAAAGAGTAAATAATGTACAAAAAAGAAAGATACATAAATACGCAATACATAAATACTCAATACATAAATAAATTGCACGCAGAATTACAGAGAATATGAATCGCTCATGAGAGTTAGGGGTCGAGATCGAAGAGGTACGCGCTCACAGCCCTCTTAAACGCCGACAATGATGGCAAATGTCGCAGAGTCGAAGGAAGCGAGTTCCAGAGACGGGCTCCTAGGACCTGGAAGGACCTGGAGCCAGCCTCCGTACGCACCCCTCTGGGGATGTCGAGCTCTGGGGTCACCCCCCTGCTGGTAGCTCTGGGTCGATGCCTCGAGAACAGCTCCGCGAGATAGCTCGGCTCCCCAATTCGGGTGATTTTATAAATCATGATGGCTGTGAAGTACGAACGGCGAGAATCCGTCCGAAGCCAACCCAGACGCTTCCGATAGGGGGTGATGTGTTCATCCCTTTTAACACCGAAAATGTAGCGCACGCATGCATTGCTCAGCCGCTGCAGTCTTATGCGTTGCTCGTCCGCTGCATCCAGACACACTATCGCGCAGTAGTCCAGATGGGGCTGCACGAGGGTCTCGACCAGCCTTCTGCGAAGAGTCTCGGTGGTACATGCCCTTATAAACCGCAGGCTATATAGGGCTTTATTTACTTTTTTTGCGAGTTTGTCTATATGCGGCTTCCATGTCATTTTACTGTCAAGAGTAACTCCGAGACTCACCACTTCAGGCTCGAACGGAACAAGCACTCCGTCCCGCACCTCCACGCCGGGCAGGCCCGTATCATTGAGATTGTTGACATTCCGTTTGGAACCAAAATATATAGCCTTGGTTTTCCCGGCGTTTAGGCACAGTGAGGAGCGCTCAGCCCACCGGTCGACCAGCCTCGCTGCCTCGCCAAGCTCAGCAACAGCCTCCCGGACGCAATCAACAGTGGTGTGCAAGTAAATTTGTAGGTCGTCCGCATAGAAAATATGCTTGATAGTAGACCCGCGAAGCACGTCACGGAAGTCATTCACGTAGACGCAGAAAAGTAGGGGCCCCAAGACGGAACCCTGTGGAACGCCCAGATTTGTTACCAACCATTCAGAGTTCCCGTTGCTTTTCGAGAGAACCATCTGGGCACGGCCCTGTAGGTAAGACTTGATCCACAGGAGAGCCGATCTTGAGAACCCCAGGTGCCTCAGCTTACATAACAGCTTTGACGGAGATATTGAATCAAAGGCCTTGCTGAAGTCAAACAAAAGCAGCAGCGTTATTTGCCTTTTGTTTATGGCCATTCGTACGTCGTCGGTAAGCCTGAGCAGCGCAGTCTGCGTGCTGTGGTGCTTCCTAAAGCCGGTCTGGAGGGGGTCGAGGAGCCCACCGGTATTCAGATACTCCGTGATCTGATCGTGAGCGATCTTCTCTAGCACCTTTGAAAGAAAGCAGAGCAACGCTATGGGGCGAAAATCTGCCACCGCTGAGGGAATCACTTTCTTTTTTAATGCGATCAGCTGTGCCCTCTTCCAAGCACTCGGAAAGACCCCCCCGGCTAGAGAAGAGTTGAAGATCCTAACTATGTATTGGCCGATAGCCGGGAGAGATCTCACTATCACCATTTGGGGGATCCCGTCCACCCCTCTCGCATGTGAGGAGAACTGCGAAATCGCAAGGATCACGTCACTGATGGTAACCTCCCTAAAAACAAAACCGTCCTCACCTGCAGACGATATCACGTCCATCACACTATCGATGTCTTCGAGAGAGGACACGGAAACCCCCGCGAAGTGAGCGTTCAATTCCCCCGGCGTGAAGCCGTGCAGCTCCTCCTCTCTACGCTTGGGAAGCAGGCCCAGGTTGCGCATTTCTTTCCAGATGTTTTTATTATCATTGATCGCGTCAGAGAGGTGTTCATGAAGAAAGTTATCACGATCCCGAATTATGCGCTCGTCGACCTCGTTGCTTAGCCGAAGGAACTCATTGAGCAGCTCCACACGCCCAGTACGCTTGTATCGCTCATGAGTTGCATTGCGCTTGTCAACGAGAAGTCTCAACTCCGGCCCGAACCAGGGAGCATACTTCCTGCGCGGGGACACCGTCTTAAGAGGGGCCAAGCGATCTATGACCGAGACCAGATTAGCATTCAAGTTTTCCAAGGCCTCCTCCAGATCGAACTCGCTCGAATTCATGGGCTTCCAGTCACAGCAGGACAGCAACTCAGTCAGAGACGACGAATCGATACCTCTATAGTCCCTATACGAGAAAGACTCCTTAGGCTGTACCGATGAAAACACGCCAATAGAGACATCGATAACCGAGTGCCTGCCGAAGCTGGGCAGCCACTCATTTCTGCAGTCACGTATCTCATCATTCTCGTCAGTCATCATTATGTCGATCCACGTGTGCGAGCTCGAGGTGTGGTGTGTGGGACCATGCTGAACAATCCGAAGGGACAGTTCATCCACGAGTCGCCCAATAGTGCCCGAATCGTCGCACGCTGACATTAGATCAGCATTCCAATCTCCCATGATGACCTTGTGGCTGTAATCCGCACTGAGGTCTCTTAAAACATTAAAAAGGTCGGTACCTGTTTGCATTGGTACCTTAGGGGGTCTGTAGACTATGCCGACAAGAATCCGAGGGAGATTGGCCTGCTGTATCTCGCAAAAGAGATACTCTGGGATACCTGGCTTTCCGTGTCCAAGAGTATCAGAAGACGCCAGTCTAACAACCTTAAAATTATTCCTGATGTACAGCAACACTCCACCCCCGTGAACGTTCCTGTCCTGTCTCATTATGGAAAAACCATCGATCCGAATAAGATCATCGGCAACGATCGGGCCCAGCCACGACTCCGCGATCCCGAAAACGCCATACGATGGGTTGTCCGCGAAAAAGAGCCGCAGTCTCTCAATATGTGCACGGATGGAGTTTACGTTTAAGAAGCCTACTCTCAGAAAACTCGCCGCCCCCTCCCCCCGACCACTCGTAGGCGGTCCGAGTCATGATGTCGCCGCTGTCTCGCTTTCCAGCTGTTGTACCGCCTGCTCACCCACCATATCCGCGGTGTCGGTAACAATCCCGATGTCAGCGATTTTGTTTGTGCGGTTTGTATCGGTAGAGCAATTTACAGATTCGCGGCGAGACCATGTGGTGCACAGAAGCGCTGACTGGATGGCTTGCAGATCAGCCGCTGACTCGAAAGCATGCGCACGCTCACCTCCCCTACGTCTGGCCAAGAATCTGCCTCCAGCATGCCACACATACCGAAAACCGAGCGCCTGGGCTACAGGTCTTAGGCTTTTAAATTTTTGGAATTTAAGTTGAGGCAGTAATTCGTTGATGAAAATCTTGTGCTTGGGCACGCAGGAAGCAGCTTCCGGGCCGAGGGAATCCGCCTCAATGTCGCTCGTCGTCAGGTAATTCCAATCTCGCTTAGCACGCATTACGTCCCTGACCAAACCCAAACTCGCCTCAGAGAGCCTGACAACACATGAGGGAAAAGCAGTTGATCCCGGTCGCGAGTCCGACCCCGTGCTACGATTCGACCCTCCAGTCCGATTTTGAGGTCGCAGAATACGGGTGTCAATGATGCTCTCTTTTTCGATGGAAGGAAGCACCACGCTGAGTGTCGCAAAGGCAATCTCATTCAATATTCCCGGGGAAATATCGCAATCATTTTTTAAGATCCCGTGCAAAATGACCTCGCGGCACTCTTCCGTCTCCCCGCCGGCTCCCGCCACACGCGGCGCAGAGACCGTCGGCCCAGAGAGGCGCAACGCAGCCACACCGCACGGCTGACTCGCATCGTCAGAAACCGGCGCCGCGGCGGATGGCGCACTGACATTCGTCTCCGGGCGAGCACCATGGATGCTCACTACAGGATTTAATACCCCTCTCATCTTATCCGAGGAATCACCGCGGCTCGACTCACCCTCCAGCAGCAGCTGAAAGCCTGAAATTTTCTCCTCGAGAGCAGAGACCCGTGCGGTCAGTTCATTAATAGCCGCACTGGCCCCCGCGCAGGCACATGGTTCGCAACGCGTGCAGGAATTTTTAACACCACCAGCGGCCAGGTCGTCGAGCTGCTGCTGGAGCATATCGAATCTCTGAAACAGGAGATCCATCGTGCTTACCGGGATAAGTATGTTTTTTACCCCTAAGGTGCTAAACTCCTCCGCAGATGGCACGATGCTCGCGTTCTGGGTTGACTGCGACCGCTGTGCTGTTCCTCCTCTGACCTCCGGCGTGGGTGCGTCCTTCATTGCCGGGCTGTCAAGAGTGACGTCACTACTCACTCGTCTCGCCGTTGCAGATGCTCTTTCCTCCTGTGACTTCGCGTTTTGATTCGAAGCTTCTTCGAGAGGCTTCGATGCAGGAGGCTTCGATGCAGGCGGAGACGACGGTGTGGCGGTGTTCCTGGTTCCGGATTTGACTGAGGTGTTCTGCCATTGCTGTGGTTTAGCATGTAATGACCGCGACGGGCTTCCGCGGCCGACGGCCCCCGCATGCGAGACGAGCAGCGAGCGACTCGCCGGCGTGTTGGTGGCTACTCCCTGCTTCATCCTTACATTGGCCGGCGTCGACGAGCTCAACGGCGTACGGTCATAACTGCCTTCAGCATTCTCGGTGGTGCTGCGCGCTTGTAGGATGTTGATTTCCGAGGCAGGTAGATCATGTTGCCCCTGCTGATCTTGCAGATTTTGTTGATCTTCTACCTGCTGGACTGGGCGCTTCCTCTCGTTCTTACATTTGTCACAGGTGGCATTCCGTCTTTTCCCGCACACCTTGAGTGGCACGGACGATTGCATTTGGGGCATATGTTGACTGGGTTCGATGTTAATTTTCCGCATACCACGCAATTTAAACGAATTGTGCTCTGATTTCGTGCTGTTGACATCGCGGAAGACAGCTACCGGCACAACAACAACAAGCGATGACGAGCACCGGAGCGTAGTCCAAGGCCTTCTAGAGTCTTCTTGGTGTAAATATGAGAAATGGATGAGCAGGTTCACCGTGTACGGAGAGAGCAAGCAAACAGCGCTGGGAGTTCGCGCTATTAATACTTTTGTTTTAGAGTAGTAGAGAGAGAGAGAGAGAGAGAGAGAGAGAGAGAGAGAGGAGAGAGTAGTGGGAAACCGGTGTGTATTCACTCCAATCGTCCGCACACAACCCGACTCGAGGGGACTCAGCAGGACTTCTTCCGAGATTCGCGAGTAAGAATCGGAGCCGTTCGCAAATAATAGTATCGCCGATTCGGGGTCGACAATTAATTGAGATTCTTTCTTGCTTTTTTGCGGCCGTATAAAGAAGCGCCAGCTATGACTAAAGTATCTATGCATTCATAACTTGATTCTTACTCGCGAGTCATGCAAGTTGTAACGAAGCAGGTTCTCTTTGTTTGTTGGGCTCGGCTTGTTGAGTGAAGTACAAGGTAAGGACGACCTGGAACAGCAAGTTTGCGGCGGTTGGTGCGGACAAGCTCGGCTGCGTGTGTGATGCGGATGCGAGTTAGAAAACTTTTCATAAAGTCATGGCGAGTTTCCATGGACAACCGTTTAGCCTCTACAGCTGCATGAAGCGCGTGGAGTCACAGACGAGTTGCATGCGGGTGGTATATCCGGCTCGAAAGACCATGTTTAGATTATCGGGTTGAATGAGTGAGACCAGCGGAGTGTGGTGGATATTTATGTTTATTGTAGCACTGTATTGACCGTGAGGCATCCGTCTCCGAAGGTGACTGGTACTGTACTGTTTTGAGGGATGGCGCATGGGCCCGTACAGAGGGAGAGCGGAGAGGCCGGTAGCGAGAGCCTTTCTAGTGGGTGGCCCAAGAGGCCTCAGGACAGGGCGCGCATATTTGAACTCTAACAACCGGGCATGTATGGCTACCAGCTGCATGGTTATTTCTCCTTGCACGCCTCTTTCACGACAGAGTATACAATTTGGCTCGTTGTTTCAGTCCTTGACATTATGTTCACTGCTCCCACACCAGTAGCAACATTTACTTCGGTCCTATGCTGCTATACATTTCTTTGCGATATGACCAAAGCATAGGCATTTATAGTACCTACATGGCCATGTCCCTCGTTGTACGTACCGGATTATACAGACTACTCATCCTATCTTGATTTTTCGCTTTGCAATTATCTGTTTCGCCATGTGTGCTGGCATTTGGATGACCGCGGTCTGCGTATCTCTATATGCCTTACGCACCGATTTTACAAGGATGGAAACAAATTTTGAGAACGGAAATGTTTCTTTGCTTCCTCCTAAAGGAAGCTTCGAATCACGTGTTTTTAGAAAATGTCCGTATGCGATGTGGTGTGTGTGTGACTGTGTGTGTGTGTGTGTGATTGTGTGGTGTGTGTGGTGTGGTGTGTGTGTGTTGTGTGTTCTGTCGTGTGTTGTTGTGTGTGTGATGGTGTGTGTGTGTGTGTGCGTGTGTGTGTGTGGTGTGGTGTGGTTGTGTGTGTGGTGTGTGTGTGTGTGTGTGTGTGTGTGTGTGTGATAGGTTATGAGTGAACCTGCATACCTATCATTTGGTCACCCTCCCCAAGCAACTTACACCACACCCCAGTAACTAACACCTCTCCTACTGCACTTACGTTCTGTACATCGATTCAGCTACGTAAGTAATTTTGAAGTCATAAGTATATTTATTTACCAGTAAAGAAAAATACAGAGTATTTCTATAATGAAGAAATACCCATACCTTGCGAAGGTAAACAGAGTTACCTGTATGCAAGCCGGTATTGCAAAAAAAAAAAATATATATATATTACAAAAGAAAAATAATAATATCCTTAAAACTAGAAAATACAAAAACATGGATTTAAAATTTCCCATGATAGATAGGTATAAAATGCATCAAAAAAATGTTGGTTGTTTTCTCCGCCACCGTGAGCACACGGGGCTGAAAAAATAGCTAAAGACCCGCCCACGATTCCCCAGGTCGTGCGCTCAACGTCCTGGCGAAGCAGCGGCCGACTCCTGCCCGTGCGAAACCGATCACACGCCGACCTCTCGAGATTCGCCTGGTCACTGTGAGCACACAGGACAAGGAGAAGAGCGAGACGAGCGACCTCGATCCGTAGAGTCACCGTCCGAAACTCCGATACCGCGTCCGCAAAACCGACGTATGCACCGAAACCACGTAACTCCGGCAACGTCGTGTTGATGTACCGTTAATCGCACTAGTTTAAGCCAGACCGATTGTAAAGGCGAAATATTCTAAACAAACCGCGATCTCGATTTCTGTTACAAATGGAGACTAATAATTGAACAATCAACTTGTTATATTATTTACTAGAATACATCTATTTTGTTATTAATTACATAAACAGTCTCTTCAGTGAACCTTTCCTCTAACCAAATCCTGGCGTCCGGCCGACTACTCAACACACGGGGAAAGTCAAACCGTTACAAAGTATAGAAACTTGATAGGTGCTTTATTATACATAAGTTAAAATACGAGACCGGATATAAGTTTTAGTGTAAATTACCTTAGTAGATTCCAGAATAGCTATAGTGAAACGAATTGGAAATATGCTTTACGAGTATTAAAGTATTTGTATTTAACGAAAGATCTGATTTTGCATTATAAAAAGAATGAAAGTTGTAATATTATAGAATGTTATGTTGATGCCGACTGGGCTGGAGATATCATAGATCGAAAATCTACTACAGGGTATGTAATACAAATGTTTGGAAATGTAATTGACTGGAAGTCTAGAAAACAAAAATGTATCGCTAAAGCGTCAACATATGCAGAGTATGTTGCTCTATCCGAAGTTGTAAGCGAACTAGAATATATTCGAGAATTAGTAAAAATATTCGACATAGATATAAGTGAACCGATAAAAATGTATGAAGACAATTCGGGTGCGATAAATATTGCAAACATGACAAAGAATTTCAAGAACATTGAAATACACTATCATACTGTTCATGAAAATGTAAAAGAGAAATTGATTGAAGTTTGTAAAATTGACTCGAATGAAAATGTCGTGGACATATTTACTAAAGCACTATGTAAAGAAAAGTTTATAAAATTTAGAGAATTGTCAAATGTAAAATCATAATGTACAGTACAAATGTAAGGAGGCGTGTTAGAATATGAATAGTACATTTGTATGTACACTATACTATAGCATCTAGAGATAGGATGCGCAGAAGCGCTGTGCGCAACTACTCGACAGTGAGTCTCGTCTCGTTGCGCACCTTGGTAGTATAGCATATAGGATAGACACACACATGTGCGACTCCCCACCAGTACGATATATATGTGAGTCGTACGACATATAGTCACTGCGCGACTACGACACTGCCCACTCGTTGCTGTACGCTCTTGGAGAGCACACGCATGCTAGGCATGCTCTGTAAATATCCATTACAATAAACTACTTTATCATAAATAATCCTCCCGTCTACCTCACTCATTATTAATAAACTCTTGAATTAATGTATAGTTTTGCTCTTACTTCATATCGCGTTGTCGTTTCTCGCTTTTATTTAATTAATCTTTACTGTCGTTCTCTATTTAGAATCTTTTCAATTGTGAAATGGTAGCATTTTGATGTCAAGTATAGCATTACTTTGTGCTGTCGGGCACGTTTTATGACTTATGTGTTTTGAATGTCCTAAATCTCATTATACGCTGCATTCTAATGGTATTGATTGGCTCATTCTATAACGAATAACTTTATTATTTTTAATATATCAAAAATACGAAAGAAAGTGAGCATTTGACATTACACTTCCGCATCTTAGCCTCACCCATTCCTATTTTAGTCTATCTTTAATTTGTCTGTTTTCTCAATATGCTTTCCTTTCTATGCCCGTTTTTCATAATTTGTATTTACCTCAATAATTTGATTTCTCGATACTTGCCCCATCTAATTGTATTTCCTGTTCTATCCTCACCTTAATATTGTTTCCTAAATTCTCGATAATCTTTTCCTTCTCACCATTCCTCGCTATAAGCTCTATGGTCTACCCATCTCCTACCTCCCCCATGGCATCCCTTCACTTGTTTCTCCATATCTATGAGTCATTATTTCTAATATTTCTTACCTCCTCCTTTAAACATATCAGCGGCCATCTGTTCTCTTCCATTCCCAATACATTCCCTAGATATCTCGCTGATATCCTTCTCACGTCCAGTCCTATGTTTTCTAGTCCGGATTCTATTCACCATACGTAGGCTGGCGTATTTCGATTTAATCCCAAAGCCATCTTAACATATTTTGCCGGAATTCTTTCTATTTCTTCCCTCTTTTTCTAATCCCATACGGTAGCTCCGTATAGACAGTCAGTTTCAGCTATTGCGTTCATAAGTAGGTCTATTGCTTAATTTATTTACCTTCGCTTTCCTTACCACCCCCCATACCATGTTAACTTTCCTCTGTGCTGCCCCTACCATTTTCCTTAGATGTGCACTATACCCCCCCCCCCTCGCGCTAAACAAATCAAGAGGCGCGGGCGAGTAAAAGTATACGAAGTATCAAGAGGCGCGACAGCGCCGCGCTGGCGAGTAAAAGTATACGAAGTATACGATATGATGACGGCGCAGGTCGCGGCCCTTATATACTTTGATATTGGGTTCTCTAACCTCAAAATAATTTTCCAAACGCATTTATAGCATTACTATTGCACCTATGCCCGTTGTATCGCTATCGACTGGACATCTATTTACCTAATCTTTCTCGAGGAAAAAAATTTATTCGAAAAGATTACTTTATTGGCGAAATATTGCATGCTGAAATTTAGCTCAGTAATTTTCTTTTCGTTGGGACGGTCTTCCTCTCCTAAGATTTTTCAGCCTTCCGGTCACGTGGCTTCCGGTCATCCACGGCGCAAAAATTTGAATAGTCGAGAAAATAAAGCAATGAACCATCGATGGTTTAAGCAGCACCTAATGTTAATTCGGTTATCTGCGTTCGATTCGTGGGAGCATTTACAAACATTGTAAACTAAATTCATCAATTATTTTAAAAATTGCATTTTTGCATAAAGAATATGCATTTTGGAAGTGCATTTCGAAAAGACAATAAATACATAAAAATTTACGACTTGGTGAATATTGATGGAAATGAGTCCAGTATTGTCACTCGGAGGTTTTTGGGGTCGCTGAAGACAAATATCGCGACGGCAACGGTCTTCGAGGTATCTGGTGCCCAGGGTGGACAGTACCAACGTCGTCTCCTCGAGTTACGGAAATTATTCATACGGAAATTCAGTAGTTATTAGAAAAATTTTAAAAATATTAAAATCTTCAGTCGTATTTCAAATGTCATATTGGTTTTAATTATTTAAATAGCTTCTGAACTATGGATTAAAAGTATATGATTAAATATACTTTTGAAAATGCCGAGGAAGAAGAGTAATTTGAAATTTTACTTATGAATCCAAACTATTGTATAGTAAGAATTTTAGTAAAAAAATATTTTTTTTTATAAAATAATGTATCTACATGCGTATACCTGAAAAATATGAAAAACAATTACTTGACATCAGTTGTGTTTGTTTTTGGAATATCACGACTTTTGTAAAGAAACTTTTACTCGCCAATATTTTACCTTTTAAAAAGGTTTTTTTATAGAAGATATCCTAGATACTTTACTAGATTGTATACTACCTGCAGCTCTTCCTATTTGAAGTTTCACTTTTCGTCCTTTTTTAGTTTCCCTCCCCTTCTCGCAACCATGATTTTCATTTTATTATTATTCACTACCATTTTATTCTTATTACTATATCTTTCGAGGCTCTTTAACATTTTCCTTAGCCCTTCTGCCGAATTCGAAACTAAAACATCATCCGCGAATTTAAGCCCGTAAATTTTCGTCTTCCCTATCACCGCACCTCCTTCCTTCCTTTTGTTCCAATCCTCGTCTATATCATTTATAAATATCCCGAATAAGGTAGGACTCAGAGGATACCCCTGACGTACCCCCTTCCATGTTCTAAAACTATCTATAATCCCCTCACTAGTAATTACTTCATTCTCTGTCTTCTATCATTTTTAAAATTTTTCCATTCACCCCAATTTTCTTTAACTTTTATAATAATAACTGCCTATTTATCTCATCAAAAAGACTCGCGTGGCTAACTCCGTGAGCAATCTTCCCAGAGGGAGATCCGCTAAGCCGACTACTCAGGATTAGTAGTCGGCCTGATTATTGAATGATAATCCGGTCTATATATGTGTGTTGGGAAAAGGGTCTTATGCACAATAAACAAACTCAATATTTAGTATAAGAAAAAAATAGTAGTGAATGTAGTAATTTATTAAGAATATTATAAAATGAGTATTTAATTGCGGACAATCTTCAGCGAGGTCGCGAGCTCCTTCAGCGATGCCTGGAAAACTCCTATTCTAACCTACAAATCTACTCTAAAGATGCCATCGACTTAATAATCGCAAGCTTAAATACACGACGTAGCGCGCACACACACTACTCTCATACACCTACTATAGCACAAGTGACTCACTTCAAATTGGTCTGATACGCGCGTCAAATCGCACGTCCGTTCTCTCGGAGTGACAAGACTAATTTGTGTTATAACTTTATCACACCTTTCCTTCCGACCAAATTGCACACTAGTTGCGAACACGTGGGGTTGCAAAACAACTCTAATTTTACTCTAAGAAAAATAAAAGAATATACAATGACTTCGCTCACACATGAGTTTGCACGCACGACCGTTACACAATCCAAGATGGCCAACACTCGTGTTGCCATGTGACACACCGAAGCGAATCCGTCAAACCGAGAGTCTGACTAACTCGCACTTATCCACTAACAATACCGGATTATTTGCTGCGCTTCGAGTCGCGCTTACTTTTCCGAATACTCGCGGTCACACACACTACACACTTGACACTATCACGTCTCGCGCACCCGAAACACCACTGCTGCAATCGGAGAACCTGGTGCCGAGAACTCTAGCACGTCAGGCCACTCACCGGCTTTGTCGTCGACACCGTGAACAGCTTGGCACCGCCATGGCCTCGAAGTTTTTTCCTGGCTTCTTCTCTGATTGAGCTACGAACCGAATTTCGGACGACGCCTAAACTCCGTTACGCGTAGCACGTTAATATTTTCTGCGCGTCAAAACACGGAGAGAAAAGTCTTCAGGTCGACTCCGGAACGGATCTCCAATTTTCGGTCGCGAAAGAAAGCACAAAAGTGAAGTGCACAACGAACGTCTTCACGCACGCGAGAGCAGACACAGAGTAAGACCAAGATGGCTGGCGCGTCGCTTCCAACGACGATAGCAGGCCCCGCTGATGAACTTCCTTCTTCTTGATCGTTGATTGGCCGCTGTAGGTCGCCTCGGCCTATCAGCGTTGCTTCCGCCGCAGAGGCTTTCGTGACTAGACAGCCATTCCATCACAGCGCCCTGTTTTCACGGCGCGCAGCGGAAATCACGGCTAGTCGGCCGCACGTGGTCCTCCTATGCTGCGCGCGGAAGTGAGCGGGACAGCAGCTTTCCCCTCTCCCTGGCGGCCTCTCTCTCTCTCTCTCTCTCTCTCTCTCTCTCTCTCTCTCTCTTCGCTTCTTCTGCTGCGGCAGCGGCCGATTCTCTCCTCTCTCGCTCGCTCCCGTGTGCTGACTCGAGACTCCTCTCTCGCTTGCTCTTGTGTGCTGTTTCGGCGCATCGTTTGCTACTTGGCTTTGACAGGTAATGCATCGTGAGCCTTTTTCCTCCTCGTTAACATAATTATGGCTACGCGTGTCAGTCTCGGTGGTTTGGCCTGCTTCGGGACTCGTCGTCTGCTTTCTGAAAGTACCCTGGGGCGCGATTTATTCGCGTCATAGTTCTTACAGCTGATTTTCGAAAGATCGAGAAGCCTTGTCTCTCTGCCGAATAGCTGTATGGTAGCGCAGAGCAAAGAGGTATGAGCGGTGTTGACATTTTTTTCTTCCTAGGACGTCGGAGATGATTCATATTTTGTTTTTGTTTTCGGCTGATATAAGAGATGCGTGTATACAGTATTTAGATTCTGTGTATCTTCTTTTTTTATTGATTCCATTTTCTTGTAAATGTATGTGTAACATTTCGGAAATTAGTCTTTTATTTAAATTTGTTTCTTTATCTTTGATTTTATCATTTTCAAATTTCAAGGTGTGATTGATTATAGTTATTAGTGTGGTCGGAAATTATGCTATATTTTTATTTTGTTTTTTCGTTTATACGTATACACACATTTCTTTTTGTTTGACCCACGTATGTAGCAGAGCAGTCATTACATTTAAGTTTGTATCCGATGTTATATGATTTGCTTCATTTGGCTGTTAATTTTCGGTACATTGTCGAAATTGTTTAGCTTAAATGCATGACTGGTCTGCTCATAAAACTCGCTGATGTAAGGAATGCTAACAACATTTCGTTTTTCGTTATCATTAGTAGACTGTCTCGGCAGAGCGTTGGATGTGATAGTAGCTAGTATTTTACGTACATATTTATTTACAAAAGCGGGTGAATAATTATTTTCGTGGGGTAGTCTTTTAATGTTATAAATGTTCTTATTGTGAAATTTTTTGTTTGATAATTTTATTGCTATATCGATGAGGTTGTTCACGATGTCAATTTTTTGAGAAAGTGGATGTTGCGATGGGTAGTTCAAAAATCTGCTAGGATATGTCGGTTTGGTGTACCAGTCAGTGATTAATTTATTGTTTTCTCGTATTACTAGCACGTCTTGAAAGCTTATGGAATTGTTTACTTCTGTGTCTTAAGTGAATTGTAATCTATTGTTGTAAGCGTTAAATACTTCACGAGTTTCTTCAATTTGGTCTATCGGTACGCACGTTATAATGTCATCGACGTAACGATAACAGAATATAGGGTTACAAGATAATTTTTATAGGCACTCCCTCTCAAGGTCGTCCATGACAATATCAGCGAAGAAACCCGAGATCGGAGAGCCCATCGATGTGCCGAAAAATTGTTTTTAGAATTTCCCATTAAATAGAAAAAATGTATTTTCCATAAGCATTTCATACGCTAGCAAAATTTTCACTCACAGAAAATGCTATTTTTGTGAGTGAAATGAAATCTCCCTACAATTTACTATTACATTTAAAACAATAACAAAAAGCGAAATAGGAGGAAGCTAAGTGCCAAGGACTTAACAGTGTTTTTTTTATAACTCTAAAGTCTGTGAACCAAAATACACATTATTTATGAAATTTATTACAAATTATTTCTGCATAAAAAAATATGAAATAAGATTTCTTTAATTTAACATTCAATTTTTTTCGATTTTCGATTTTGTTACTCATGATAAAAAATACATTAGTAATTATAAGAATATTTTGAACGTGATCGCCGTCCTCTTCCACCACGTATTCGTGCATTATCAGTGGATGTTCCTCTTATTCCATGCCCTCTTACTACATTTTGACCTATAACAGAATTAAAACATTTATTTAAAATAACGTATACAAAATGTAGTAATGCTAATAAAAAGAAATGCATTAAAATTAATAAATTTTTTTTAATTTAAGTAAAATAATTTAATGATTAATGTCTACATTAGAAAAAATGATCATTCCTTAGCAAATAGACCCAACAACTCATTTTTTACCAACTTATTTTTTATAAGAAATGTAGGTCCACTGTTACTTTAGTTTTTCTACTGATCAAAACTAACCCCATGATTTTGCGTAGTTATAATGATCCAACAAATAAATCCTTTATGTATAGGTGCTAAATATGCAGTTTCATCAGATATACCATGCTAATTCGATTTTTAACTATTCATTCGGGCTTCGGCCTGTATCAAGACCGATACAGATTCTTAAGTTACAAATAAAATAGCATTAACACACATACACACACACACACACACAAACACACACAAACACACACAAACACACACACACACACACACACACACACACGCGCGCGCGCGACGAATGCGTTCCACCAATCACCACTTCCATGCTGTGCCTCCCAACACAGGTGCGCAACACCTAGCGCCTCCGTGTGCACTAGGATTTCTTTATTTCACGGGATTTTACACGCGATCGCCGACGTATGGGAGTACGCTGGGGAGAGGTGGGAAACAGGAAAGAAGTCAAACACAAACAACACTTTATTCACTTTTCTGCACATGTATTTCGCCCAGCCCTTCCCTACAACGTGGTGGCCTTAGCCGCCCCCGCAAGGTAGCCACGCAGGGCCCGTAGATACTCGCAAACTCCGCACACACTCACTCTCCCAGGCTATAGTCCTGCGGCTCTTACCTCTTAACACAGCTGCCCCTCTCTCTCTCTCTCGCTCCTCGTCCTCCTCTCTCTCTCTCTCACGTACACGCGCTAGTCTCCAAGCCGTAGCCGGTAACATCACGCGGACATCTCCCGTCTCTCTCGGGAGACGACGCCCGCACCACGGAAATAACCTGGTTTATTTGGCGGGGCGTTGGCAGCGGCCGGACCCAACAGGAGGGTTATCGCTGCGAATCATTATTAATTATCGCGAAGCAATTCACGCCGCCGTCGCCGCAGAGTGAGCAACGACAATAATCATGTATTCTTTCGAATCTCGTATCGAGACGCCCAGAGACACTAGTTCTCTCTGGACACGAGGCGACTAGGCCGAAAGAGACACATCATTCCTTCGTCTAGGGCATCGCGGATCCTCGCACGAACTTAATATTCGAATTAAAATAGACCTGCATACGACGCGCCCGCCTACAACACACTGTTGTACTTCTTAACTTCTACATCGAGGCTA
Source organism: Pteromalus puparum (assembly GCA_012977825.3). NCBI lineage: Eukaryota > Metazoa > Arthropoda > Insecta > Hymenoptera > Pteromalidae > Pteromalus > Pteromalus puparum. The sequence goes on from CM053170.1 coordinate 28,755,345, forward strand.
GCATCGAAGAGATCAGCAAGGAGAAATCTACGAAAATTCATAGAGCTTGCGCATTTTTCGACGTCATTGACGAAGATGCAGGCCAGATAGGAGCGGCTGATGCGGAACCTCGCGAGTTTCGAGAACAGATTCAAGGCAGTACGAATCTCACAACGTTTTCCCCAGTATGCCGAACACCTGCTGAAGCCGTGATGACGCGCGAGCGTACCTGACAGCGGTCTGCTGACACGCGAAGGACTTGATCGAGGAGGCTACTTATAATATGTTTGGCGTCACATGGAATGCGTCAGGAAGTGCTCTTTAACCGACCACGTGAAAATGTAAAATATGCAGAAATGTGCACAGAAGTCCGAGCAGCAGTGCTAACTCGCGAGGATAACTTGAATACCCCCCCCCCCTGCGTAAGCAATAAATTCAGAATTTTCCTTAGCACCAATCTTGCAAGCTTGAGCTCGCCGTTTGGTGTTCGATATTATTAATGGAGGTGTCACACTATGCGAGTATATAAAAAGATAATAGTAAATAGAAAGAAAAAAACCGCTGACATTGAATACGATAGCCAACCAGCTATTCCCAGATCTCTGTTATATCAGCAAAAAATAATATTAGTAGATTATCTGTTTTTGTCTTCCGCTCTGAGGAAACTCTCGTCCGAATACCTCCTCGCAGTTAGAGGATGCTTTGTGAGAATATTGTATTCATCAGCGCTAGCTAAAGTAAAAATAAAAAATATATTTATTTACTTTTTGTTTGCTAAAATTAGTTTCTCTTGTTGTTTCCTCGAATGTTACGGGGCC
>CM053170.1:28756166-28772747 GCA_012977825.3 Pteromalus puparum
GCAAGTACAATTAAACCTTACTAATGAGAAAGAGGGTGTTTGCTCGATTACGATAAAATCGAGAAAAACCCGGGATTTACCGCCGCGGTGGTAAAACTATGTCTCACTCATTTTGCGGGCAAGTCTTGGCCAGCGCCGACATCTGCCCTCGACCGAATTTGTTTAAACACAGTAAGCAGCTTCTCGAATTATTATGCTCGGACAAGGAAATAAAGCCTCTTACTTATATCCGACAAAACCGTTTTATGCGTAAATTGGATAATGAAAAGAGGATTTTATTCGTCCGTCCAACCATACTAAGTGTCGTGATACTGCTACACGACAGCACAGGCGCGGCCTGTATATTGTACGAATACTTGGAGACGTCTTAAAAAACGGTTATTATATTGCGATACCGACTCTGTGATTTTTTGTCATCGATGATGACAATGCACGCGGTACGAACCAGGAGTTGGGTAATTTTTTGGGTCAAATTGACTGACGAGTTAGTCGCATATGGCGAATTGAGCTTACATCATCATTTTATATCTGGCGGCCCGACTTTTACGGTTAATCGCGGCAAAGTTCGTCGTCATAGATACTTTTGAAATGTCTTAAAAGTTAAAGGCATTAGATTTAAATTATAGCAATGAGAAAAAATTAAATTTTACAAGCGTTTGTCAGTTAATTAATAAAGAATTTTCAAATATAAAATTAAACAATTTCAAAAGTATCGGCGGACAGGACTTTTTGATTAGTTACTAAGAGAGTAGCGTGAGCTAGGGCGGACTGCGCAGGGGATACGGGGCAGAAACTGTGCGCTCGTATAATTAACCAACTGCGCTCGTATACAGTAACCCAACTGCGCTCCTCCTCAAAGATACCCCGGGCTCACCCCCATGAAGCACTGCAGCCGGGCGCGTTCGATGGCAACCGGGGGCAGGCCACCTGCGACACTGCGCCGTCGTCCGCGCGCGAGCGCACTCCTATATGTAGACTCCGCGGAAGCTACTTCTCTTGGCGAGTTCGCGACGCCTTTCTAGCGGGAGTAGCCTCAGTTGGAAGAGCGCTCACCTCGAAAATCCTATTATCATCCAGTTTTAGAACTAGGTTCAAACTTGTTAAACTATATTAATACTTTTTTTTTTTTGTTTATCCGGAGAGTTGGAGAAATGCTTAATGCACCATGGCGGAGCGTGCCGGGACTTCCCCGTCGGTGGGACTTCTCCTCTCATTTTTAGCGCGGGGACAGACGCCAGGCATACCACTAAAACTCCACCTTCTCATATGCCGCGGAGAATCCCCCCGGTAGCCGTTTCGCATTCCTTCGGGGGGGTTCGCCTGTCTTTTCCGACCTATAGGTCATCTATCGTCCGTCTAGTCAGTAAGCACCCTGTCACTATTTTTCGTTGCGGAGAACCGTCTCCACGAACGCCGTTAATGTCGTCTCCCAATTTCTGCTTGCTAGCAGCATCGATTTTCACTACCGTGCTGGGCGTAAATTGCCCCTACCGTCACTCTAAGATTCTACGCCTATCAGCCCACCGAGGGCAGTCAAAAAACGTGTGTCTTCACGTCGTCCGTTTCGTTTTCCTAGGACGTCGGAGTGATTCATATTTTGTTTTTGTTTCGCTGATATAAGAGATGCGTGTATACAGTATTTAGATTCTGTGTATCTTCTTTTTTTATTGATTCCATTTTCTTGTAAATGTATGTGTAACATTTCGGAAATTAGTCTTTTATTAAATTTGTTTCTTTATCTTTGATTTTATCATTTTCAAAATTCAAGGTGTGATTGATTATAGTTATTAGTGTGGTCGGAAATTATGCTATATTTTTTATTTTGTTTTTTCGTTTATACGTATACACCATTTCTTTTTTTGTTCCCACGTATGTAGCGAGCAGTCATTACATTTAAGTTTTATCCGATGTTATATGATTTGCTTCATTTGGCTGTTAATTTTCGGTCATTTGTCGAAATTGTTTAGCTTAAATGCATGACTGGTCTGCTCTAAACTCGCTGATGTAAGGAATGCTAACACATTTCGTTTTCGTTATCATTAGTAGACTGTCTCGGCAGAGCGTTGGATGTGATAGTAGCTAGTTTTTACGTACATATTTATTTACAAAGCGGGTGAATAATTATTTTCGTGGGTAGTCTTTTAATGTTTAAAATGTTCTTATGTGAAATTTTTTGTTGATAATTTTATTGCTATATCGATGAGGTTGTTCACGATGTCAATTTTTTGAGAAAGTGGATGTTGCGATGGGTAGTTCAAAAATCTGCTAGGATATGTCGGTTTGGTGTACCAGTCAGTGATTAATTTATTGTTTTCTCGTATTACTAGCACGTCTTGAAAGCTTATGGAATTGTTTACTTCTGTGTCTTAAGTAATTTGTAATCTATTTGTTGTAAGCGTTAATACTTCACGAGTTTCTTCAATTTGGTCTATCGGTACGCACGTTATAATGTCATCGACGTAACGATAACAGAATATAGGGTTACCAGATAATTTTTATAGGCACTCCCCTCTCAAGGTCGTCCATGGACAATATCAGCGAAGAAACCCGAGATCGGAGAGCCCATCGATGTGCCGAAAAATTGTTTTTTAGAATTTCCCATTAAATAGAAAAAATGTTTTCTTCATAAGCATTTCATACGCTAGCAAAATTTTCACTCACGAAAATGCTATTTTTGTGAGTGAAATGAAATCTCCCTACATTTACTATTACATTTAAAACAATAACAAAAGCGAAATAGGAGGAAGCTAAGTGCAAGGACTTAACAGTGTTTTTTTTATAACTCTAAAGTCTGTGAACCAAAATCCACATTATTTATGAAATTTATTACAAATTATTTCTGCATAAAAAAATATGAATAAGATTTCTTTAATTAACATTCAATTTTTTTCGATTTTCGATTTTGTTACTCATGATAAAAAATACATTAGTAATTATAAGAATATTTTTGAACGTGATCGCCGTCCTCTTCCACACGTATTCGTGCATTATCAGTGGATGTTCCTCTTATTCCATGCCCCTTACTACATTTTGACCTATAACAGAATTAAAACATTTATTTAAAATAACGTATACAAAATGTAGTAATGCTAATAAAAAGAAATGCATTAAAATTAATAAATTTTTTTTAATTTAAGTAAAATAATTTAATGATTAATGTCTACATTAGAAAAAATGATCATTCCTTAGCAAATAGACCCAACAACTCATTTTTACCAACTTATTTTTTATAAGAAATGTAGGTCCACTGTTACTTTAGTTTTTCTATACTGATCAAAACTAACCCCATGATTTTCTGTCGTAGTTATAATGATCCAACAAATAAATCCTTTATGTATAGGTGCTAATATGCAGTTTCATCAGATATACCATGCTAATTCGATTTTTAACTATTCATTCGGGCTTCGGCCTGTATCAAGACCGATACAGATTCTTAAGTTACAAATAAAATAGCATTAACACACATACACACACACACACACACAACACACACAAACACACACAAAACACACACACACACACACACACACACACACGCCGCGCGCGCGACGAATGCTTCCACCAATCACCACTTCCATGCTGTGCCTCCAACACAGGTGGGCAACACCTAGCGCCTCCGTGTGCACTAGGATTTCTTTATTTCACGGGATTTTACACGCGATCGCCGACCGTATGGAGGTACGCTGGGGAGAGGTGGGAAACAGGAAAGAAGTCAAACACAACAACACTTTATTCACTTTTCTGCACATGTATTTCGCCAGCCCTTCCCTACAAACGTTGGTGGCCTTAGCCGCCCCGCAAGGTAGCACGCAGGGCCCGTAGATACTCGCAAACTCCGCACACACACACTCTGCCACGCGGTCGTCCTGAGGCTCTCACCTCTGACACAGCGGACCCCCCCCCCCTCTCTCTCTCTCTCTCTCTCTCTCTCTTCTCTCTCTCCTCTCTCTCTCTCTCACGTACACGCGCTAGTCTCCAAGCCGTAGCCGGTAACATCACGCCAATCTCCGTCTCTCTCGCACACACACACGCGCCGCCGCACGCCGGCTCTCCCTCGTCTCGTTCCCTCTCGCTCTCTCTCTCTCTCTCTCTGGTTCTCGCTACTCCGCGCGCAGGCTATTGCCGACTTTGGCGGTAAACCCGTTCCTGCTGCTACACCCGCACAGCGTTCCCGCGCTTTCTTCGCGTCTTCGCTCTCTCTCTCTCTCAGACGTCTCCCCTTAGACCTGATATTCTATAGACTAGATAGGGATGACGCTCATTCGGCAGGTTGAGGATGCCAGGCTGAATTATTATCATTCACGCTTGGCGTCTCTGACTGACGCCGGTGAGATCTGGAGAGAGCTAGGAGAACTTGGAATCACACCTCAGGAATCACCTCCCTCTCGTTTCTCTACTGAAGACTCAACAGGCACTTTAGCGGAATTTCCATCGATCCGCTGGCCCCTGACGTTTGCGGACTACCTGCAAGGGCTCGAGAGTCTGAACACCCCTACACTTTAACTTCAGGGAGATAACGGAATTCGGACGTTTTTAGGCTGCGATAATGCACTTTGACTCCCAGCAAAAGGCAGTGATGGCATTCCACAGGGCATAATTCAGAAGGCATTGCCAGTACTCGCTCCCTTTCTCTGTAAATTTTTACCCGTCCCTGAGCGAGTCATGCTTCCCCTCTGTCTGGAAAAAGTCTCTAGTGCATGCGCTAAACAAAGTCAGCTCCCCAACATCTCTTTCTGACTATCGTCCGATCTCCTTCTATGTTTTCTGTTAAGGCACTGGAAATGGCTGGTACACAACAAATATCTGAATATCTGGAATCGAGGCTCTGCCTTGATGATCTTCAAACCGGCTTTCGCTCCGGACATAGTACTCAGTCAGGCCTGATAAAGTTAACCGACGATATCAGGCTAGGGATAACAAAAAGATGGTTACACTTTCTCCTCCTCTTCGATTTAGTAAGGCGTTTGACACTGTGTGTCACGTCAACTTCTCTCAAACAACCTCTTTCGGTTTCTCGAAACAGTCATCGCTGGCTTGCATCATATCTTAGGGCAGAGAGCAGGCTGTCATTGGTGATTTAGGGCGAGCTCTCCACCTTTCGCCCTCTCAACACGGGAGTCCCATAGGGTCCGTCCTGGGCCCCCTGCTTTCTCGTTATACATCAATGACATCGGCTTCTGCCTCGACTCAGACACCTATCACCTCATTTATGCGGATGACTCCAGATCTACTGTCAATGCCCCCTCGAGGAGCTGGATTCCTGTTCCGTTAGCGATGACAGCTAATGCGAGAGGATTTCAGGCTGGGCAGCCACAAAATCGTTGAAGTTAAACGTCAGCAAACTCAGGCGATCGTCCTTGGGCTCCTTTACTACATAAACTCTTTACCAACTGTAGCTAACACCTACATAAACATAGGAGGAGCCCGGGTCGAGTATCAATCATCCGTGCGCAGTCTCGGGTTATTGCTAGATTCGAAGCTAACTGGAAAGAGCATGTCAAGCCAAATATGCAACGTGCCTCACTCTTTAATGTACCGTCTAACTTCTTTCGAAAAAGCATAGCCTTAGACTGCGCAAACATCTTGTGCAGGCTTCCTGTTTCCATCATTTGACTATTGTTCACTGGTATACTGTGACTTGACTAAAGAACTAGACCTCAAACTACAGAGAGCAATGGTAAATACGGAATTCGTTTAATCTATGGTGTAAGAAGGGATGAGCACATCACTCTTACAGGCGTTGAGCTCGGCGGCTCACCACCGCGGGACGTAGGAAGTACTTTATGGCTTGTTTTCTAAGAAAACTATTTAATACTGCTGTACCATCCTATATCTTAGCCTATTTTAACTTCCACGTCGCCCTCCGCCCAGTGAGGGGTGAAGTGAGTCCTCTAGACATCCCCCCCTTCGCCACAGAGACGCTGAGGAAATCATTCCACATCAGCGCCTCATATCTCTGGAATTCCCTACCATCTCACTTACGTAACAATAGTTCAATTTCTTATTTCAAAACGCAGGCTAGACAATACTTTTTCGCTCAAGAAGAACAGAGTAGAAACAACTAAATTCGCAACATTCTCTCAAACACCTTCACAAACAATAGTAACTATCACACAAACACCTCATTCATAACTTTTCGCTATCTCATCTCACCACCATTACTTAACACACTTCAAATCATCTATCGCTCAAACCTGTAATTAATCTGTAAATATTTTCTATAATACTATTTGTACAACATAATGTACAGTAATAAAACACTTAAATCTTAAATCTAAAAATCTCACACACACACACTCGCGAGCGCTGGCTCGACGCCTCGCGCAGATGACGTCGTGGTGTGCGCCCGCACCACACACCGACACTCTCGTCTCTCTCTCTCTCTCTCTCTCTCTCGCTCTCTCTCACTTCCAAACGCAAGGTAGCCTCGCTGGCCTCGCGGCCGCTGGTTTCCCTCTTCCTCTCGTCCTCTGTATCTCTGTACATGCCCCTGTACATGCCCCTTTCATCCAGGGCAATGATTTCATAGAGAAACTCTCTACACATATGCACTGCTACTCTAACAAGCTGATCATGGGCGATTTCAACGCTGATCAACTCTCCTCTTCCGAAGATGCTAAGTTCATCAGAGCCATCATAGAGGAGAACTCCCTACAGTCGGTTCCTTATGGCGCCACGCACCATAAGCAGGAATCCGACACTTGGCTGGACCTCTGCTTGATAGACGAGCAGGATCGCCTGCTCGAATACTGGAAGTCAGACACACCCTTCATAAACGGACATGACCTCATAACGGCCACTCTCGACGTACAGATGCCACGACACGTACCTAAAACCTTCACCTACAGAAACTACAAAGGCATCTGCGCCGAGAAACTGAGGAACCACCTCGGGGCATGTGACTGGTCATCCCTCGCCACCTCATCACTCGACGAATTCATTGCTGTACTCTCCCACTGGATCTATTTTTTTATAGACTCGCCAGGGATGATGCTCACAGACAAGTCGAGGAGGCTAGGCTGAACTATTATCATTCACGCATGTCCTCCCCGACAGATGTCGGAGAGATCTGGAGAGAGCTAGAGAAACTTGTAATAACATCTTCCAAGCTAAAACCACCTTCTCGCTTCTCAAAAGAAGACCCGCAAGCTCCTGCTGTTGAGGATTATCTGCGTACCCTCGAGAGTCTGAATTTCCCTAAACATTTTAGTTTTAGGGAGATTAAGGAATCGGACGTTTTAGCTGCAATAACGCACTTTGACTCCCAGGCCAGAGGTAGCGACGGCATCCCACAGGTTGTTATTCACAAGGCTCTGCCAGTACTCGCTCCCATTTTTCGTCATATTTTTAACCTGTCATTGAGCGAGTCGTGCTTCCCTTCTGACTGGAAAAAGTCGTTAGTGCACGCACTAAACAAAGTCAGCTCTCCTACATCTCTAACTGACTATCGTCCGATCTCTCTTCTATGCTTTCTGTCAAAGGCGCTGGAGTGGCTGGTGCATAAACAAATATCTGAGTACCTTGAGTCCAGGTTTTTTCTGGACGATTAGCAAACTGGTTTTCGCACTGGCCACAGCACTCAGTCCGGCCTACTCAAGCTAACGGATGAAGTCAGGCGTGGCATTAATAACAAGAAGGTAACTCTTCTTCTTCTCTTCGGTTTCAGTAAGGCCTTTGACACTGTATGTCACGTCAAGCTTCTCCGAAAGCTAACACACTTCTACTTCTCTAAGCAAGTTATCCGCTGGGTTGCCTCATATATTACAGGCAGAAAACAGGCAGTCGTTGGTGATGACGGCGAGCTTTCCACCTTTCGCCCTCTCAAAACGGGAGTACCGCAGGGATCTGTCCTGAGTCCTCTGCTATTCTCCCTGTACATCAATGACATCAGTTTCTGCCTGGACCCCAATGTATCTCATCTCATCTACGCGGATGACTTGCAAATCTACAGCCAATGCCACCTTGAGGAGCTCGACTCTTGTTCTGCGAAGATGTCAGCTAACGCCGAGAGGATTACAGGTTGGGCTGCAAAAAATCATCCAAAGCTAAAAGTTTTTAAAACACAGGCGATCGTCCTGGGCTCCCCCCACTACATTAACGCTTTACCAAATGTCGCTAACACCTCTATCAATATAGGGGGAGCCCAGGTCGAATACCAATCGTCTGTGCGCAGTCTGGGAGTGGTGCTCGATTCCAAATTGAACTGGAAAGAGCACGTCACACAACTGTGTAAACGTGCTCACTCACTAATCTTTGGTGTAAGAAGGGACGAGCACATCACCCTCTACAAACGTGAACTGCAACGGNGAACTGCAATGGCTCACCACCGCCGGGCGTAGGAAGTACTTTGCGGCCTGTTTTCTCAGAAAACTTTTCAACACTGCCACACCATCGTACATCTTGGCCTTCTTTGACTTCCACGTTGCACTCCGTCCTGTGAGGGGTGAGGTGACTGCCCTGGTCATCGCCCCCTTCGGCACGGAGACACTGAGGAACTCATTCCATATCAGTGCCTCATACCTCTGGAACTCCTTACCATCTCATCTTCGTGACAATAGATCTATCACTCAGTTCAAAACGCAAGCTAAGCGCTACTTCCTCGCACAAGAGAGTACATAACATCTTCAAGCAGCATTCGTCACCCATTTCTCGCCTCCATTACTCTCATACTCATACACCGCCCTTCATCAATGAACAGCTAATCAACTTACTACCTGTATCAATAATTTTGTACAACATAATGTACATGAATAAAAATTTCTAAAATCTAAAATCTAAATCTCTCTCAGCGCGCGAAATCGCTGCTGGCATCACGGCCACGGGCGAGTTTTTGTTTTTCGCCACCAGAGCACGACACCATCGTCTTTAACTATCTAAAAGTTGGCAAACCTTCATCATCAAAGATTGGGCGCGTAATTTCGAACTTCGATTTCGTGATTTCGAACTTCGAACTCAAATATTCTACAATTTAGAATTTTTTAAATAATATTTAATGAGTATGAAGCCCACTACGGGAGCTGGAGTATGCTCGGTGTGTGGTGACGCATCTACGCCATCAACAAGCACATGCCCGACCTGTCAGCTGCGCTGTCACACCCGCTGCTCCGGGAGAAGAAAGAATGTACAGTATGACAAGTCCCGAGGTATAGCCACGACCCACGACAAGGTTGACTAAAACATCACCACCTTTGATCAAAACAACACCTCTCAGCAAGTCGAACCAAAAGGGTGACAAATTGGCACTAAAAAAGAAGCAGTCTTTTCCAGCGAAATTGAAATCATCGCAGCAAAATCTGACACAACCTCGACGAAGTTCTCCTTATCAACACACGCAACGCAAGGTGTCCACGCCGCTTACGAAGAACCCACTGGACTCTAAGAAGAATAGCAGCGGTATCTCGGGACTCGACTCGCCGTCCCGTGACGTCATTGATGATACGCAACGAGGCGAGCAAGAACAGCGGGATGGATGTGTCGAGCGGGTTACGGACCTACAGGCGCTTAGCTCTGGCGCGGGAGGGCGCTGCCGTCGGTGTTGAGGAAGTGAATGCCCGGATCTCTGCCCTCGAGGGTCAGCTAGCGGAAAACATCAGCGTGACTAATGATACGTTGGCTACTAACAGGCAGCTGTTAGAGGAAAATGAGGCTCTCAAAGTCGAGTTGCAGCGGACGCAACAATTAATGGGGAATCTGGAGCGTACTCGTGAGGTCACAATGAATTCTGATAGCGATAGGGGTTCAGAGGCTGCAAAAGAATCGGAAAATCGTTCTTTGCTGGCTGGGCCTAGCAGTAGTTTGGGTAAAATTTTGATTAATTTGAAAAAAGCTCAGATTGACAGCAGTGAGATCCTTATTACCAATTTGATAGATCGACAAGATTTGAACTTTGAAAAAGCTGCTTTCACTGTTGTCAACACTGTCCTGCCATCGATCACTGTTGAGGATGTCGTATCATGTTCAAATATGATTAAGGATCGTGCGGGCAGCTCTGCTGTAGCGAATGGTACACGGTCCTCCTCTTTCTTTGTGAAGATGCGTGCTCCTTCTCTTGTTAAGGATATACTTAAGGCGAAAAAGAATTTCATTTTACTGCATTCTTGCGATATAGATCCCTCGGCACTTGACCAGGAGGAATCGTCTAAAATTATGGACACAAACATCTACATAAATAAAGTCCTTAGGAAAGAAGTGTTCAAATCCTTCTTAAGTTTGAAAACGGTAAAAAAAAACCTCGGTTTTAAATATACTTGGCATCGGGGTGGTTCTTTCCTGGTCAGGTGGTGTGATGGTGATATTGCTCATGAATTCAGCTCTGCAGCTGATCTAAATGCAATCGCTGCTGCTTATAAGTACGAAAAAGCAAGTGACAATCGCTAATAAGACTGAATGACTAGCTAGCGGTAGAGATGTAAGTGCGGTTAGTTGTAAAACGAAGGGTATTAAGGGATTGAGGGTTGGATTCCTCAATGCGAGCTCTCTAAAGGGACACATTGACGACTTTAGACAATACATAACAGACAGCCAGACTTATGACGTTTTCGGTGTGGCCGAAACACGCTTATCCCCGGTATATACTCGGTATATTCGAAGATCATACCTTCCATAGCTTGGAGTACCGGAGTGCAGCCAATTTATGTACCCGCACGTTGGAGTTAAAATTACTTAACCCACCCGCTACTGTGAGGACGCTAGAGATATAAGCAATGCAGTTTTCAATTATGCAAAGTATACAGGGCGAGAAACAAAATGTTGAAGCTTAATATTTTTGAAACTAACTCTTATCATAAACAACCCAGAGAAAGGACTCAAGGTGCCATATAATGCTAACTAAATCCAAAATTTGAACTGGATTATTTTGCTGAATTATTCTGCCTTTTTGCTACAGTTATCGCGTCACGTAGAAAAATAACTTTTTTAGTTTTTGATGTTTTTCTCAGGGTCTGCCCTATGACTGTTGTCCCGCTATGTACTAGCAAAAACAAAGAAAATGAGACTTGGTGGATTCAAATTCACTGAGTAGAAGCTGAGCTACAGGCGATACGAACGAACACACAGACACACGCATCCATACGGATATTTTCTAAAAACTCTATTTTCCGACTGAAACTGCGTCAAAACATATTTCCTACATGTTTTTACACAAACTCCAAAAATTTATATTACACGGCTTCCTTAGGAAGAAAGCAATAGATGTTACATCTCCGCGACCACTATTTTTTATTCTATAGCATATATGGAACACTGAAGAAGAGATGATCATGTAAAATCCGGCTTGGCACAATGCTTTCTAGACAATTTAAATTATTTTATAAGAAATTTACGTGAGGAATATAAATAAAAACTAACCATTGCTAAATGACATGTACTGTACTTTAATTCAACGTCTGGGATCGTAAACAAAAAATACGTGTTTATAAGATTAAAGAATAAGATAATATTTTTAATGTTAGCCTTGGTGGGTTAAAAATGGTTGCTTAGATTAAAAGTTGTCTATATCTGAAAATGGCGAAAAATCTTGATTCTGTAACTTCACTATTTAATGGATTTTAATTGGATCTTTCTAATTATCATAGTCTTTTGCTAAGCAAATTACTCCTACAGCAAAAGAATTAAGATTAAAAATATTTAAAATAGCATTCACATACTGTATATTTGAACAATATTTTATTTATTGGATCTATTAACGAGTAGCGCACGAGTTGCTATGGAGAAATATATGGCAATGGAAATAATAATTCCAAAATAAAAGTGAATCGAAGTATTTCGCGCCGTCTTACTCAAGCTGTCGCAGAAGCAGCATCGCGCAGAAACTGGATTACGATGGATTTTTTATCTTATCAGCATTTATCTGCTAGTTCTTGAAGGACGAGATCATCCTGACTTTAAATCGGTTTTTACATTTCAGCTCTTTACTTGAAAACCGCTCAACAAAATCGTTTAAAATTTTAACAACAGATAACTTTGTTTATGGTAAATCACTAAATTTTGAAGCATTTGACTACATTGTTTTAGAGACGAAAAAATTTTCAAAAAAAATTCAGACCTTGATATCTTAAGAACCATAGGGGTTTCAAAGCTGCGCAATAAACATAGCCAAAACGCATAAAATATCTACCATCTTCCAAAATCTCAAGTGCAATAAGGTCTTTTTACGCCCGTAATCAAAGCACAAAAAAACGTATTTTTTCAGTTTTCAATTTATTACTTAAAAAATAGGTAGTCAAAACATTTGAAATTTGAATAAAATATAGTTTGACACGTGACTCATCAACATGATTTTTCTTGTGAGGTTATGATTTTTAAAATCACCTTTTTCATTTTATTTCTCGAATGGCGCGGTCGATCCCGAGGACCAAATGGGGAAAAGTAGATGATTTTATTACCTTTTGAATGCATTTTAGCTGAATGGTTTGTAACAATGAGATGATTGAAAAACCGCAAAATAGTGTTTTTCAAAAACCAAAAATGGGCACAATAAAAAAAGTAATTGAAACAAAAGAAATGACTGTTTTTCCCAAATTCAGAATCCAAAAATAAATATGCATGTCAAATTTGATTGATATTGACGGAGTAGCTCCAGAAGTATTACGGCACACACACACACACACACACACACACACACACACACACACACACATACACACAACACACACACGCGCGCGCGCGCGCGCGCACACATCTATACGGACATTTTCTAAAAACACGTAATTCGAACTTTCAACGTCTCAAAACATGTTTCTATGAAGTTTTAGCGGAACTGAAAAGAATTGATTAAAAAATCAAGAACTGAGTAATACAATAAACCCAAAATGAGTGACCCAATAAATGACATTAATTTTTGTGTATTATATTTTTGCAAATATTTTTTATTGTAAATATTATATATTTTCGTTAAGTAAATTACTGTATTTTATATTATATTCCTGGTAGAAAATTTTTTAAGCAAAATGGCCTACTTATTATTTGCCAATCTTTTTGGCGCAAGATTTTGGCCAATGCATAGCCAATAGTTGGTGAATATACCATATGCTAAATTTGTTAAGGTATTTTTATGATTTTAATGCTTTTTAATAATAAATGCAATGTTTTCAGTGTACGTTACAACGAATTCTAAAAATATAGTAGGATATTATGGACTTATCAATATATTTTTCATATTACATGCACCGAAAACGCGATTTTCGCCTACGAAAAAGTGGAGCAAAAGTCGAGTTTTTCAAGCCTGGGCAAAAGGCCATTTTAGGATTTTTTGTGTGAATATATACATATAGACACACCCAAACACACGTGTACACATATATCTTAAGGCGAAAGTGTTTTTTCTCTAGAGACGAAAGTGAGCACTATCGCCCCAGGGGCAAAAGTAGACAGCACTTTCGCCTCCAAAATTTTTAAACTTTTTAAAATTTCTAAAATTTTCAAAATTTTTAAAATTTCTAAAATTTTCAAAATTTTTAAAATTTCTAAAATTTTCAAAATTTTTAAAATTTTTAAAATTTCTAAAATTTTCAAAATTTTTAAAATTTCTAAAATTTTCAAATTTTCAAAATTTTTGAGACATTCAAAATTTTTCTTTGAAGAATTTCTTTATAGACTCTGCTTTTTCAGGCAGGCTGAATTAAGCGTTATCGATGCCCTGTTTATAAAAAGCACGGTACCCAACAAGGGGCGAATTAGCTTTTTGAGACTCGGATGATAATTGAGCTCTCGTGTGTATCTCGGCCCCTGCGGCGCCCTCGACTCCCACTCGTGCTCAATCATCATCCTCGCTTAAAAAAGCCAACTTTCGCCCCTAGTTGTACAATGTAATATTATCCTACACTCTTTGTCCCTACAATGCGGGGCGAAAGTAGCATATTTTCTCTTGAATTGAATTTTATGAAATGTCATTTTAATAATCCTTTATAATTAAGCATAATTCGATATCATATATTAACTCTTGCATAAAGAAAAGAAAATAATTGTTTGAAAAAAATATACTCATTATTTATTTCTGCACAATTGTTTCACAACTGATTCTACTATTCAGGAATTTATACATTTTAAAATCATTCTAACCTAAATAAATATATTTTGAAACTCCCTATATTTGTTGGGCAATAATTGTTGGGAAATACGCGGTAATAATAGCGAACCGATACTCAAAGGGATGGAAAAGCCTTTCAAAAGTTGCCAAGTAATGGCAAAAAATTAAGGAACGTTTATGCTAGGGAATTTTAGTAACTGCGAAATCTAAAGTGCTGCAAGGAGGGCGCTGTGCGATGAATTTTAAAGGTCTCTACCTCCGAAAGAAGTGTCACAGACGCACACGTCTGCAACGCGAGCTGCGAGACGAGTCAGCGATAAGAGCTGGCCGAGCTGCACTACGATGCACAGCTTACGCTTGTATCGCAGCGGTAGCACAGTGGTCGCGCTTCATAGCTCGCATCTCGGGGCTCCGGGTTCGATCCCATCCACCGTCTGCTTTTTTTCGCTTCCGACTCGTTCTCCTCCTCGCCCGTTACACTTGGCATCCCTTCGTGCGGTAGATCGCCGGTTTAGAACCCGGCTAAATAGATCTACTAAGTGTCCGAATCCCACAGATTCCTACATTATACTCCAATAACTCCGCTGATCAGCTTGCACTCAGAATCAGAATTAAAAATAGCCCACCTCTGGTCGACACACACAGTATGTGCGATCAAGCGTACAGGCATCTGATCTGTGCGGTTAAGTGCAGACAGCAGCCCAGTGTCTATGCTACACGTAAGAGGCATAGACACTGGGCTGCCGATCGGTAAGGTAGTTCACGAGCCGAGGACGACTCGTCTCAAAGGGGGGTGGTGTCACAGACGCACACGTCTGCAACGCGAGCTGCGAGACGAGTCAGCGATAAGAGCTGGCCAAGCTGCACTACGATGCACAGCTTACGCTTGCATCGCAGCGGTATCACAGTGGTCATGCTCCATGGCTCGCATCTCGGAGCTCCGGGTTCGATCCCATCTACCGTCTGCTCTTTTTCGCTTCCGACTCGTTCTCCTCCTCGTCCGTTAGAGAAAATCGTTATTTTTCGTTTTTCTCAGTATTTCCGTTCTTTTTTCGATTTTTGTACTTTTTCGATTTTCGATACTTATCAATACTAATTGAATGAACAAAAACTCTGTATTCCGCGATANACTCGAGGTGGAGGTCACAATTGGTCACGTTAACTCCGATATCCCCTTAAGCTGCTTTTTTCTATTATTAGTAGATAAAAGTGCTTTGAACCCTTCAAATATTATCAAAGATTAGAACATTTTTTTCATGGACCATATGATGCTAATGAAAAATATTTATCAATTTAGTTTAAAAACTTTTAAATATTTGTTTAGAGATATATTTTTAAACTTTCTAAATTAATTTTTGTACTAAATTATTTAAAACTTTTGTTAATCTTCATTTATACAAACATCATATCGAATATAAACAAGTGGATACATAAATAACATTCAATTTTAGATTTACTCGATTCATATTTAACGAAAATGAATATTTTTTATTCCAAGAACATTCATTTAAATCAATTCTCTATGAATTAGGTTCATAACTCAGCAATCAGCATATTACATTTTTTTGTAAGATACTTTTCATGGTATAAAATAAAAATGAAACCTATGTATACAATGAAATAATGTGTAAATGCCATAATTTTAATTCCACGACTATTAGCTATTTCAAATATAATATAATCAAATATAAAAAATAGTTCAAAATTGATATGTTATATTTAGATTATTATTCTAAATATAACATATCAATTTTGAACTATTTTTTGTAAAACTCAATTTTTCCTTTTTGTTTGTTTCAGATTCAGACTGGAGATTTCGATATTGACCACATGAAGAAGAACGCAGTTTACTAGACGAATACATACTACAAACATTTTTATTAACCTTCAGCTTGTTTTATAATGTAATAACAATAATTATAGGGTGATCAATCTTACAAAAGAATTTTAAATTAAACTCCTTTCTTTCTACATTTAATAATTTATTTATAATTGTGATTGCAGATGTAATAAACTTAATTATATATTTTTATATTATTTAATTTTTTTACCTTCACTATTACTTCAAACTTAAACGTAACCTACACCTTATGACGAAACTTAAACATAAGCTAAACCTTATATTAAAACTTATTACATAAGCGAAACCTTATACCAAAACTTATTACATAAACTTGACCTGAACCTTATAGCAAAACTTATTACTCAACCTTGGCCTGTACCTTATAACGGATGTATACCTCTACGATAACCTCTACTTTACAACCTTATTTATGCATAAACCAAATTTATTACATTACTTCAATGCAACAACAACTCAAGTTTAACAAATTTTTGAGTTAAAAAATCATACTTTTATCTGAATAAAATCAAATTATCTCACATTTTTCCGTATTTAATAGTCATTTATTGAGTTAACTAAGATCATTTTAAATTGCTTTTATATTTCTATATTATTTGTATTTATTTTTATTCAACGGTCCATTCATGATATTGTATGCTTTCAAATATTATTCTTAGCTCTCTACATTGACTTTCTGTTAGCATTCTACTTC
>CM053170.1:28774046-28786323 GCA_012977825.3 Pteromalus puparum
TTTCTTTACATTCTAAACAGAATCCAAATGTTAACATTTTCCTCACTATAATATAATACATTTGTATATATGTATCTTGTCTCACCAATCATGTCACCCAATATAATGTAGGTTATGTGCTTTTTAATTTTTGAAGTCAGATATTCGTTATTTATTTTATAGCTAAATAATTAATTGTTACAAACCTAATCTCAAAATTTAAACTAATAAAACACGATCATTTATTATTAAACTCGTTACCATTCAAATTCAAATATTGAATTTTAAATGTTGGCGCCATCTAAACCGGATACACATCTGTCGACCAATCACGGCCATCGTCCATCTTTTATAGGCTTCACAACATCCGGCCATCACTTTTTTTTAGAGAGGATTTCTAATGGGTCGCAAACTTTTTCAACAATGGATAGTAGATTCTTATGTTAAAATCGAAAAAGATAGAATCCAATATATTAGAGGTCATCAAAAAGAAATACGAGCAGATACCTATAAAGGGTTGCACGATTATATGAATAACGCCGCTGCTGAAATTAATGGTAGAATAGGTAAGACAATAATTCTACCATCAACATTTATAGGCTCACCTCGTGATATGCAACAATGTTATCAAGATGCAATGGCTATAGTTAATGAAAAAGGTAAACCATGTATTTTCTTAACTATGACATGTAATCCAAAATGCAAAGAAATTGAAAAAATTCTTTTACCTGGTCAACAAACTTCTGATAGACCTGATCTCTGTGCTCGAATCTTCGATTTAAAAAAAGAACATTTACTAGACTTAATAATAAAGAAAAAGTATTTTGGTGCAGTTGCTGCATACGTATATGTTATTGAATTTCAAAAAAGAGGTTTGCCACATATGCATTTATTAATTACTTTAAAACAAGCTTACAAAATAACTACTCCTGAAATCGTTGACAAATTTATATCAGCTGAAATACCTGATCCAGCAAATCATCCTCGATTACATGAAATTGTAATGAAGAATATGATACATGGACCATGCGGTGATTGGTGTATGGTTGATAATAAATGTTCTAAACATTTCCCAAAACATTTTCAAAACGAAACCACTATGGATCAGCATGGTTATCCTTATTATCGCAGAAGGGATGATGGTATTACATATGAACAAGCTAACGGTAGAACAGTAAATAACACGTGGGTTATTCTTAGAAATTCTTCCGATACTCTTAGAAACGTTTAATTGTCATACTAAAGTAGAAGCAGTATCAAGTATTCAAGCTGTAAAATATCTATATAAATATATTTATAAAGGGCACGATGCAGCAAATGTAATTATAGCTGAAGAAAACGAACAAAGAATTATTGATCATGATGAAACTCAAGATTATCTAGAAGCCCGATATGTTAGTCCTGTAGAAGCTGCACATCGAATTCTAAGTAAAAAATTACGACATAAGAGTCATTCTATTGAAGGATTACCTCTACATTTACCTGGTGAGCAATTCATTGTAATTACTAATAACGAAAATAATGATGCAATTAATTTAAATCAGCCAAGTAGCATGTTATTAGATTACTTCAAACTTAATTTAGAAGATGAAAATGCGAGGCAATATTTTTATAAAGATATACCTTGTCTCTATACTTACACAAAAAATAAAGTTACTAAAATCACAAAATGGCAAACTCGAAAAGCACAATTCAATGTATTTGGTCGTATACGCTCAGTTAGTCCAACTGAATTTGAATTGTTTCACTTAAGATTGTTATTATTACATGTGAAAGGAGCGACAAGCTTTGAGTCTTTAAAAACAGTTGATGGTGAAATTTTCTGCTGCGTGTTTACGTTTAGGACTTATAGAATATGATGAAGGATGGATTCGTGCAATGGGGGAAGCGAACGTGTGGATGATGCCTCGACAATTGCGTCGATTATATGTTCGTATTCTTATACATTGTCAACCAATGCACCCCGAAGAATTATGGAATGAATTCAAAGATGCTATGTCCCAAGACTTTTCGCGAAATAACGATATTACTGTTAGCCACCAAATGGCGTATGCTCATATTAATAGCTTATTGATTAGTGAAGGTCGGAGTTTGGCTGATTTTCCTACAATGGAACAATCTGCAGACATTGATATTATTTTGCCTGATGATAATAACGTTGTACAAATGGCAGAAACTAGTAAACAACAATATGAACAATTAAATATCCAGCAAAAAGAAATTGTAGATTACGTTCTTCGTGCAACTGATTCAAATTCTCAAGAACTAAATAGATGTATTTACATTGATGGTCCAGGAGGATCTGGTAAAACTTTTATCTATACAACAATCTATTATTTGTTATCAATAAAAAATATTAAAGTATGTTCTATGGCTTTCACTGGAATCGCAGCTACCTTACTTCCCAATGGTTGAACAGTGCATAAAACATTTGGCTTACCTGTTCCTATGTTCCATGATTCTTCTTCAAGTTTTAAACTTCAATCCAAAGAATGTGAATTTCTGAAAGAGACTCATGTATTTATTTGGGATGAAGCTCCAATGGCGCCAAGATATGCTTTAGACATAGTTGATAGAACATTACGAAATATTATGGATAATAATTTACCTTTTGGTGGTAAAATAGTGATTTTAGGAGGTGATTTTAGACAACTTCTTCCTAACAAAGTCAGAGGAACCCGTTCTGAAATATTAAATCTTTCTATCAAATATAGTGAAGTATGGACACATTTCATTAAATACTCTCTTACACAAAATACGAGAGTTCGACCAAATGAAATTGAATTTGCGAATGGTAACGGAATATTGAATGATCGTGATGATAATTTGAGTCTTCCTCAAAACTGTATTCTTCAATCAAATGGTGATTTAGTTCACAGTATATTTGGTGCATTAATCAATGAAAAACCGCTGCCAAGTCATTGGCACTTAGCTTCCTCCTATTCTGCTAGTGGAAGATAATTACATGTGACAATCAACTCATTCTTTGATTTAAATATTCGCTACTATTCGATACTAAAAGGATAGGTTAGGAAGACACTTGTAAGGGAGGGGTATCAGGGGAGTGGGGGTTAACGTGGATATCAAAAGGATAGAGCTCCGTGAACTCCTAAAATAACTTACATATATCGTAATAAAAAAATACCAGTAATTGCCGGAATCGTAATACGTCAACAACTCAGTACAAAATTGCGGCGTGGCTTCATTTTTTTGTGAAAATACTTTTCACAAAATTATTTTTTCAGATTTCTACATACCCAACGCCTTTCAGACCTTGACGTTGTTTTCATATAGCTCCCATAATCCGCTTTTTAAAGATTTAAGCTCATTTCAGCACTCACAGTGGCATTTTAAGAGCATCGGTAATCGTTTTCTGTATTCTCACAGTCGCCTTTTCTGCCTTGCAATGATTTCCTACATACACAGCCGCCTTTTCAGACCTTGACGATTGTTTTCTATTATTCGCCGATAATCGCCTATTAAAATTTAAAAGCTGCATTCAGTATGCCAAGCCAGTCGCCTTTTAGGACCTCGTAATAGTTTTTCTGTATTCCACAGTCCTGGAGAGAGGTTGCATCGAGATCCGCTCGGACTGAAGCCCCGAGCTCTCTAAACGCGAGAGTGCGGGCGTCGAGAATGGGAAATATTTCCAACCTTGTGGGTACGTCTTTTGGTACACATTGTTAATATATTGTTAATCATATCATAATAAAACAAAAATATTTTATTTCAAACATCGAAAAATGCCATAAAATGGTCATAAAATAAGGTCTAATCTTAAAAGAAAATTTACTCGATTCAGAATCAGAAAACATATATGCACGTCCAATCTTATTACGACGATCACGTGTTCCAGAATTATAAACAGTATACGTAACGCACGCATGCACGATTGCGCACGCACGGACGCACGCACGACGCCGACGCGACGCACAGCACGACACCACACACACCACACCATAAGCACAGACAAAATCATCTGTACGGATTTTTAAACATGAAAATCCTCAAAATATACTAAGCTTTAATTATCAAATTATTGTTTACCAAAATATAATGTCAGTCGCAGAGAGTTATACAGGGTGACGAGAGTTGAAGATTTGAATCTTAATATGCTTTTTAAACTAAAGGTTTCATAGCTACAAAAAGACTAGCCGAATGATCTAAGATCGAATCTTTTCCTAAAATTTTAACTCAATTTAAACACTTTTTTACTCCCGTAATCGTACGACATAAAAAAAACCATTTTTTTTAGTTTTTGATTTTTTATACTCAAAAACTACTCGCCAAATTGGCTTAATTTTTACAACTAGTAGTTCATTGTTTTTTATTGTCATGAATTTTTTTTCAAAACATTTAACTATTATTTTTTGAGTTATATATTTTTACGAAAATTACTTTATATCATAAAAATGAACAGATCAGTAATCTAGAAAATCTTGCGGGAAAAAGTAGCAATTTATGTATTTTAGATACACTCTGTGGAACTATTGTATAAATGCATATCTTATAAAAAGCAAAAATATTTTTTCAAAATAAAAATGGTATAATAATGGATAAATTGGTTAGAATATAAACAAAAAATGACCTAAATTCAGAAATTAGAAAAATATATTGTAAATTTTATTACGATCGTCGCATGGTCAAAATTATGGCGGTTACGTACCTCACACACAGCAGCACACACACATCACAGCACAACCAGCCATCCGCACGGACATTTTCTAAAAACGCATGATTCGTACTCCAAACACCTCCAAATGCGTTTCCACGAAGTATTAGCAAAACTGAAAATTTTACTATTACAAAGCTTCCTCTTGAGGAGGAAGCAAAAAATTTGAAGAAATTGGCAAAAGTGCAATTTTAGCACCAAGAAACGTCGATGTAGATGAACTAAATAAACAAGTTACCAATTTACTTGATCAGAATACGGAACGTATATATACTGGTATTGACAGTACTGATAATTGTGATAATGGTGATGACATGAGTCAAGTACTTCTTCCAGAATATTTAAACACTTTGAATCCTCCCTCTTTACCACCATATGAACTACGTCTGAGAAAAAATTGTATCATCATGCTTATCAGAAATATTAGCATCAACGAAGGTTTGTACAATGGTACAAGATTAAGAATTATTGATTTTTCCAATCATTTACTAAAATGCTTGATTTTAACAGGTGATAAAGCTAATAATATTATTTTTTTTAAATCGTATCACATTATATTGTGAAGATGTATATCCTTTTACTTTTAAGCGGAGACAATTTCCAGTTAAATTAGCCTTTGCAATGACTATAAATAAATCACAAGGTCAAACATTTGATAAAATTGGTATAGATTTACGGAGAAACGTATTCAATCATGGACAGCTCTACGTAGCCATGTCTAGAGTGCGATCTTGGGATTCTCTCATAGTTTATCTAGGTGATCACCAAAGAGAAAATACAAATGTAAAAAATTATATTTATAAAGAACTGTACACATGAATCTTTTAAAAATTAAAAAAAAAAATTATTTGAATTATTTTTAAATTAAATATTACAAGACAAAATATTGCAATGAAAAATGGTTTTTTATTTATTATTTTTTATTATGGCAAAATATAAATCTTAATGTCTTTGCATTTTATTAAATTACTAATAAATTAATATCAAATTTAAAGGCGCGCGAAGCGCGTTGTTGTAGCTCTAGTATAGTATATAGTCATCAAGTAAAGGCGTTGTTTTAACCTTTTCGTCTAGCCAGGTTTTAGGCACAGCTATTACGTGGAAGGAAGGACGAGTGGACAGAAAGAGCCTAACCGCCTCGATGTGACCCGTAAGGGAGTTAGCATTGAAGTGGCAGGCCCTTAAGCCCTTGGCCAGAGTTACCTTGGAGACAGATGAGGATGTGGCCGATGATGCAGAAGATGAAGCTGATGGTGGTGCAGGTGGGATGAGGTGAACTATCTTCAGTGGTTGCTGTTGTCCGGCGGCCACTGGGACAAAAAATTTGCTAGGTCTTCGTCGCTGGTGATGACGGTGGCCCTTTCCCTATCCTCTGTAGAACGGATGTAGACCGCTCCATCCCGCACATAGGATCTGCACCCGTTCCTCTTCTTGGCCTCCAGTCTGGCCCTGACGCGAAGCTTATGAGTCTCTGGAGGGAGCAGCTCGTTGATGTTCACGAGCCCTTGATGGTCTGCGACTAGGGCCTTTGCGTCCTCCAGAATGCCAGCGTCTAACTCTGATGTGTGGGGCTTGCCCGTTTTGATTTTCGCAAGGATGGTCGAACGAACAAGGGCGTGGGACGACAGGGTGACAGCAATCGGTGGTAGTCTGCTGTCTGCAGCCGAGGTGGCAGTGGCTGCGTTAAGTCTTCCCATAATCCTTGCTCTGGCGATGTCCCTTCTGAGGACAGAAGGATCCAGGGCCGACAGCACAGATAATGCCAGTAGGTCGCGGCAGGTCTCTCGTGTGTAGTATAGACCTGTCAGTACCACGATGTTGTTGGCGGAAGTCTCCTGCTGTCGCTTTACCTTCTGCAGTTCATTGCGCAGACTGGCGATCTCCGCAGGGATGACAGTGGCAGGCGTGGCGGCGTTGTTGTTGCTGTTGTTGTTGTTGCCGTCCTTGGGCAGCGTAGGGAGAGGCCTTGCGGACAGGTCTTGTAGCTGCGCCCTGAGTTCCGTGATGCTCTGCTCTGCCTTTTCCATACGGGTTTGAAGCAGAGGCAGATCGTCGAGGGCTCTGAGACGCAGCTCAATGGGGCCAAACCTTTCTTCTAGCCCAGAGATTTTCCTGGACATGCCTCTTTGCTCCTTCACCGCTTCGTCCTGCTTGGCGCGTATTTCCGTCAACGCTGCGAGGATGTCCTGCAGTGTAACATCAGCTTTATTAGACGACGTTTGACGCGCCGGCGACTGGTTGCGTGATATACTGGTTGAGGGGGGCGCAGAGGGGGCTTTCTCCTGGTCGTGGTGCTGTTGGCCTTGCCCTTAGAGACGGTCTGGGTGCTGCTGTTGAGTAAAGATTCCAGCCTTCCCTTGGTGTGCATGTCAGCACAGGTCGCACAGGCAAACGTCGCAACGCCTCTCACAGGCAGGGACCGGAATGAGATACACTTGGTATGAAAGAAGTTGTGACAAAGTTCACATTGTTGAGGGTCCCTGGTCTGTATGGGCTTGTCGCATTTATCACAAATGATCGAAGGTGGATCCGCAGGCTTTACTCCACTTGTACTCATTTCTTCGGTAACTTACTGGCAGTCGATAATGTAGAGAGCGTGTGAAGGTCTCCGTTGTTGGTAAGTTACCGACTAGGCTGAGAGCTTGCCGCGCGTAGCACCAGGTGGTGGTGTTTGCGGAGGAAGAGAGAGAGCTGAAGCAGCAGAGCACCAACCTGTGACTGAGCGGGTGAAGATGTTGTTTCCTCGTCCCGTGAGATGTAGCATCGTGGCTGAGTGGAGAGCAAAAACCAAGCCAAGCCGGAAAGAAAACAAAGCCGAGCAAATTGAGGTTAGGTGAAGAGGCAGATGCTTGCAGCGAAGATGGTGCAGTGAAAAGAATGCAGCCTCCAGTGAATTATATATCACTCTGAAGGTTGCATTAAGGTGCGTGAAACAAGCTGTAACAAAAGGCGCCCGAAGGCAGAATGCGGCAGAAAAAGCAGTACAAAGTAGGCGTGCACAGCAAAGCGACCAGTACTCACCAGAGCCAGAGAGAGAGAAAGAAAGAGAGAGAGAGAGAGAGCGAGAGAGAGAGAGAGAGAGATAGGGAGAGATGGAGGGAGGGAGAAAGAGATATGCCGCTGCTTCCGTCAGCGAAATAGTGATGGTCGTATTTTCTCGATTTCATTCCCAGTAAAAGTGCGTATCTAGCGAGCCTATAAAAGTATTCACTTCAAAAACAGTTTTTTTTTGTCCACGTGGCGTTGATAGCGCCTATTCCTAATAATTAATAACGTATTGTGCTTTGAAACTACTGCAAATTTTTAACACTTCAAATTTTTACCAATATGAAACGATAATGAGCTAACAAAATTCAATATTTACCACGAAGAGATGACTGATTATCCCAGACTATTGGTGTTGGTCTTGCACCGCGTGCAGTTCTAAAAGACGTCCTGCCAGACCTTCTAGCAGTCGCACCTCGGACTGCTGATACTGAGCTACCTGATCCTGTCGCAGCTACAGCCATGGTTTTCTGTCTCGTATTACTAGATGGAGAAGCTTCAGCTTCTCGGCTTTCTTCATTAGCATCATGATCAAGGATATCGTTCGACGCATCTTCAGGAGTGTCTAACTCAACCTCGATCATGTCTCCTCTAGTAGCTGATCCAGGAACATCAGTATTATCAGGTCTTTGATCACCATCTAGTTGATTTACTGCATAAAAGAAAATTTTTATATTTATTACTCGTAATAATAGTCGATATAATGTTAACTAGCGTTTTTAGAAAGTAAAGTAAAAAACCGCTGCCAATTCATTGGCACGTAGCTTCCTTCAACTAAATTTATAAGTCCAATAAATAAAATATTGTTTTAATATATAGTATATTTACACTTTTTTGACGTGCAACGACACCCTCATAAGAGGAAGCAACATTTTTTAGAAAAATCGGTTTTTACATTTCAGCTCTATACATGAGAACTGCTCAACGAAATCGTTTAAAATTTTAACAGCAGATAGCTTTGTTTATATTAAATCACCGAATAAAATTTTAAAGCATTTGACTACATTGTTTTAGAGATAAAGGGAATCAAAAAATTTTCAAAAAAAATTAAAACCTTGATATCTTAAGAACATAGGGGTTTAGCTAATACACGCCGTGCCGTAATGGACTATATATGCCACTTGTATCGTAATATACTATATAATGAACTTTCTATACGTAACCTTGGAAAAATACTTAGCCTAATCATTAGGTTCCGTAAGGTTCAACAAAAACAGTAATTTTCAGTTATACAGTATATACAGGGTGAAAGGCAAAAAATTTGAATTTAAATATCTTTTAACTAATTGGTTACGTAAGAAGCAAAAGATCTATATTTTCCCGAAATTTTAACTTAATTAAAGCCTTTTTACTTCCGTAACCGTACGACATAGAAAATCCAATTTTTTTAGTTTTCGATTTTTAGCTCAAAAACTAGTCGATAAAGAGGCTTAAAATTTTTACAGCAAGTAGATATTAACGTTTTCTATTATCATGATTTTTTTTTCAAAACGTTCGGCCATTAAGTTTTAAAGATATATATATACTAGTTGGGGCTTCGCCCCCCTGCTCGATCCGCTCGCCAACCCCCCATTTTAGATTTTTGTTTTCAAAATTTATTTTTATGATTAGTTAAGTCAATTATATATATATGATGATCAAACGGCTGTTGAACAGAGTTTAAATGCATATAATAATAACAATTTAATCCAATCACATATTGAGACTTCGACTAGAATTTAAAAAAAAATCCTACAGCTAAAAATTATAAACACTTGCATCAAGTAGCTAACATTCAAACTCTTCCAAATTATAAAATGATTTTTTCACGAAAAGAGGGACAACAAAAACATTTATATAACAAACCACTAACCCCTGAATTGGTGCTATTATAGTTTCAGACTCAGGTTTACCAGAAAATTTTGATCTTTGCGTATATCCTAAAGAATTACCAGAAAATCATTCACAAGATACATATTTAAATAAATTATCGCAATTTGTTGATCCGATTCGATGGTTTTCCATTACTGTTTCCACTAAAGTGATTTAGGATGGAGTACTAATTATTTTCAAAATTATCAGCCAAAGGAGAAAAAAAGCTCACTTTTTTGCACCAATATTATCATAACTGAGACTTGCATATCGACCGAATCAAACAATTATTTAGCCTGTTTATTGTATGTCGGGGAAAATTAAATCAACAATGTATTATACATTGACGTTGATGAAGAGAATAATGCTTGAATTATTTGAAGCTAACAAAAAACATTAAGGATAGAATGTTATCAAGACTTATTAGATGCAGCAGTTAATGTTTCTTTTTTTTTAAGTGGCATTTCGAACTCGACAGTTCATCGCCTCATCTCTACGATGCCTTCCACGATCCCTATGTTGTCTAACACCTATCCATTTCGCGCCGTCCCGCCCGATTCAGTTAAGTCCGCTTTTACATTGTCCTCACCCCCTGCCTTAGGTCTACCTAAGATCGGATGTATTTGGCTTTCCTTCATTTATACGTTTGCCGGCGATCATTTCCCATTCTTGCAACGTCCCTGCCATTCTAGTCTCCGAGATTCTCATTATTCTTTTAATAATCGTGTACGCGTTATGAGTTATTTAGCTCGTGTATGTGCAGTCCTCCACTCCCCGGTTCCGCATCTTCTTTGGCCGCTATATTTTCGCAAACCTATTTCGCTTTAGTAAGCGCCAAGTTTCGCATCACTACAAGATTACCGCCATATATAAATCCTATAATCCTAATTTTTACAATGTTTAGACCAGCAGTTTTTGAATTTTAGTAGTTGTCACGGCGAGAAGCAGGCATTACCCGATTATCTTTGACCAAAATGACTCAGATGACCAAAAAATCTTGGGGGCAACCATATGCTTAACAACTCATACAAATTATTTTATAGACGTCCTGAGTTCTGGAAATAACACTTTCTAACAAAACTTGATTTATTATTATTTCTCAGAATAAAATTTATCAATGTGCATGGACTGAATAACTTCTATATACTTCCAAAAGAATGACATCATAGCAACTTCGTTACCTTAGATTTATACAAATTTAAAATTTGCAAATTTTTTGAATTTGAATCTGACAAAGAAAGTTATAGAAGCAGATTTGATTATTTGGGATAACTCAGATCCTAAAAAAGCTCTAGAAATAGTTGATTTAACTTTACGCATATATGATACCAACATTCCTTTTTGAAATAATTAATGTTTGGAAGAGCTTTCGGGAAGATCTGATTCGTGAAAATTTACCCGTTGAAAAATAGTATAAACTATTATAAAGCAAAACTCATAAAACTCATACCTTGGGTTACACTTGCCATATTTAAATAAACAAAATATGACGTCACTTGATAAGAACTTCAAAATTATTGTTAATATAAGAAGAAAATAAAAATTAGTATTCCCGAAAAATGAAAAAAAGATATATTACAGAAAATCTTTGGTCACAGCATAAATTTTTCACTGAATTTAATACTCACTTCTTCACAATGAATATAACCTTATTTTTATGAATAATTAAAATCTGAAATCAAATGGAAGAGGTCAAATAACGTATACAGTGTTAACGGCAACCTATCAAGTGTTTGCAAAATCTGACATAACATTAGATAAAATTTCCTGTCGAAATATTAAATAGCATTCGCGAAGGCATTGCCACCTCATGAACTTCAATTTAAAAATGGGACTATTATTATTTAATAAGAAACTTGAGTATAACAGACTTTGTAATGCTACAGTTAAAAATTACCAAACTTTAAGTTACAACATTGAATACTGAAATTAATAAACTGGGAAAAGAATCGAAATAAGTTTCATACTAGAATTACTTAAATACTGAAACTTATCTTCATTGCCAATTATTTTAATACAGAAAACAATTTCGCTTTAGTCTTAGCGTTGTATACTATTAAATAAATCTCAAGTGACAAAGTTTCGCATAATGTAGGAAAATCATTACTTAAAAAACAACCGTTATTTTTTCATCGGACAATTGTATGTACATTATCTAGATGTCACAAGATCCTAATCGATTGTTTTTAAATCGAAAGGAAAACAATTTCTAGAAATAGACAATATAGTGTGGAAATCGAAATTTCCGACTATGAGCATATATAATATTTAACATTTAATAAAAAATTTCCTTGTTCTATCATATTGAGCTATATCTACAAATAATTTAAATTAGGAATGGATCAACTCGAAAATTCTTAGTTCCAAAGAAAACGAAGCCCTATGGAAATTGCAACATTAAAGTAATAAATTGAACAACCATGAATTAGAACAATAAATTTAACCGTTCATTTAAATGATTGTGTAAGAGAATTAGACAAATCGATTAAGAAAGAGTACCATTTACCAACATTCAATTTTTTGAAATAACTCTGACGAAAGTACAAATAACCTCAAAATGTTACAATTTAGACCAAATTCCAACTAAACACCATTGACTATTTCAAACGATTTTAAAATTTCGTAAACAGCATGACTTCATTCCAGAAAACTTGAAAAATGATAGTGGCACTTATGTTGAATATATATTAATATAGCTAACATTCTAAACATATCAATCGAAATAAATCT
>CM053170.1:28786899-28802719 GCA_012977825.3 Pteromalus puparum
TCATTTTCTCAAATATTATTTTTCAATAAAAAAATAAAATTCCTAAATATCATTCGAAAACCGTTTTTTAGAAACCTTTTTCATACACAATACAACACAAAAACAGTACAGAACAGGCACACAAACAATCATTAGCAAATATAGTAAGTTAATTTTGTATTATTACAGGACATGATGTAATAATACTTAGTTAATTTAAAAATAGTTAATGATTATTTGTACACTTTTACATGAAAAAAGTTGTAATTTAAATTGTACCTTGTTTAAAAATCATTATTTTGAACAGGTGTTTAATTATATAAACATGTGTACGCTTACAAATTTTTTTTTTCAAAAAACTTTTTCAAAGTAAAAGTGATGCTGTAGGACGGAGGATGGTATGAGGTGGAGTCTTAGGGGAGGAGGATTGGTATCTAAGACTCCCGTGGTTATAGGGCTCCAGGCGATGATTCCACGGTTTTTTTTTAGATTATTGTATACAAATTTTAATTGATAAAAATGATCAGTATTAATTAATTTCCTTTTTGAATAGATTGAAAAATATTATTTTTTAATATATTATCTTGATAAGTAAATATTTCCTTTTTGAATGCATTATATTTAGAACATAATTCATTTTTAACAATAACCATAATTTTGTATAATTTCATCATGTCATGAAATTATATGAAATTATCGGCAATTTTTATACAATAAAATAAAAAAAAAAAAAAAAAAAAACAACGTGCCTGAAGTATGTTGTATTATATATAACTAAAATATAATATGCTTCTGACAGTACCCCTTGGGTGGTGTGGAAAACTGTCTATAATAGTACATAGTTAATTTTCTATTTCTAATAATAATTTTGCACTTTTTCCTGACCTAACGTCTGTGCGTTATTTGGTGAAGAATAGGTAGGTGGGGGGTTGGTGGGGGGTTTTTTAAGATTTTCAAAAATCACATAAAAATGAAAGAATTTTACGTTATTTGGTGGGGGGGAGTCTTGCCAAAATGACTATATAATATAGGAAGATATATATATATATATATATATACCTATTTTATCATAAAAATTGAGCGGAACGGTAAATCTTGCAAGAAAAAGTAGGAAATTTTATGCTCTTTAGATACACTATTGTTCAATATATTGTATAAATCATATCATTAGAAAAAAAGCAATTCAATTTTTTCAAAAATCAAAAAATGGCTATATTATAATATGGCTATACAATGGTCAGAATCATACAAAAAAATTTTCCTGAATTCAGAATCAGAAAACATATATGCATGTCAAATTTGATTACGATCAGTCGCGTATTTCTAGAATCATTACGGTATACACGACACACAGACACACACTACGCACACACACACACACACACACACACACACACACACACACACACACAGCCATCCGCATAGACATTTTCTAAAAACGCACGATTCGAACTCAAAACAGCTCGTTTTAGTGAAACTGAAAATTTTACTATTAGAAAGCTTCCTCTAGGAGGAAGCAAAACGGGTCCCGAAAATGTAAAAACGAACTGTTGTCCATCTATTAACTAGTAAAAACCAAAAAAAAAATAAGACTCGGTGGATAAAAATTCACTGAGTACAAGTTGAGATACAGGCGTATACGAAAGAATACACACACATACACACATACACACACACACACACACACCGCTGCGCTAGCCCAAAGCTCGAGGCCCTACTGTGCAAGCGGCGGGGTAGGAGGAGGGGGAGAAGTATCAACCTCCTTTCTATACAGGATAAAGAAAGAAACCCCGAAATTAAATCAATCATGAGTAGTGNAACAAATCAAATATGAGTACTGGGTCATCAACAAATATAACTTAAGCGGGTTAAGCTGCAAAGCTTAGTCCCGCCGTCGAGTCCGATCGGGTGAAAGCGCCAGTGGTGGGCGCTGGCTTTATGGAGATTGGGGGGAGGGGTGGGGGCAAACTCACGAGGTTGTGGAAACGAGTCAAAGTAGAGGAAGAAAAGGGAAAGGTAACGCAAGGTCCATCGTCATCAGGGACCCAAACTCCCAATCCGGTTAAACAAGGCGATCACTTGGCCGTCCTGAAGGATACAGTCAGGAAAACAATTGAGTAGGCCTCGAGGCCTACGAAGGCGATGGAAGAGCTACAAAAGATAGAGGAAAAAGTACGTCCCTCTTAAACGTGCCAGAGGTTCGCTTGGGAGGACAATCTATTGGACCAAAAACAAGCAGCCAGAAGAGTTTGGCAAGTGTGGCCAGCGTGAGGAGCACAGGCATAAATACGTCAAACAGAGACAAAGAAAGATAACACCAGAAAAAGCAGGAAGCAGAGCAGGCTCGAAAGCAAGAAGAGGAGCACACGAACAAGCTGCTAGAGGAAGTTGACGATCTAACACTTCACACACCAATGGACATAAATAGCATTGTAAAGCGGCTTAAAATCTCAGTTATGGTGACGAAATTAGAGGACTTGCACATGGAAGGAGATATAATGGAAGACAATTACTATCACGCCGTGAAAGATTACAAAGCACAACACAAGGAACGAGAGAGAGCAAGGAGGGGCGAGCGAAAACAGCTCCTTAAAGATGCGATTCTAGCAAGTATGGGGAGCAAGAGACTAAGAGGAAGTCTGACTAACAGCCCAGAAGAGAAGAGAGTGGGAAAGCAAGATAGGAAGAGACAACGAAGAAGAAAGCGGTGGTACAACGTGAGACGCTCGCCCCGAGAGTCCATCACATTGCACCAGAGCTACCGGTGAAAGCCAGACCCAAGAAAAATAAGCGTTTAGAAGGGATTTTAGTGAAAATGTGGCAAAACAAGACGTACGCAGAAGTCCTGGGGACTAATTAAGACGTCTTAATTTGTCAATGTCAATATATCTGAGAAAAAAACCGCTGCCAATTCTTGGCACGTAGCTTCCTTCAACATTATGTATCGCTTTAATATTTAAGTTGTTTTTACTTCATATATGATTCTATAAAGTTTTTGTACTTTTTCGTTTGATAGATAAAATTATTTCGCATCAATTATATATATACATAATCAACTATTGTTCTCTCTCTCTCTTTTTTTCTCGCATAGCTATAATTGTTTAGCATAGCTCCAAGAAATATCACCCTCCCTTTTTTACCTGACATCTTACTTACCAACCTATACAGTGCAGCATGGGAAAAATATAGTGTGATCCTTGCCATTCTAAGTGTTACAGTATGCTTCGAAAGTATCTAACGCTGAGCCCCGAGCACGAGAATCCCTTAACGCTTTTCTTCCTCCTTTTTACACAAACATAGAAAAGCCTTATCTGTGCAGGTAAACACACACGTTTATTCTCTAATGACTCATCCATCAGCCGTCCAACATGCGTACGACATTTCGGGACAGTGGCATCTAGCTAAGTTTCTGTATTTTTGTTAAGACGTCTTAATTTGTCAATGTCAATATATTTAAGAAAAAAACCGCTGCCAATTCTTTGGCACGTAGCTTCCTTCAACATTATGTATCGCTTTAATATTTAAGTTGTTTTTACTTCATATATGATTCTATAAAGTTTTTGTACTTTTTCGTTTGATAGATAAAATTATTTCGCATCAATTATATATATACATAATCAATTATAGTTCTCTCTCTCTCTTTTTGTCTCGCATAGCTATAATTGTTTAACATAGCTCAAAGAAATATCACCCTCTCTTTTTTACCTGACATCTTACTTACCAACCTATATATTTGTAACAAGGTGTTAGTCCTATAAGCTACGTGTCAAAGAATTGGCAGCTCTTCACATACATCTTGCAGTAATATTCTACGAAAAATTAATAAACCAACTCTATTCAAATATTTCATGGAATATTTCACAAATATTCCATAAATATTTCTTTTGAAGCTTTAAATTACTTTTTGAAGATTCCAAAGAATTTTTTGTAAAATATTCCTCCAATATTTAGTCAAATCTTTCTCTAATTTATTTCGTAAATACTTCATTCAAATATTTCTTGCAAGATATATTTGAAATAATTCTTAAATATTTTTTTGAAATAAATAAATAAAACATTCAAGTATTTCTTTAATTATTTATGAAATATTCCATAAAGATAAAGATTCCATGAAATATAGCTCTGAATCATTTATTACATACTTTACTGAATTATTTCATGGAAGGTTTATACTATCTGCCGGAATTATTTCATTAGATCTACGAAAATAATTTTCAATCATTTCTTGAAATAGTTATAAAAAGTTCCATACATATTTCATGGAATGTCCCACAGAATTATTTCGGAAATATTTCACGGGAATATTCAATGCAATATTTATGTAATCTTCCGTAAATATTTCTATGAAAATTCCAAAATAAGTTGAAATAATTTTCGATTTTCTTTCACATTTCCTTAAAACAATGTTATATATCCTTCATACCAATATTTCGGAAATGTTTCCGAAAGATTTCATGCTGGTAGTGATCGAAAAATCGCCTCTGAAATCGTACTATACGAAAGCTGAAAATGATAAATACAAGAATATATATATATATATATATATATATATATATATTCGATGCTATTGTTACCAATGAAATATATGAAAGAATCACTGTTCATATCTTTAGTGACCAGCATGGCTTTATTCGTGGACGCTCCACTTTGACGAACTTATTGTTGTTCAATGACTACCTGTCGGAAGCCTTGGAATCATCCCTTCAGGTTGATACTATTTACACAGACCAAGGCTTTCGATACGGTTCATCATTGTCTTCTTATTGATAACCTTTATCGGATTGGCATTCGCGGCTCTATGTTGAGATGGTTTGCTTCCTATCTCTCCGATCGCTCTTTTGCAGTACGCATCAACGATGCCGTGTCTGCGGCTATTCCGGTCACGTCTAGCGTCCCACAGGGTACGCACCTCGGCCCTTTGTTGTTCTGCGTTTATATTGACGATCTTGTCAAGCGGCTGCGATATGTAAGGGCGCTATTGTATACGGACGATGTGAAGTTGTTCACCGTTGTTCGCACTGCGGCTGACGCTCTGCAATTCCAGGAGGATTTTGACGCGCTAGCGGGGTGGTCACTTAGTGCCGCGCTTCGACTCAATTTAACAAAATGTCACGTTGTCACATACAGTAAGAGTCGTTGTCCGGTATTATTTGACTACTCTGTTGGCGGGGTCTCCCTCTTGAGGTCTGATTGCGTGAGGGACCTCGGTGTCTGGTTCGATTCAGGCCTTACCTTTTCTAACCATATTGAATACGTCATCACTACCACTTCCAAATTAATAGGCTTTATTAAAAGATCAACCTTCCGCTTTATTAATCTCCAAGCCATAATTCATCTATATAAATCCTTAGTTATCCCTCATTTCACCTATCTTTCTCAAATCTGGACTCTCCGTGATTTTCAAAGGCTTGAATCGGTCCAGGTACTTTTGCACTATGAAAAGGTATCTTTTCGCCGTATAAAAGTAGTCGGAGTCCGGATCGAATCTTAGATTTTCACATTTTAAGGGGGTTCTATACTAAATAGAAATAACGTCAAGATAATTCTGAAATTTCGAATACAGGTTCGCATATGCCTCAAAATCATCTACATAAATTTTTAGAAAGCTAGGGTACCTGCAAGTCAAGAAATCAATGTTTTTATTTTTTGCTGTCTAACACGGGCTCTTATGGGAAATCGCAATTTCGTCGTACTCATTTATGTATTGCTACAGATTTAACGCCAAGTTTTTGTTGAAAAAAATAGTACTATAAGAAAAATATCTGACAAATAATTAGAGCCCTTAAAAAATATCATTGGATACCTCTAACTAATAAAAAACCGCTGACAATTATTTGGCACGTAGCTTCCTTCAACCGTATGTATCGCTTTAATATCTAAATTGTTTTTACTTCATATATAATTCTATAAAGGAGGTTAGGTTGGGCCCGCGGAGTGAACA
This sequence comes from Pteromalus puparum, assembly GCA_012977825.3. NCBI lineage: Eukaryota > Metazoa > Arthropoda > Insecta > Hymenoptera > Pteromalidae > Pteromalus > Pteromalus puparum. The sequence continues at coordinate 28,792,820 of CM053170.1, forward strand.
CACGCGTGTAAAGGGGCTCTGGCCAAAAATACAGTTCTGAAAAGAATAAAAAGAGATTAAAATAAAATAAAAGTGAGGAAAGTGGAAGGAAACAATAAGCGAGAAAAAGATGGAGTAAGACCGGGAGAAGGAACGAGAAAAGAGTGAGAAAAAGCGAGAAAAGAAAAACACGCTTGAGAAGGAGGTTAGTCAAAGGAAAGATGGCGGACGTCACAAACGAGATAGACAAGGAGGACAACAAAACGGAGGAGGAAGCGGCAAACCCGGAAACGAAGAAGAGAGGCAGAGGAAGGCCGAAAAAGTATTCCAAGGATAGGGAGGAGGCAGCCAAGATGAGAAGCTTCTTGCTGAACGGGAGTTGCGGATATGTAGTAAATTTTGGAGGAAAAAAGAGGGTCGAGCATTCGCCGATAAGAGCTGAAAACAATGGGGAGAAAGATGGGAATGAAAAGGAGGAAAAAACGGAGGAGCAGGTGAAGGAAAGGAGAAACAGCTTGAGCAAAGATGAAAGTGAGGGACAAGAAAGTGTAGAAAACCAAGAAGCCGAAGAGGGAGAGATAAGAGAGGACCAGGAAGCTGACGATAAGGATGCGGAAGAAGAAGAGAACAAGCAGAGGGAAGAAAGTGCAGCAGACGGTAAAACAGAGCAGCAGGTAAAGAAAAGTGATAGAGAACAAATTGGAAAAGAAATAAGCAAACTAAGAAAGGAGTTGGAAGAAGTTAAAAAAGAAAGTAAGGAAAAGGAAAAAGAGTACGAGAAAAGCAACAGAGCTTGGAAAATCATAGTAGAAAACATGGCAAATAAAATAGTAGAGATGAATAAAAGATGGGAAGAAGAAATCAAAGTTTTAAAGGAGGAAGTGAAAAAGCTAGAAAACAAGGAAGAGCAGAAGCAGGACCAGGAAGGGGATAAAGAAGAAGGCAGCCAGAATACGGAAAACGAGAAGGAGAACGGAGACGAAAAAGGAGAGGAGGACCAGGAAGAGGACATAACCGGAAGAGAATACCTGGACGAGATGCCGGACAAGCTGGGAGAGGAAAAGTACGAGTATGAGAAGAAGGAGCGACTAAGCAGAAAGAAGAACCTATTTATAAGAGGGGTAAGAACAGTAGGAAAAGGAATAAAAGAAGAAGTAGTCAGGTTAGTAAAAGAGAAAATGGACTTACCTATATATGTTAAAAAAATAAGACCGATAGGAGGGGGGATAGTCGTAGAGTTAGAATCATTGCGTAATAAAATTGAAATTATGAAAAGAAGGGTAGGGTTCCAAAAAATGGGAATTAGCGTAGAGGATGACTATACAGAAAGAGAAAAAGAAGTAATGAAATGGCTCAGGAAACTAGAGAAACAGGAAAAAACATTGGGAATAAATGTTAAAGTAGGTTATCTTAAAGTGCAGGTGAACGGGGACTGGTATGATTGGGATGAAAGAGAGGGTACGTTGGTTAGGCAAGGGGCAGACGATACCTTTCGAAGCGCAACAAGAGAAAGAGCAAGGGGAGGAGAAAGGAGAGAGGAAATCGGAAAGAAATAAAGTAGATAATAACAAGCAGCAAGAAGTAGGGGAGGGTCTGGGCATAATTTCTTGGAATATAGCAGGGATTGGGAAAATAGAAAATGTATGGGACTTTTTAGAGGGATTCGATGTGATTTTACTACAGGAAACATGGCTGGAAGGAAAAAATGAAAAGAATGTGATAAATAGGTTAGATAGCAACTATATATGGAAGGCAAAAGCAGCGCAAAGAATTAAGAAGAGGGGCAGAGCAAAGGGGGGAATACTAGTAGGAGTAAAAAAAGGCAGGGAATGCGAGTTAGAGATTTTAGAATGGGAATATGGATTAATGATCAAAAGCGCAAATGTTGTAAAACAGAGTGATATTAGAATAGTGACAGTGTATAATAATGACAAGATAGATAAAGTGATAGAAAAACTTAAGGAAATAGTAGAAGTAAGTATTAGAAATAACGAGAAAATAATAATAGCAGGAGATTGGAATGCAAGAGTAGGGGGGAGGCAGGAGCGCAGGCAGGAGAGATACAGGGGAATGTAGAGAGATTAAGAAATTCGGAGGACAAAAAGCTAAACGCAGAAGGAAAAAACTGATAAACTTTTGTAACGAAATAGGAGGTAAAATAAAGAATGGGAACACGAAGGGGGACTGGGGAGGAGAGTTGACTTATGTAGGCGATATGGGACATTCGGTTCTTGATCTAGTAATAGAAATAGAAACAGAGGGGATAAGTGTAATAGAAGAAATGAAAGTAATTACTCGTACAGAGTCGGACCACTTGCCAGTGGCCATATTCCTAGAGGATAATAGAATAGAGAAGGGAAGGAAGATGGAGGAGACTAGGAAAATAACTGAAAGAAAGATAGTATGGGATGAAAATAAAAAAGGGGAGTATTGGAGGTTAATGAAAGAAAAGGGAAATGATCTAGAAACTGAGGAAATGAGTGTACAGGATAGGTGGGAGAAGCTTTATAAAACAATATGGGAAACAGGGGAAGAGTTAGGGCTAGTGACGGAAGGGAACGGGAATAGAGGTAGGAAAAGAAAAATAAACAAGGAGGAAAAAAAGCAAAAAAAAAGAAATATTTAAATGTTTAAAAAGGTGGCTGTAGAGTAAGAAAGGGGAGGATAAATTCAAGTTAAAGATGGAAAGATTAAAGTTAAAACGGCTAAGGAAGAATAAAAGAAAAGGAGATAGAGGATAAATGGAGGGAGATAGAGGAAAGTAAGGAAATGGGGAAATTTTGGATAGCAGTAGGGAAATTTAGAGCAAATAAAAAGGCCAGGAAAGGTATAAATATTTCAAAGAAAGAGTAGGAAAAGCACTTCAGGAGGTTATTAGGGGAGGAACATGAGGAGGATGTGCAGCGAAAGAATGTAGAAAAGGAAGGGGGGGAGTCGGACTCACAAAAGGAAGTAGGGGAAATAGAGGAACAGAATGAACAGAGGGTAAGGGAAGAAACAGAAGGGGAAGGAGGTGAGGAGCTGAACAAGGATATAGAAACAGTAGAAATAAAAATAAGCTTAAAGAAAATGAAAAACAAGAAAGCTACAGGAGAGGACGGGTTAAAAGTAGAATTCCTGAAAAATCTACCACCGGTATGGATTAGGGAACTTAGGGAGATATTGAACGGGATGTGGAATTCAGGGGAAATAGTTAGGGGATGGGAAATTGCTAGGATATACCCTATATACAAAGCAGGGGACGAGGAATTGGCAGAAAATTATAGGGGGGTAGCGCTGTTAGATGTAGGTTATAAATTGCTAACTAATATAATAACGAATAGGCTAAGAAGATGGAGTGAGGGTAATAAAATACTAAGGGAAAGTCAGGCAAGGTTTAGAGGGAAAAGAGGAACGAGGGATCACCTATTTGTGATAAATAGTTTATTAGGAAACAAACTAAAAAATAAGGGAGGGAAACTGGACGTAGGGTTGATAGACTTTAAAACAGCATTAGACACGGTAGATAGGGAAATACTTTTTAAAATACTGGAAGAGAAGGGTAAAGGGGAAAATATTAAAAATGGTGAAAGCAATTTACAAGAAAACATTGAATCAAGTAATAACCGGGGAGGGTACAACGGATAGCTTTGGAACGAGAAAAGGAGTGAGGCAAGGGTGTCCGCTTAGCCCAATATTATTTAGCATTTATCTAGACGACCTAGATGAGGAGTGGGAAAATAGGAACGAAGGCGGGACAGTAATAGGAGGGACAAAAATTTATTGTTTAAAATTTGCGGATGATGTAGCGGTGGTGTCGGATACTACGGAGGGGATGCAAAGTATGTTGAGGGGACTAGAAAGATATAGCAGAAGAAATAATATGGCAGTAAACATAAACAAAACAAAAATAATGATTTTCAAAAATGGGGGAAGAAAAAGCAGTAAGGAAAGATTTAAGTTAGATGGGGTGGAGTTAGAAATAGTTAAAAATTATAAATATTTGGGATTTTGGCTAGCTACGAATAACACATATAATTATCACCTACGGAAACTAGAGTTTAAAGTTAGGAAAGCAATAAATGCAGTGTGGGGACTGACAAAAAGGGCAAAAATAGATAACCTAGGGAGGAGGCTGTACTTGTATGATACGATAGCTAAAGCGGCGGGAATGTACGGAGTTGAGATTTGGGGATGGCAACCGAGGGAGGAGATAGAGAGATTGCACAATAGGTTTGGGAAAATGGCAATGGGGATCAATACAAACACACCGGGATACATATGGAAAATGGAAGCGGGTAGGAGAAGCATGAGTATTGAAACATGGGAGAGAGCGGCAAATTATTTAATTCAAATTCTAAAAATGGAGGAGGGGAGATGGCCACTAGTATGCTTGAAGGAAGAGCTTAGGGGAATAATTAACGGATACCCGACGAGGTGGGGAAAAGAAGTGGAAAAATCTTTTAGGGAAATAGGAGATGGTCAAAGCTTAAGAGCAATGTATGAAAAAAAAAGATACAAAGGAAATTAGGAAAAATTTGGAAAAGGGAGCTAAAATAAAAATGGAGCAGGAAATTCAAATAGAGTGGGGTAAAATTGGAAAATCTAAATATTGAGCGGAGTACATTAAGATTAAGGATAGCTATAAGAGGGAAAAATACTGGGAAAAAAAAGAAATAAATGCGAATATAAAGGAGCAATGGGCCAGGATTAGGCGTGGGAATATCGGGAGAACAGCAAGTAAGGGCTTCAAGGAATGCGTATGTAGATTATGTAAAAAGGAAAATGAGACATTTCAGCATGTTTGGGTTTGCAGGGAGGCTAGGAACAAAATAGATAGAAGGTGGGTAGAGGAAGTGGAGGAAAGAGTGGGCACTGGCAAGGGGAGGGAGCAAAATATGTTAGAATTGCTAAAAGGGGATCCGGTAATAGGAATCTGCGAGTACAGCAGACAGTTTGAGAAACTAGCTAAATCAAGAACCGAATAGAACAGGCGGGTTAGTGGTCAAGCAACGTATATAGAGGAGGGAGAGAGAGATTGTAATTAGTGAGTAAGAGTANAGTAATGTATTTGCTACAAATTGGTTATGCGAGGACAGGATATCAGGCTGAAGACGGGAATACTACGGATTATTATTATATACAGACTATTTAAGAACCGAATAGAACAGGCGGGTTAGTGGTCAAGCAACGTATATAGAGGAGGGAGAGAGAGATTGTAATTAGTAAATAAGAGTAAAAATGTAAATATTGTAAATATTGTAAAGTAGGGTACAAAGGTAGACTAGGTTAAAATGAGGAGGAAAAAAATGTACAAACCAGCGAGATTGTAAAACGATGTAAACAAAAAATGTAAAAAATGTAAATTGTAAAAGGCGTTATGTAATAAACATTAGGATATAAGAGAACACGAAAAATGTATTAATATCATTATATATATATATATATATATATATATATATATGTATGTGGGCGGTAAAAAGATGTAACAATCTGTACTTGGAAATAAACCCACTTACTCACCCCACGGGAACTCGAGAAGGTGAAGATGAGTCGAATTGTGAGATGAGGATTATTATTGTAGTTTATACGGTTTCATGCCGGATTACGATGCACTGGATAAACATTATTTCGACCAATAATTATATTAATACATTCAATCGCGTAACTGAAACATATTGTTTTAACGAATTTAATAAACAAAAAACAGAAAAAACTAGCCAAGGTCATAATTCCAATTCCATCAAATAGAAGCTCAAGATCTAAGCGATCGCAGTTTGTCAGCTTACCTCATAAGTATACCAATCCATACCAGGTGTGAGAAACAGAAATTTTGAACTTACATATCCTTGAAGACCCCATCTGTGGTTTCATAAAACGCCCAAAGAGCAAGGATAAGGTGATATACGCTACGGTAGAGCGCACCCCGGGACAGCGCCCGCCTTCTGCATAATCGGGTTTTGCAGTGCAGCACACTGTATTTCTTATATATCACCATGCGATAATAGATATACATTCATTTTCGACAAGAGAAAAACCCAGTTGACGAAGCTGTTAACACACAGTACCATAGAACGTTTCTTTTCTTGATCCTCCAACTCTTATTTATCAGAACACAAATTTGTCTAAACTACTCGCCCAAAGCTTTAAAGAAAACGAGTTTGAATTCTCCATCTGCAAAAAAAAAGATGGCACTGCAACCTAAGCCTGTATGCAACAATACATTTGCTGTATGCATAGTTTTTGCATAAAATTTCAAAATTTCTAAACTTGCGTAGACTACTTCAAATTAAAGTAGTCTATAGAATAACATTCCCGATAATCATGATTCTCTTAGCAAAATTTAGTTTCGCGCGAGATTCATGATAAGGATATAGTCGCGCAACGTCAATCTAAAATCACCAGTGATCGAAAATCGCCATGATACTACGCACATGCGACTGAAACATCTTATGTTTAACGGAATTAATAAAACAAAAATACGCAAAACGAGTCCCAAGTAAGACTTAAAATCCATTATCGGAAACTGAAGATTCGAAAACGATACAGTTTTTCAGTTATCATAGAGTAATACAGGGTAAGAAAACCAAAAATTACTTGAAGGCTTAATATCCTTTAAAACTTAACATGGTCCATCATATAACAACGCAATAGAAAGAGATAAAGGTGCTATATAATGCTAACTAAATCCAAAATTTTAAATTGATTATTGCCTTTTTACTCGTTATCGCATCACGTAGAAAAAACGACTCATAGTATACAGGGTGAAAAAACAAAAGTTTGAAGCTGCATATCTTTGAAACTAACTGGTTTTATAAAAAATCCCAAAGAAAGGGATCATTGTGCTATATAATGCTAACTAAATCCAAAATTTGAACTTGATTATTGCCTTTTTACTCCAGTTATCGCGTCACGTAGAAAAACGATTTTTTTCAGTTTTTGATGTTTTTCTCAGGATCTGCCCCATGAAATGACTTAAAATTTAAGTGGTATATAGTTCTAATTACCTTCAATAATCATATATTTTTTTAGAATGATTCGCTATTTAGTTTTTGAGTTCCCTGGTAGAATCGGTAACCCACTTAATGGCCAGTTCTTGGCATAGAATCTAAGAACTAGACAGTTTTATTTGGCATTTCTTAGGCAGAATGTAACGCCTTTTCTCCCACTTAATGGGCAGTTCTTGGATTCAATTTGCGTACCTTGTTTTTATGTACAAACTGCCCATTATAGTTGGTCGAGTTACACAGCTGAGTTTCACGTGGCTTATCGCGGTTCGAGGGTAGAATTGGAAAGTCGTGGCTAGCAGGCTTCGATTCGAGTTTTTCGGTTATAGGAAAGTATACAATAGGTATTTGCAGCTGAAAAAATTCTCTCGGACCGGGGATTTGAACCCACGCCCTGCACGAGGACAAATAAATAAGGTCGTGCGCCTTAACCGACTGAGCCACGCAGACGTTCTTCTACACAAGCCCTACGAGCTTCGCCATATGTTTAAATTATAAAATTATTCAGTTTACGCCTAAATATTAATAATTTTGTATCTTGCATCCAAAAAACTAATTGATTTATTGAAAAATACACAAGCTATCGCTACTTTTGAGGAATTTAAAATGTCTAGTTTTTTCACATTTTACTTAGCCAGTTTCTGCCTTTACCACCATTTTAAATAGACGCTTTTCTACCAGGGTTATAACGATAAAAAAAAATTGCACTATATGGTGTATAATAAAAGAACGACGAACGATAATATAAATTTTTCACGGTAAAAACATAGGCAATTTTATTCTCTTTCAGGTACATATTAAGCAATTTACTTTTATTAACTTTTCCGATAACTTTGTTGGCAAAAACTGAAATCTCAAAACTAAAAAATCACTATAAAAAAAACGCGTATATAAATTGTAAAAACGGACTTTCGTCCCACTATCTTCTAGCAAAAACAAAGAAAATGAGACTTGGTGGGTTAAAATCCACCAAGTAGAAGCTGAGAAACAGTCGTATACATACGCGCACACACACACACACACACACACACACGCACGCACACACACACACACACACACACACACACACACATACATCCGTACGGACATTTTCTAAAAACACCATTTTTTGACTAAAAATTCATCAAAACACACTTCCCACATATTTTTACACAAACTCAAAAAATTACTATTACAAGGCTTCCTTAGGAAGGAAGCAAAAATTACAGAATGCCGAAAACGGACATTTAACCTCAAAAAATTAGTCAAATCCGTTTCTACGGGAAAATTTTTATTCTTAATCAGGATAAATATGATTGTTAAATTTGCTCGAAAAATTGTTATTTGTTGTAGGTTTACGGTTACAGCTTTTTTAACAGTGCATATTTAGAAATAAACGAAGAGTAAAAGAATGCACCAATTTTGACTAGTGTAGTAGGGTTAGAACCTCCTTAAGGTTTAAATTGCAGACCAGTCAGTTATAGCATATATATAGGGCTATAAATGAACTTTTATTAAAAAGTTGAGAAAATTTTACAAAACAAACATCCAGTGTGTTTTTAGTGAAAGATGCGTTGTTTAAGAGGTATAAATCATTGAAAATGGCAAAAAATGCAAAAAATGCTTAAGTACCCAACTTTAAACCCTTATAACTCGAAGAGAATTGATCGAATCAATCTGAAAATTTACAGCTGATATCGTAGTGACCTCTAGAACATATTGTTATACTCGGGTTCGGGTATACTTAATAAGAACACACGTATTATAAAAAGAACACAAACTGAGACTCTTTATTGATACACGTCAGCTCTCACTAGCTGTCATAACCAGACTGATCAAAACAATAACGTTTCGAACATCGTTGATCTCTTTGTCAAGGGCGTTGCTATGTGCAATTCCCATGTTCGAATCCCACATACATAACATTATTCCCTCCTTCATCAGATTGTCGTCCCGACACTCTAAAACATCCATCGACCAACGGTCATCCTTCAAACTTCAAATCCTCTTGAGTCCAATGATCACTTACAGGAACTAACACCAACATCCTCTCCTTGACACACACCGATCAAGTACACCGAGTGATGCTTACAGGTGTAGCACCAATCATCACTTACAAGAACGAACCATTCCAATGATGACTTCCAGGATCCTACCAACGTCCTCTACCTTGACTCATCCTTGGCATCAAGTTACCGAGTGGCGCTTCCACGTATAGAAACGTGGAAGCGTAACACACAACTAGCCATCCAAGCTAGTTACTCTTAAACTGTCCAAGACAGTTTTTCTTCTTATATGAATTCAAGTTTCAAGCGGTTGAATTCTTCGGACATGAGTGGGGAGTTGGCATACCATGGAACCTCTCCTCAAGTCCCTGCTCCGGTATTCATCTTCACGCTCACGGGTGAAACCATGGCTCAAAAGAACCGCGAGCAGAGCAGTCTTTGTAAGCCGGTTTAATTGGTCACATTGGGGTCAGTACGACTCAATCAGGTAAAGTGTCTTAATCGGATCTTTCGTCTTTGTCGGTGCATGTCATCAGCGGGTCATTCTTATATTGGCAACTATAAGTTTTGTGTCCATAGCTTATCAATTTGTATCTTAATTGTATTATAATTATGATTTCTCTTCTAAAAAGTCATGAAATCCTTTAAGAAAAACCGCTGCCAAGTCATTGGCACTTAGCTTCCTCCTATTCTGCTAGTGGAAGATAATTACATGGGACAATCAACTAATTCTTTGATTTAAATATTCGCTACTATTCGATACTAAAAGGATAGGTTAGGAAGACACTTGTAGGGGAGGGGTATCAGGGGAGTGGGGGTTAAGGTGGATATCAAAAGGATAAAGCTCCGTGAACTCCTAAAATAACTTACATATATCGTAATAAAAAAAACCGCTGCCAAGTCATTGGCACTTAGCTTCCTCCTATTCTGCTAGTGGAAGATAATTACAT
>CM053170.1:28802732-28821363 GCA_012977825.3 Pteromalus puparum
CGAATTCAGAATCAGAAAACATATATGCACGTCCAATCTTATTACGATCGATCACGTAGTTCCAGCATTATAACAGTATACCTACGCACGCATGCACGCTCGCATGCACGCACGCACGCACGCACGCACACACACACACACACACACACACACACACACAGACAAAACCATCTGCACGGACATTTTATAAAACCATGAAAACTCTCAAAATATACTAAGCTTTAATTATCAAATTATATGGTTTAACAAAAATAATAATGTTCAGTCACACAGAGTATACAGGGTGAGAGTTGAAGAATTTGAACCTTAATATCTTTTAAACTCAAAGGTTTCATAAGCTACAAAAAGTACCTAGCCGAAGTGATCAAAAGATCAATCTTTTCCTAAAATTTCAACTCAATTTAAACCTTTTTACTCCCGTAATCGTACGACATAAAAAAACCATTTCTTTTAGTTTTTGATTTTTAGTTCAAAAACTAGTCGCCAAAATTGCTTAAAATTTTTAAAAACTAGTAGATATCGTTGTTTTTTATTGTCATGAATTTTTTCAAAACATTTAACTATTTATTTTTTGTGTTATATATGTTTATCGAAAAATTACCTTTTATATCATAAAAAATGAACAGATCAGTCAATCTAGAAAATCTTGCGGGAAAAAGTAGACAAATTTATGTTCTTTTAGATACACTATTGTTGAATATATTGTATAAATCATATCATTACACACACACACACACAGACATTTTCTAAAAACGTATGATTCGTACTCCAAACACCTCCAAATGCGTTTCCACGAAGTATTAGCAAAACTGAAAATTTTACTATTACAAAGCTTCCTCTTGAGGAGAAAGCAATTATCTAATGTTTATAGCTTACAAACGTTTCTGTATTTTTATCAATATACGCTAATGAAGGTAGTGAAATCAGTCTTAAAAATGTCAAGTGTTAAAAATCAGCACACTGACAAAAATCATTGCTTACTCCAAGAAAAATCAATCTTACTATAACTTCAAGATGAAAATCCGCTTTGTGTTTAATGATTCTCCCACATCTAATCTGAATTTTCTAAAACTAATCCGAATAATTACGTGCAAAGAAATAAGCAAAATCATAAATATAAAAAATTCAAGTAAATTTCTCCTAAGGATATAAAAGAATCATTAACACAAAGCGGATTTTCATCTTGAAGCTATAGTGAGACTCATTCTGCTTGGAGTAAGAAATGACTTTTGTCAGTGCAGGTAAGCTAGAATCTGCTGACTAGTTTATAAAAATTAGATTCAAAATTTTTTTTTAATGCTTACTTGCCGTCCCGTTGTCTTATAGTCTACGATGTGTATAGAGTAAATCATATGCATACTTACTAAAAAAAAACTTATTAATTACTTAACGATCAATACCCACATAAATATAAAAATTTATCGCCTTTTCAATCGAAACGGATCATAAAGCAAGATTATCAAAGTAGAAATAATATTATCATTTCAAAACTACTTACTATGTTTTCTCATTATTATATTTAGCTTTGAGATTTTTTCTTTGCAACAAACATGTGTTAGCGCGCGTATTTGGGCGTAGCTGCATGCGACGCGTTTCCCCGAGGCTTTCCCTGGTTTTTACGGAAAGAGTGGCTGGCGACGGATTAAGCAGTGAGACAAAGGCACATTGTAATGATGTGGATTTTAGGGTACATCCGTCGCGACCACACTCGCTAATTCTCACTCCGTTCGGTCTCTTTATCTACCGAGATTTATTCAAGGCGCCAGGACGGTGATAAACCTATCCCGAAACTGCTCTGCTTTTCACGTTGCCGAATATTGAGAACTCTTACTCTCTGAGGAGATTCGGCCGAGGAAAAAGGGAAAATAATTGCATACAACTCACTTAATTCACTCTTTAAAACTTGTTTAATAAGAACGTGCCGACTGTAATTCCGACTGAAAAGGTTAACAGACTTTGATATAGTAGCAATAAATATAATTCCCGACGGTAATTATCACTCCGCACACACACTTTCTCTCAATGCGCACTAATATATCGACGCCTGAGTGGAATATGGGCGTATCTCGGAACCCGCTCCGAGAAGGGCGTATCTCCGAAACCGCTCCGAGAATGGCGTATCTTGGAAACCGGTCCGAGAAGGGCGCATCTCTGAACCCGCTCCGAGAAGGGCGCATCTCCGAACCCGCTCCGAGAAGGGCGCATCTCAGTACCCGGTCCGAGAAGGGCGTATCTCGGGATCCGCTTCGAGACGGGCGTATTTCGGGAGCGGTTTTCTTTCCTCAAATTTTGTAGTGGCAGCTCTGCAAATATTATTATAATAGGCGATTCAATGCACGCCACTATAGAAAATTCGTGCCGAAATAAGGCGGTTTTAACTCAAAATCAGTGGTGTGACATTATGAGAAGTGCTAAACAAAACGAGTCTTTTTATATTGTCAACGAGTTGTCGCTAAAGGATATTTTAAACTTCCGCTTGCTGGCCAATGTTCAAAATTGGAAGGCAGTTAAAATTAGCATTTTGCGAGAAATTGTTGTCTCGAAAGATGAAACCAATGTATTGGTCAAATACGAATATGCCGAACAACCAAAGTCGATTATAATTGTGACGAATAAATGCATCGGAAAGTTATATCCTTTGACACAAGTAAGCAAAAGTAAAATCTCACTCGACAAGGAGAAAAGAAATGATTTGCGAAAAATGTGCTACGTTGACAAAGTGATTCCTCAAGAATTTCATTCATTTTATGAATTAGTAATGAAATAAGTTCATTTTGTTGCCATCCCTGAATTTTTATAAATATTTTTTTAATTATAATAATTAAATTAAAAAAAATTGTATTATTTTGTTTTCTTCTCATGTTATAAATATTATTATTTGTTTGTACATAAAATTATTCAATATAATACATATATATATATATATATATTTCTTCTTCTTTCTATATTTGTCTTGTACAATATTTTTTTATGAAATTATCCAAAATGATACCCTTAAACCTAATGTATCTACTAATGTATCGTGAGCTGGTAGCCCTACTGAAAAAAATCGCTCGATTTTCGCGCAATTTTTTCAGTAGGGAGAGCCATCGCCCAAACAGGTGCAGGTGAGTTTTATATTACAAAAATATCGTTTTAAATAATATATAAAATAACTGTCGGTCTATTGAGTATTGTTTGACATTTATTATAGTTACTCAATATATACGACGCGTGACAGCTTGGAGTCGACTCCAAATTTTTTCGGAATTTTTAACTGCGTTATTTGGCAGAAAACGCATTATAAATATTTGCAGGGCTGCCACTACAAAATTTGAGGAAAGAAAACCGCTCCCGAAATACGCCCGTCTCGAAGCGGATCCCGAGATACGCCCTTCTCGGACCGGGTACTGAGATGCGCCCTTCTCGGAGCGGTTTCCGAGATGCGCCCTTCTTGGATCGGTTTCTAAGATGCGCCCTTCTCGAAGCGGGTTCCGAGATGCGCCCATATTCCACTCAGGCGTCGATATATCGAATTATGCCACGAGGCAACCTCTCCGTTTTGGAGTTTTCCGGAGTTATTCGCGCGTACACACGGCTGATAATCAATCACGACGCTTTACCTCTACTCTAATTATACCAAGGACAGCAACCTTCCTCTCGTACTGATGCTGGCTCGTTCCCTGCGAAACGCGCGAAAAAAAACTATCGAAAAAGCTGTACAAAAGAAAAACCGGAGGGCTGTTGATCGGGCTGCTGCTCAGAACAAAGTCAACGAGTCTTCTCCTCGACTCGTGTCGCGTCGCCTCGCATAGTTTCTCGCGCATGCGCACTACGTACATCCATACTTTACATCGTGATTACGCGCTTTCTGACAGAACATTCTTCTTATAAATATTGATTACATTTTCCTTACTTCTTTATCGCATAGTTAGCATACTCTTACAATTTCTACATTTTATTCTACAACGCCGATTTTAACAATACAGGCACACGCTGCCTCACACATACATTCTCGCGACATACCCCAACGCTCGCCGCTGCGAGGAGTTTCCCCCTCCCAGCTGCCTACTCTTCTCTCGGCTCACGCGGCTCCAGTGATGTCTGCACTGCTCTGGCTTGATGTGCGTGCGTGTGCTTGAGCTGGTAGTGGTGCGGCGGGCTGCTATGTACTTCTCTCTCTCTCTCTTTATCTCCCGGCTGCTACTACTGCTGTCTCTCTCTCTCTCTCTCCATGTGAGTTAACAGCTACTCGGCTGTTTCTCGGCTCTCTGTTCTACAATGCATACCCTCTAATATAAGTACTTATTACTGGTAATGCAGTTCGGACGGAGCCACATGGAGAAAGAGAGATAGGGAGAGAGAGGACTATTTATTCCTTAGACGGTCACCCCGTCGCAACATCCTCGGGCGCATCAGCAGGGACAGCGCCGGGTTTTATTCCAGGGTCTTCACAAGGCCCAAATGGAGCGTCTACGCATCATCTGGCCAGCAGCTTTCACGGGGCTGTAGCCGATAGAGTGATGTCCTGGAGGAGAGGGATGCGGAGACGTGAGAGGCTACGTCAGGTTGGTTGAGCCTGCACTAGTGAGCGCATCGTATCTTTGGAGAAGAATCCAAGATCCAAGAGAGCAGATATACGTTGATATTGTCGGGTTACCATGTAAAATATTGGGATCACGGAATTATACATCTTGCATTGAAATACCTTGTGTTCTTATTTCTACACTAAAATAAGTCGTTATCTAACATCAGAAGTGGTGTAACGGTTCGACTTTCCCCGTGTGTTGAGTAGTCGGCCGGACGCCAGGATTCGGTTAGGGGAAAGGTTAATTAAAGGACTGTTTATGTAATTATTAACAAAATAGATATATTCTAGTGAATAAGATAACAAGTTGTTCGTTCAATTATTAGTCTCCATCTGTAACAGAAATCGAGATCGCGGTTTGTTTAGAATATTTCGCCTTTACAATCGGTCTGGTTTAAACTAGTGCGGTAAACGGTACATCAATGCGACGTTGCCGGAGTTACGTAGTTCCGGTGCATTCATCGGTTTTGCGGACGCGGTATCGGAGTTTCGGACGGTGACGTGGGTTCGGGATATTGTCGGGTTTTCGGAGGTTAGGTATCCCTCGGGTCCATAAAGTCGTGAGCGCAGGGCTCTACTAGCGTCGTGCGGACTCGCCTTTGTTCGCTGCGCGCGCGCACTCGCTGGCGTCAGCTGATTGACTCAGGGGCGCGTTTGCTTGTTTTATGTGCGAGACTTGCATCTCGTCACAGTGGGATTGGCAATTTACGTGTTCTTCCAGTTAGTGCGTCGGAGATCGGTAACTTACTTGACATTGCAGTTATTATATCCGAAACGTAAATGTTGTGAGAACGCGATCGACGCGGTCGAATGTTTAAGGCGATGTTCATATGCGAGAGTGATCTTAAGAGAAATCTACAGTGTAAATCGAGTGCAATATTAGAAGTGAATATACCAGAGACAAGCAAGTGTGAATTGTGTAAGCAAAGCAGCACTCAAACGATGCTGGTACTTCGAGGAGAAGCCGTGCTGGCTTCCGAAAGTTATCAGCACCTACTAGGGATGTGAGCGTTGCACACGCGACGATAGGAAGTTTTACGTGGCCAGATTTTCAACAGCAACTATACTAAAGTACAGATAGTGTCAGTATAACGATATGTGCCTCAATACGTTATGATACAGTCGAAATTTCAATCAAAAATAGTCGTCGCAATACGTATCAGATATGCTCTACAGTATATGAACGTGTGAGAGATGTGAACAAAACGAAGTGTAGCAGTTGAGCATAAGAAGACATCATCATTATAAAGAGTATCGAGTATTATCAATGAGGAGTATCCCGTGAACGCGCACAACACAGCGATGATTCCGAGGGACGACAGACCACCAGAAAGGTTCGCGTACCTGAACGACGTGTACAGCGCCGCAAAGAAGGGATCGCCTACCTGCCGAGCAAGGCGGCGGCAGGCCAGCTAAGCGAGCAAGGCACTGCCTGGCGGCTGACGCGCTGCGATTCCATGTGCAGCGGATTACATTTATTGGCCTTCTTTATCCTGCTGTACGGTGCAGTGTTCTATCTTCCAGAGCGATGCGTGGTCTGGTTGGATTTTCCCCGCAGCTGAGGATTACCATGCTTATGGCGATGTCTTTCCCTAGTCCGGGAAACTTACGAAACTTATACTTGCCATTTTATGGAGCGGATGAATCGACTAAGCGAGCCAGGCTCTGTCCAGCGTTTGGCGTACTACGATTTTATATGCAGCGGATTATACTCTTGTCCGGTTGTTATATGTTCTCTCTTCTAGAGCGACACACTGTTGGTTTGGGTTTTTCTCAGCAGCTGAAGATTGTCTACAGTTTATGACTGTGTTTGTCTCGTCCTGCATCATGAATGTTTTATGGAACGGAAGGATCGGCCAAGCGAGAGAAGGCCCAGTACCTGAACGTTTAGTTCACGTGGGTCGATTATGAAATCGGCGAGGAAATGCTCACAATACTCGTGTACCACGAGTACAGCAGATAATCATTGGGAAATGATTATAGATTAAGAGTTGAGAAGAAGTTCAACTCGCAGTGCGTCTGGGGCGCAAGTCAAGCGTGATAAGCAAAGCTTAACGCAAAATGCTCAGGGAGCATGAGTCTAAAAGGCGATCACAGTGGAGTGGTCATTTGTTTGTTTCAGCTGAAAAGTTTCTACCAGGAACGCAAGATGACTACACAAATGAATCGAGTTACTTACGAAGGGCGGAGTCTACAGAACTGCAGTCAATGAAAGGATGCCAGCTCAAGCTGCCATCGATTCGCGATGAGAGCATGCCAGCTCAAGCTAACGTCGGAGGCAAGATCTGCAACGAGAGGATGCCAGCTCAAGCTGCCGTCGGAAGCAAGGATATCTGCGACGAGAGGATGGTGTTTTAAGATGTCCTCGCAATCTGGCGGGCAGTCTACACCGAGGAAAAAAAGGCAGAACCACGGAGCGACTACCGACTACAGACGAGTGAGTCCAGAGAGTCACAGAGACATGTTCGAGGTGATAAGGCAATCGAAGCATTGTCAGAGGAATCACTAGAGTCGAAGCTAAGTATAAGGAAATCGGATAGTCTATGGCGAGACGAGCATTAATTTACGTTTTTATCTATATGTTCGCGTTTCAAACGTTAAAGTGAATGACACTAGAGTGCGTTGATCAAATGAAGTCCGTTAAAAATAATCGAGTAGAGTCTGTAGCGCATAAGTAAGGAAATAAAAAGCACGTGCTTGATGTTGCCCTAAACGGACGCGAAAGTAACAGCGTATTATCGTTTGTATGAAATACGTAGCTGCGTATTTTGCTTCCTTCCTAAGGAAGCCTTGTAATAGTAATTTTTGGAGTTTGTGTAAAAACATGTGGGAAGTGTGTTTTGATGAATTTTTAGTCGAAAAATGGTGTTTTTAGAAAATATCCGTATGGATGTATGTGTGTGTGTGTGTGTGTATGTGTGTGTGTGTGTGTGTGTGTGTGTTTGTGCGCGTATGTATACGCCTGTTTCTCAGCTTCGACTTGGTGGATTTTGACCCACCAAGTCTCATTTTCTTTGTTTTTTCTAGAAGATAGTGGGACGAAAGACCGTTTTTACAATTTATATACGCGTTTTTTTTTATAGTGATTTTTTAGTTTTGAGATTTCAGTTTTTGCCAACAAAGTTATCGGAAAAGTTAATAAAAGTAAATTACTTAATATGTACCTGAAAGAGAATAAAATTGCCTATGTTTTTACCGTGAAAAATTTATATTATCGTTCGTCGTTCTTTTATTATACACCATACAGTGCAATTTTTTTAAAATCGTTATAACTCAAAAACTAAATAGCGAATCATTCTAAAAAAATATATGATTATTGAAGGTAATTAGAACTATATACCACTTAAATTTTAAGTCATTTCATGGGGCAGATCCTGAGAAAAACATCAAAAACTGAAAAAAATCGTTTTTCCTACGTGATGACATAACTGGAGTAAACAGGCAATAATCAATTTAAAATTTTGGATTTAGTTAGCATTATATAGCACCTTTATCTCTTTCTTTGGGTTGTTTATGATACCAGTTAGTTTTAAAGATATTAAGCTTCAAAATTTTGTTTTCTTACCCTGTATACTCTATATAACTGAAAACTGTATCGCTTCGATCTCAGTTTCCATTAATGGATTTTAATCTATACTTAGACTCGTTTTTTGCTGTTTTTGTTTTATTAATTCGTTAAAAATAACATTTTCAGTTACGCATGTGCGTATATTCATGGCGATTTTCCGATCACTGGTGGGAATCACCGGAAAATAAATTTTGAACTTTTCGTTTAAACATCATGATTATCGGCTAGTTTTTTTCTGTTTTTTGTTTTATTAAATCGTTAAAAACAATATTTTCAGTTACGCATTGATTATGTAATATAATTATTTCGAAATAATTTTGTCCATCAAACGAAACAGCATAAAAACTTTATAGAATTATATATGAAGTAAAAACAATTTAGATATTAAAGCGATACATAAGGTTGAAGGAAGCTACGTGCCAAAGAATTGGCAGCGGTTTTTTGAAATGATACAGCGATCATGTTGACTGAAATGCGAGATGAGATCTCTTTCCAGTCGAGTTAATATGTCAAAATCTAAGTAGTTGTTTTACGAATCTGAATTCATCGATAATGATTCGCTGAAAGGTTAATCACCTGTGTGTAGCATGTAAAAGACGATTGTGTTGAGCATAGATGCATACACGCTATCGCTTATCGTGTTGTTTGGTTACGCGAAAGAAGGCCTCACGGGGTGCCTGGTGCTCAGATGGACTAAGTTTTGGTCTAGAGCATGAGTTTGTAAGCCGTATAGCAGTAGATAATTAATCGATGCTATGATGAGTTAAAACAGGAAGTACAGAATGCTCATCGGGAGCTGATAACTAGAATCTCTATAACGCGAAATTGGTAATTTACAGAATAGTGCTAGAGATGTGCCTAAGCTTGCGAGAGTGGTGGCCGACAACCGACAGGGTCGGCTGGCAAGTTATCTTTGTGCCGAGCCAAGAGAGCCGGCAGAAGGGTTGCCTGGGACAACGCCTGTCTCGTGAGTGACCAAAGTGTGTGAGTCACGGGACGAACCGAGGTACGCGCACACGTGAGTTGTCTGGGACAACAATTGTCGTCTGGGACGACAAGTGACCGGGACAGCTGACGAGTTGTCTCTGCGCCGCACCGAGAAGGGCCGGCTGATGGGTTGTCTAGGGCAACGCCAGCCCCGTAAGTGACCAGAGTGCGTCGCTTACGAGATGAACCGATATGCCGGTATGTGAGTTGTCTGGGACAACTAGTCGCCTGGGACAGCTGTCGCAATGGCCTTGATGGGTATGATGTGCGAATAATTGGAGCAGATCAATGAACAAGGGTGTCAAGTTTTCGGCTAATCAGCCGAACTACTTACTCATGTTATATAGCAGAAGCATAAATTATGACGTCGACACTGGTGCTTTTCTACAGCTTAAGTACCACACGAGGCGACTACAGACCCAAATGAATGAGACACTGAAATCGAGAAACACGACACTAAAATAAGTCGTTATCTAACACATGGTATATTTGAAGATTTTTGCGACAACATCCTGATAGTAAAGCTCCTTAGATAATAATAAAAAATGTTGTGATTTTTTTTATTATGTAATCAATATCATCTAACAGATTCACACCTTGAAAGTAATAATTCGAGTGTTTCATTGATAGACTATAAGACAACGGGACGGCAAGTAAGCGTTCAAAAAATAATTTTGAAAAGTACAACCATCTAATTTTTTATAAACTAGTCAGCAGATTCTAGCTTACCTGCACTGACAAAAATCATATCTTACTCCAAGCAGAATGAGTCTCACTATAGCTTCAAGATGAAAATCCGCAGTGTGTTAATGATTCTTTTATATACTTAGGAGGAATTTACTTGAATTTTTTATATTTACGATTTTGCTCATTTCTTTGCACGAAATTATTCGGATTAGTTTTAGAAAATTCAGGTTAGATGTGGGAGAATCATTAAACACATAGCGGATTTTCATCTTGAAGTTATAGTAAGATTGATTCTTCTTGGAGTAAGTAAGGATTTTTGTCAGTGTGCTGATTTTTAACACTTGACATTTTTAAAACTGATTTCACTATATTCATTAGCGTATATTGATAAAAATACAGAAACACGTTTGTAATCTATAAACATTAGACAATTTCTTAAAGGATTTAAGGACTTTTTAGAAGAGAAATCATAATTATAATACTAAGATACAAATTGGTGAGCGATAGACACAAAGCTTATAGTTGCCAACATTTTACCTTGTAAAAGGTATTTTTTTAAACTGATTTCATAAACTTTTAATGAGTTTGAAATAAACTTATAAAGAAATGTTTTTGACCCAAACAATCTCTTAAGGTGACAGACCACTTTTAAATTCTGAAAAATTAAATTCTTATAAAAATTTTTATAAATTATATTTATAGTAAATGGAAATGTTTTTCTTAAAAAAAGACATATAACCTGTACTTTTACCATAGGATAACCTTTTTTAAACCTAGTTTATCCTAACTGCATTGCGTACACTACTTATTGAGAATATAGTACATTTGACTGTATGTACAGTATAGTTCGTGCTAAAATGAGTGAGCGCGTTAACGAGTGTGTGAGGGAACGCACACATGCAAGTATCCCCTCTCGCGTATGAGTGTGAGTCACATGACTACTTGCGGTGTCGAGACTAAACGAGTCTCGCACATCGCTCTCTTGGGAACGAGCCGTCGCCGAATACACAAGGTGTGTGCGACGCATAGCTGTACATAGAAGACGAATAAATCCACATCGTTATTAAATATTAATCCTCTGCCTTACCTCATTTTTCTAACACTACTTCATGTATTTTTTCACTCTCCGCAGGATTCCAAGGGAACGAGTGGTTCGATTGAGCTCAAATTTTATGAGCATGCTTTGTACACCTATAGTTTCGAGATGAATGTAGGGATTTAAATTTAAATGCTTAGAAAATGTTTTATGAAGAAAAATGTGTCATAAATAGTTAAAAAAAGTTACATTCAATTTTTCTTCATAAAACATTTTCTAAGCATTTAAATTTAAATCCCTACATTCATCTCAGAATTATACGTATACATAGCACTCTAGTAAAATTTTAGCCCAATCGAACCACTCGTACCCTTGGAATCATGCGGAGAGTGAAAAAATACATGAAGCAGTGTACGCAATGCAGTTAGGATAAACTAGGTTTAAAAAAGGTTATCCTGCGGTAAAAGTACAGATTATATGTCTTTTTTTAAGAAAAACATTTCCATTTACTATAAATATAATTTATAAAATTTTTTACAAGAATTTAATTTTTTAGAATTTAAAAGTGGTCTGCTCCCTTAAGAGGATGTTACTTAATATTGTCACTATTTACGAAAACTAGCACAATTCTGATTTTCAACAAAGACTTGCACAACTCAAATTTTTTGCTCTTGTTAGTAAAGTCATTGTTGTAAGGCAAACGGTAAAATATATAGTTGCACTACTCTTTGTTAGAAATCTGAGTTATCCTAGTCTTCGTAAGATGCGGCGATAGGAGAGATGCGCCCAGTGTGGAACTAATTGAAAAATTTCGCTATAACTTTCGATTAAGACCCTAAAAATCGCTTATTTTCCTCGTCACAATCACTTCTATGCCGAGGTTGAAACAGCTGTAACGGAAGAAGGAAGATCTCGTAATTTATTTTTGACTCCAGAGGAATAATTGAAAGTATGAGGTCTTGGAGTTGGACGTATCTAGTTGCCATTAAGGAGCCTCTGGTATAAAAGTTGAACGACCAGCCACGGAGGCCGTCCTTGCAACCGACAGGTTCGTCTTAGAGGACAAGTGGAGAGAGCTCGTGAAGTTGAAGACGAGCTTAAAGTACCGCCGAACCCACTATCGGTCTCGATCTTAACATCATAGTCCAGTATGTTCTGATGGTACGATTTGTCGATGTTCAGTGTCTAGTCCATCGTTGTTATAGCCGGTGGTCCTGCACTGGCCTCTGATCCAGCGCACTTGTGTGGATATTCTACATCTTCATACGAAATTCACAAGTCGTGTCTACAACGATCCACGCAAGTTTTCGCTTATCGTCCTCGACGTCCTCGTCATTTCCTCGTCCTCGGACTCGCTGAGATCGTTGCTATAGTCGCATTTCTCGAATTCGCTCTTGAGTTGTGGGAAGAGAAGAAGACCTCGTTGTTTACGGTTAATGGTTCTGGTGCAAGCCAAAATGGTCGTTGAGATTAGAATTGCGTCGACACGATATTCGTCGAACTCTAGAAGCGAAAACTTGGCAAAGTTAAAGTTGAGCTTCGATTATCCGCGCATCACGCACGCTGTCGACTCGCTCTCTATATATGTCGCAGTCCAGCAAGTCATAGTTTGTAGTGTATCGATGTGAGCCAGGGGTGCCTAGCACGCTGCCGTGTTTACTCTCTGCGTACCTAGCATTCACGTACACGTCGTGTTTGTAACAATCTCTTTATATGCGACAAATTAAGTGCATGAATTGCTAGCAAGCGCTTAGCGCTTATATTAGACACAAAATTTTTGTGGAGGTACGCTATTGGTGACCATCACGTGATGCTGGCGGGCGTCAGTACCGGTGATAGGCTTGACTTGTTGCAGGGTGTCGTGGGTACGCTGAGCTTGATGCTGAACGTTTTCGGCATTGCCGATCTCCTGGAGAAGCGTCGGCTCCTCCTCATGATTACTCGATGGAATCGTTGTCGAAGTCACGTCCCGCCACGAACTAATTCTCGGGCTCGTTGTCTAACGCTCTGCCCATCAGGAGCCGCTATATTGCTGTTGTTTGGTCTTGAGTGCGAAGTCGAAGTATTGCTTGCTTTCCGTCAAAGCGGCTACGGCGAATTCGGCTACATCGATGACAAGTAAGGCATATAAACGAGTTCAGGTTGACAATGATCGAGGCGGCATCGCGCTCAGGTTAAAATTAAAGTTGCTGTAACGGAAGATTAATAAATTAGACCTTGCCGCCTTCGACACGTTTCAGAGGGATAAGCAAATGAAGTTATGGGAGAAGAAGATCGGGGTATACAAGCGGTGAGAGCTCGATGAAGTTGAAGCCGAGCTTGGAGGCATGTCCGCCGATCACGCTGTTGATCTCGCTGTTAGTGCCGCAGGCCAGCATGTTTTATAGAGTAATTGGTCGGCGCCCCCTCTTCAGTCCATCGACGTGCATGAGCCAATGGTCCAGCAAAGGATGATGGATAATCCCTGATTCAGCACACTGATGTGTCCATACTCTCTCAAACGTTCACATGTCGTGTCTGTATCTGCACTGATGATCCATGCTGGTGCTTGAGTCGTCCTGAAGAAACGCAAATCTATTTCAGAGCAGTAGCCGAACAGGCAACAAAATGCAAAGTTGTTCGTGACTACTAGTCCTGAACTCACACCACAGTCCACACACTGGTGCACATGCACGTATATAATAACCTCGTGGTCCTAACTGACGTTGGCACTAACATTTGAGCTGCAAAACGATCTGTACTTTTGTTAACACTGCCGTTTGCCTAGTACGTTTCCGGGGAAAGGTTAGGTGCACCTGGGGAATTTCAGAAAACTATAGTGCGGCTAGACCATAAGGTTAACAGCCAAGAGAGCATGACTGATGACTATAAAGGTTCTAAGTACTTACATCCTACACACTCTGCGTAGGTACGTAGAGCCTTTGATATTTATATATGGATCTGGCTAACTCGTGGGTGCACTTCGTCTGCTCCGTATGCTCGGCTCTCTATACTGCAACACAGCGATCCGATTCGTCAGACTGTACTTAGGTATAAGTACTTAAAGCATGCTCCGCTCCGTCTGCTCTGTGCGCTTGGCGGGGACCTCTTTCTGTCGATGTTTTATAGGTAGGTATATAATATCGGCTCTCTGCAGCTTCGACGCCGCGGCAGTCCAGTGGATAACTCGCTTGAGGTCTTTTATTTACGTTTGCGTTTCGTATAAATATAAATAAATAGTTTTTGTATGTAAATTTATATGAACTTCTAACTTCCCATAACCAACAATCTCAGTATTGTTGAAAGTGACTGAGCCTGAAAAAAAGAAAATCGGGAAGGCGAAAAATTAAAGAAAAATCACAAATGAATTTTTAATCTTAATTAATATGCTGAGGAGTAATTTTTTCAGCAAAATGCTACGGTAATTAGAAAGATCTAATTAAAATCTTTAAGATAGAATACTCATACATGAGCATTAATATCGGATGAAACAATATAATAAAAAGATTCGTAAAACATGTATAGGTTATCTAGCAAATTCAAAGTATAATAGGGTCGCGGTGCTCCCGACGGCACAGGGTATAAAGCTTATACTTGCCATCGGGGCGCTGCCGCGCCCCTTGATCCAGCCTCCTCCATCGAACGGCATGGATGTGCAAGATGTCATCATTCGAATCCCACCTCCTCCATCAAACGGCAAAGATGACAGCAACGACATCAGAGTCAGACATCCCACTCAATATGCCTTTCGAACCAGATCTTGCGAGTCTGAAAGGGAACGAACCCAACAACTGCAGTATCAAATTTGTAATTGACATTTCCGAAATGTTTAGAAAATAACCTAGATCTGATTCTGTAATTTTTCTAAGTGTACCTATAGTTTTACCCCATGTCGGAATAATGTTATCAACAGTGTCATTCGTTGGTAACACACTCCGATTCCTAACTATCATGTGATAATCAAATTTAAATCTAGTTATTGTTGAATTAATTCTGATTCTCTCTGATCTTACTGCCTTCTGAACTATCGATTCTAGTATGTGTGTGTTTGCATTCAAATTTTGATTCAGAATGATGTCATTAACAACGGCATTCGTCAATGACATATTCTGATTAACTGTTTTGCTAGATGATAATTCTAATTCGTTGTTGGTGTGTGCCAAATTTGTATCAACTAAATTTAATTCCACGGAAATTCTCTCTTTTGTGTCAGTGTCTGTGTCAGTATTTATGTCTGTGCTTGTGCTTAAAAGACTTCGCTGTTTAAATTCATGTTGTAAATCCTTTTGCTTCTTAAGCAAATTGACACAGATGTTGATTAGTAGAAGATTCGAATGATGTTGATTTGCCAACTCCTCATCGTGTGACCATTCAGCTTATAGATCAAGTTTCTAATCATGAACTTCGACCAGTTGATGACTTTTCAATTCAGTCTCAAACGGTTTCACTTCTATCGCTGCCGTCATCATAACCTGCTGTCAGGAATCGATGTGTTATCACTAAAAACTTAGAAAAATGCCCAAAAATCCTGTCGGCATAGTGATTTAATTCTGCCACTTTTCAAAGAACCGTTTTTTCCCGTTTTTTCCAGAATTTTTCATAATTTTACTGACGTAAATCGTCAGAATCGTTTTTAAAATCTTCAAACACACTTATAATTTTTGTTTGAGTGAAATAAAACATTTTTGAAAAGACTTTGGAGCTAAAGAAATATTTTTAATGAAAAATGTATTTTAAAACCTCGAAAAAGTGTTCAAAAATGTGGTTTTTTGCGTTTTTTGAGGTTATGGATGCTCTATCACTATGCCAGGTTCAAATAATATATTTCATCAGAAACTGGAGTTCAAGACCTTTACTTTCGTTTTTTATTCAAGTGTCTAGGTGCGTCTAGGTGCTCCCAGTGCCGAGATATGGTCATTTGAAATGGGCAAATTCATCCAAGAATGAAATTACGATAATAATAAATAAAGATTGAGTAGAACATTATAGGTTGTTTTCAATAAAATTTAATGACATGCATAAAAATACAGGATATTAAATAATTTAAATTTAAAATGAATTTCGTAAATAAGTATAACAAGTGCACAAATCAACTACCCTGCTAGAAAATAGGCCATAATTTCTGGTCGCGCAATTTATTGATAGGATCATCTGCCCAGAAGTTTTGCCCAGATTCGGCCCAGAAAAATTGGCACCTGGCGACAGTTTCGGATTTCATTTTTATATTAACCTTAAATTGTTTAAAAAATGTATATAACAAACAAATAAACTCAAAAAACTATAGGGAATGAAAGACAATTTTTATATGTACCACATACTAGGTGCAACATGTCTCCAAAGGCCAAATTTCACAATTTTCATTTTTTCACTCACCGCAGTCTTAGTTCAGTTCTAGGCATCGAACAGCATTAAAACTTTACAAATATGTTTGAAATACACATAGTTCTGATACGAGTGTAGGGATCTTCAATTTAAATAAAATATTTGTTTAAAAATGTTGAAAATGACAAATATTTTGTTTAAATTTAATTTATTTCCAAATTCCTACACTCATATCAAAACTATATGTATTTCAAACATGTTTGTAAAGTTTTAGTGCTCTATGATGCCTAGAACTAAAGTAAGTCTGCGGTGAGTGAACAAATGAAAATTGTGAATTTTGGCCTTTGGAGACATGTCGCACCTAGTATTTGATTCATATTGTTTCATTGTGTTATGCTGTCAAAATTGAATAAATTATAGATATTGTTAATATTAGCATGATAATAGTGCAAAATATCTTGCTTTACAAAACTAAACCTAAAATGAATTCATTCGAACATTCATTGTGGCTTCGAGTACATGAGAAAAAAGTTTCACATTTTGCTTGGCATCGGTGATAAGGGTCAAATTATCAAGTCAATCAATTAAAGTGATAACACAACACAGATTATTTAAATTTATTCATCAGGTTTTAGCATTTCCAAAAAGATGACATATCAATACTTTTCGATTTATAGTTCAGAAGCTATCAGAACAATTCAAAATAATTTGAAGCATTTTCTCATGGTGTACAATTTTCAAAGATACGAATGTTCTAATAGCTTCTGAACTATAAATCGAAAAGTATCGATATCTAATCTTTTTGGAAATGCTAAGACCTGATGAATAAGTCTAAATAATCTGTATAGTGTTATGACTTTAATTGACTGATTTGATATTTCAACCCTAATTACCGATGAATAGCAAAATGTGAGATTTTTATCCCATGTACTCGAAGCCACAATGAATGTTCACATGGATTTAATTTAGGTTCAGTTTTCTAAAGCAAGATATTTAGCACTATTATCATGTTAGTATGAACAATACCTAGTGATTTATTTAATCAGACAGCATAACACAATGAAATAAAAGTTAATGACTTGGTTCGGTCAAGTGAAATGAAGTGCAGTGCATGATTGCCATATAAACCCTCATTCTTGGATGAACTTGCCCGCTTCAAATGACCATATCTTGGCACTGGGAGCACCTAGACGCATTTAGACACTTGAATAAAAAACGAAATTACAGGTCTTGAACTCCAGTTTCTGATGAAATATATTATTTGAACCTGGCATAGTGATAGAGCATCCATAACCTCAAAAAACGCAAAAAACCACATTTTTGAACACTTTTTCGAGGTTTTAAAATACATTTTTCATTAAAAATATTTCTTTAGCTCCAAAGTCTTTTCAAAAATGTTTTATTTCACTCAAACAAAAATTATAAGTGTGTTTGAAGATTTTAAAAACGATTCTGACGATTTACGTCAGTAAAATTATGAAAAATTCTGGAAAAAACGGGAAAAAACGGTTCTTTGAAAAGTGGCAGAATTAAATCACTATGCCGACAGGATTTTTGGGCATTTTTCTAAGTTTTTAGTGATAACACATCGATTCCTGAGTCTGAAGCGGGGTTTCAAGCACTTTGGGAAATAAGGACCAGTCTAGTGTTTTTAGGAAATGACCGTATGGATGTCCGTATGGATGTGTGTGTGTGTGTGTATGGGTAGTTCTCTGACAAATCGTGCGCGACAAAAAAAAATGTTTGCCCAAACTTGCGGGATATGTTCTAAAGGTCACTACGATATCAGCTGTAAATTTTCAGATTGAATCGATCAATTGTCTTCGAGTTATAAGGGTTCAAAGTTGGTTATTTAAATATTTTTTGCATTTTTTGCCTATTTTCAATGATTTGTAGCTCTTAAACAACACATCTTTCACTAAAAACACACTGAATATGTTTTTTGTAAAATTTTCTCAACTTTTTCATAAAAGTTTCCTTATAGCCCTATATATATGTTATAACTGACTTGTTTGCAATTTAAACCTTAAAATGTGAAAATCCAAGATGTGATCCGCACTCCGACTACTTTTGTACGGTGAAAAGATACCTTTTTATAGTGCAAACGTATCTGTACAAGAACCAGAATGGCAGAGGCCTTTGTTTTTTTGTTTTCATGGGACACATAATAGTGAAAAACCCTTAGAAATATTTAAATGACTTAATTTAATTTAATTTAATTTAATTTAAATAAATCTAGCACCTTCGTGGGCCAGCGAGGCTTCCATCGCGGGAACGGGGAGTCAGGGGTTTCCCCCTCCCCCCCCCCCCCCTTGTGCCAGGTAAAGAAGATATAGTCCTCCGGAGATTGTCTCGACGCCAGCCATCGGGCCGTCGAGAAGTGAGAGAGAGAGAGAAAATAAGAGTGAAAGAGCCGCGAGTAAGAGTGAGAGAGAGAGAGAGAGAGAGAGAGAGAGAGAGAGAGAGAGAGAGAGAGAGAGAGAGA
>CM053170.1:28821377-28865181 GCA_012977825.3 Pteromalus puparum
GAGAGAGAGAGAGAGAGAGAGAGAGAGAGAGAGAGAGAGAGAGAGAGAGAGAGAGAGAGAGATTAGATTAGATGACAGATAAGAGACATCCTTCTAAAACTGGGAAGAGGGTCTGATAGGACAACGTTTACTGCGGAAGTAGAAAATGCAGTGCTGGGCCTTGGACAGGTCAAAAAGGAAAAACGGAAGGCCACCCTAGAAATAAGGGACATGAGACTCGGAAGCAACGGAAGAAGAGGTGAGAACAGCAATAGGAAGAGCCCTCAAAAAGCCGGACAACGGCAGGAGGGTGACTCTATTAAACTCTATTAAAGTCCAACACGAGGATCCTTAGAATGGCCATAGTGATACTCAGCGAGACAGAGGCCGAGGAGCTCCTAGAAATAAGACACATCCGCGTGGGCCTTGTAAGTTGTAGGATCAGGAAGCGAGTAAAGGTAGTGCGGTGCCACAAGTGCTTAGGCTTCGGACACTGGAAGGATTAATGCAATGGGGCAGATAGGTCGACCCTCTGCTTTAAGCGTGGAAGAGCCGATCACCGCATGGCTCAATGCCAGATAGAAGTGAGCAGTTTTCTCTGCAGAGAGGATGGGCAAAAGAAAGAAGGCTGAAAACATGTAGCTGGCTCCAGCGACTGCAACGTATTTAGGCGCGCCCTGGACACGGCAAAAAAAGAAAGAAGAGTCCGAAAGATGGCAATAGCTAGCAAAGTGCTGGATATACCAGCGTCGAGAGCAGAAAGAAGAAGACGTGATGACGACCACATCAATTAGAAAGGGGCATAAAAGCCTTCGCCCCCCCCCCTCCCGCGAAGCACCACTCGACGGTCGTACCACGGGGATCAGCACGTAGAAGACGGAGATAGGTGCGCCTTTACTGAGGGTCGATAAAGGCAGAGAGGGCGTTTCCTGTTGCGGTTAGTTGTTTTTCCAACTGGCCGTAAAACCCGCGTGAAAATATTATATGAGATCTCATATGAGATCTCATATATCTGAAATTCGTAATGAGATCTCATATAGATCTCATTAAAATCTCATCGACATCTCTTTACGAATTTGAATTTTTCACACGGGAAGGGATGGGTTTAGTCGGTGCGAATCCGACACACGGCGGACATTCAGGATGGGGCTGTTTTGACGACTCCATCCACAAAGTCAGGCTGTTGGTCTTTGTAAGATTTCCCCTAATACCTCTTTCTCCAAGAGAGAAAAAAAAAGGAAACAAAACATACATACATACATATATGTATACAGACATACATTTTTCTAAAAACACTTTCCCTGACTCAGAAACCTCCAAAACACCGAAATCTATCAAAATCTTCGATATCGAAATTATCACTATCACAAAGCTTTCTCTTGTAGAAAAGTAAGACTTAGCTAGTATAAATTATAATAACAGCGACCACGTAACACTGCATTTTAACGCTATAAGCAAGTGTGTTTATTTATTTTTTGTAATCTAAACAGTTTTCGAGGTTAAGTAACACTTGAACCAATTAGCATGGCTCCGACCTCTTCTTAATGTTTGGAGCTTTCTAAAATTGCATGCTGTAACATACTCCAAGGTATACCTATTGTTATACGAAGTAATGAAATTCGCTTAGCCAGTACTTAAAGCCCCTCTTGTTCTACGCTCTTCTTAACTGGAGATAGAACGTTTAATCAAAATGACTTAAATCAAAACTATATATCTTTATTTGAATTGTGCGCTGCTGCATATTTCAAGATATACTTATCGTCATACGATATGATAAAATTGCCAATTTATTGACTGAGTGCCAACTATTTAATCGTTGCATCATTCATACGTCGATTTCAACCCCGATCAACGAAGAGAAAAGTTCAGATTTAATATTTGGTTTATAGATATAGATATATACTTTAAGTATTTTATGAAGTCTATTTATAAAATTACGTTGAAAATGCCCATATTCCACTATTTGATAAATGATAACTACGATATTTAATATTTTTTATAATACGAGTTGGCGAGTAGAACCACTAAAAGGGCGAAGAAAAAGTAAATTTAATTTAACGTTATTGGGTGGACGGGAGTAGAGGGGGCGAGAAGGGCAAGCAGGGGGAGTGGAGAGGATCTTAGGATAACATACATCAAGCTTGTATTTTTCTATATTATATAATATAGAATGATATATATTTTTTAACAAGAAAATACCTCATATATATTAAATAAGAAAAAAAATACCTTCTGTAATTATTGGGCTTTCTGAATCAGGAATAACTTCGGCTAGATTTCTTTCAGATTCATCCATTTGCACAATCTCAGCACCCGATTCAGCTACTCCAACAGCACTCTCTGCTACATGTATTTCCGATTCAGACAAAGACGGTGCTGACGTATTTTGTTCATTAAGTGGTCCACTAATAACCTGCAAATATTGGAACACATTTATTCAAGCTTCAAAATTGCTGCATAATATATGACAATTTAGAACCTGAAACGAATTGAATTTTCTTGTGTATGACTTATTGAATAATTTTACTTATTATAAAAAAAGTTGATAAAGTTATTTATGAACAGTTGTTTAAGGTAATTGAAATTAATATTGTTTTGAAAATTCAAAAAGAACTAATCAATTAATAATACAAGAAATACTAATTTAAAGAAATTGTCGAAATTTTTCGGACACAAGGTACTGAGTAGGATTGCGGGATAAGGTGAATAACTACAACACAATTCATGTATTTATTTATGTAGATCTTGGCGATATTTCCCTTATTTATTTATTCATCTATGCAGCAATGGGAATGCGATGTAGTAAAACGAATACAACAAATGTCGAAGAAACTCAATAACTGCAACACATAAATACGGTGATTCGTAGATAATGTAAGTTCCGATACATAGGCAAATTTATGACGCCAAGGAATATATTAAGAAACGAATATTTGAAAATAGGTATATAAACCTGTTTAAAAGAAATTGAGATATAATAGTTAGAATGATGAGATGAATGTTAATTAGGAAATAGTCAGATATCTTGAAATGAATGGGGAACCGAATTGAAAAATCTATTGCTAAATTTACTGACACTATAATTGAGATTTACATTAGCTGATGATAAAAAGGGATTATTTACGATGAATGAAATTTAGTGATTCTATAACCACTTGTTCTTTCCCGCTCGCGACACACGTTCGGAGATCACCTCTGAACAAGGCTTTCAAACAAGGCTTATGGAAAAAGCAAGGGTTTCTGCTAAATAAAAAAAAACACAATATATTGATTGTAGAAAAGGAAAACTACAAAAAAAGGTCTGGTTGATTCGTCGTAGTTCGCTATGCTGCGCAGTGGGGAAATCGCATTAGAGATAACATTTATTAAATGAGGCTTTGTGCTGGCACGTGTTAGTGGCACAAAGAGTTAGTTGTGATTCATTGTTAGTTGAGTTTGCGAGAATGCAACCATGGGAAAACCGACTGAACCTTCTCAGTTGGATAGTAGAAATGGAGAGACAACGAAGAGCCTCTGAAGCTGCGACGTTGTACTGGAGTGCTTCCTTCCTCTCGGTCATTGGCACGTGGAAAAATGGCGTGGCTAATTTGTAAAGGAGAAAGCTGTGGTCTGGTAGATCGTCGTGAGTATACTGCCTCATGCGAGTACTCGTACCGCTCGCGAAGCCGTGGAGACGCGCAGTTAGAAAGAGATAGAGCGATGCGTAGAAACGCAATTATATTTACATGTGAATTCAGCGCGTCGGTGGAAAACGCGCACGCGCTGCCAAAGATTAACCTATCCTCTCCCGCGGCATCAGACCCGCGAGCGAGAGAGAGTTGGATCGAATGCAGGGACGTATGAAGTCCCGTCGGGGCCCCTGACTAAACGCAACCTCGTGGTCAGCTGCGCCGGATCCCCTATCTTTATCCAGCCCCTATATATGGACGTTGCAAACCATACATTCTGTTAGAAACTAGGGCACGTAGAGGGGAAGGGCATGTTTGCTTCGCTCACTAACCCCCTAATTTTAAACTTTGTTTTTAAATGTGTGATTTTCTTATTTTTAAATCTTCTAATAATTACGATTTTAATTGTTCATTTCATAATGATTCTTTGCTTCCTCCTCAAGAGGAAGCTTTGTAATAGTAACATTTTTAGTTTGNCTTCCTCCTCAAGAGGAAGCTTTGTAATAGTAAAATTTTCAGTTTTGCTAATACTTCGTGGAAACGCATTTGGAGGTGTTTGGAGTACGAATCATACGTTTTTAGAAAATGTCCGTGTGGATGGCTGTGCGGATGGCTGTGTGTGTGTGTGTGTGTGTGTGTGTGTGTGTGTGTGTGTGTGTGTGTGTGTGTGTGTGTGCTAAAAAAAAATTTTTTTTATGTCGTACGATTACGGGTGTAAAAAGGTTGAAATTGAGTTGAAATTTTAGGAAAAGATTGATCTTTTGATCACTTTGGCTAGGTTCTTTTTGTAGCTTATGAAACCTTTTAGTTTAAAAGATATTAAGATTCAAATTCTTCAACTCTCACCCTGTATACTCTGTGTGACTGAACATTATTATTTTTGTTAAACCATATGATAATTAAAGCTTATATTTTGAGAGTTTTCATGGTTTTATAAAATGTCCGTGCAGATGGTTTTGTCTGTGTGTGTGTGTGCATGCGTGCGTACATGCGAGCGTACGTAAACTGTTATAATTCTGGAACTACGTGATCGATCGTAATTAGATTGGACGTGCATATATGTTTTCTGATTCTGAATTCGAGTAAATTTTCTTTTAAGATTTAGACTATTTTATGACCATTTCATGGCCATTTTTCGATTTTTGGAAAAATATTTTTGCTTTTTATTATGATATGATTTATACAATAATTATCTTCCACTAGCAGAATAGTAGGAAGCTAAGTGCCAATGACTTGGCAGCGGTTTTTGTTTACGATTATTTTACGATCGCTTGGCTAATTTTGTCAGTATTGACAAACGATTTCAGTATCGGCTATCAAAAACTTACGCTTTTATTGGTTTTGTCGCCTGTTGGATAGGCACTGATGTGATTTCTAAATGCGAAAAACGTCAATTAAACTTTATTTATATGCTAAACAACTTATTCACAATGTTATATTATACATAATCTAACAGTATACATTATACTACAAGAGAAATTTAAATAAGAGAATAGATGAGCACAAAAAAAGTCCGTTAGACAAATTATTACCAATTCTGTCTCATATAAATAATTTTTCACACAGTTTTGATTTTGATAACGTAAACATTCTAGATAAAGAAAAAAATAATTTTAAAAGTCTAATTTCAGAAAATATATTTATTATTATTAATAATAACAACATTAACAAACAAGAAGATTTCAATACTATTAGTAGACAATATAACAAACTAAATAAATATTTAATTAAAACAGATTCATTCACTGCATAAGTTCTCTTTTTTAAATTTCTCTATGCGTGTGTATAATGCCTTCCATGTATGCGTATATAAGTGAGCTCGGGCAGACTCGGGTATTGTCGCCGCGCAGACTCCGTACATACTTATTGTCCCGTATACGACTGCTACTGACAGAGAGAAGACTTACGACGAGAGATACGTTATCTTCTCTCTTATATTTATACTATTGTTTATCATGATATGACCAAAAATTTGTTGAGTGTTGTATAAAAAATAGGCATGTACATTTATAAGTTTGTGAAATATTATTGTATTTATATATTTGTTCTTTTTATTTTTTGTTATAACGGGGTTTTAGACCGGGATATTAAAGAATGACGGGGTCCGCATCCGTATATAAACGATCAGAGGCGCATCCAATGATCGATGTATAAGCAAGAGGAAAAGTATGTAGCAGCTAGTTGCAGGCTTCTTGAAGGCTGTACGAAGCCTGGCCCGTAGCGCAGTTTGCTGTACGTGCACGCTCTCGTGCACGTGAGCCCGCGGAGGCGTCGTGAGTAATTTGGCTACGTAGCTAGTTCGCGAGATAAACTAAGAGTTAATCGCATGGGAATGGACAGAGTCAGGAGCAAAGTGACACAAGCCGAGTAGTAGCAAAGTTTCTCTTTATGTAAAGACTAGAAATCAGTACAAAAGCAGCGCGGAGTACGAGAGACGGAGCAGAGCGAATAATGCCGAGAGAGAGAGAGAGAGAGAGAGAGAGTATTGCGATCGGGCAGGTACTTACAGAAGTGCTTCGTGGAACTCGATAAATGCCTCGTGGCTTTGACCAGAGCGGCGCAAGACTGTGGTGACCGGGGCCCGACGCTGGACAGCAGGACGGACGCCTCAAAGCCTCGTGTGTGGCCGGGTGCTGCAAGAAGTCGAGCGGCAAACAAATGGGCCCGCGGTGCTGGACAGCAGCAGGACGAATCCAGCGACACACGAAGTATCTGGTCAAGGACGCAGCAGCAGTCGTCTAGTAGATGAACGCACGCACGCACGGATATCTCTAGCTTAAAAGAACGCGTAGCCACGGAAACAAAGCGGCAGTATCACGCGCGCGGCTCTCTCTCTCTCTCTCTCTATCTGTGTGTTATGGCTGTCTGCTCCTCTCACTTACCTGCTGCTGAAAGGAATGTTATACAAGAATATTTACAGATAGAATGTTTATTATAGTATGATCATATAGTGTAGGGGAGAGAGGGACGTAACGAGTTCACACAAGGCAACTCGTTATATTGTTAATAAAGGCCTGAGGAGGTCCCCACCAGGGACGAAACGTTGCCAAAGTATTTATTGGTTGTTTTTTCAAATGTCACATCGAGGGTTATCCTCTTATTTTTTGTCCAATATCAATTATATAATGGTAATGGAGAGGAATAACAACAATATTGATATATTATACTTATTAGAGAAAAGTGAAAAAGTGGAGGAGAGTGAAAGGGCAGGTGGCGGAGGTGAAGGGAAGTGGAGGAGGTCTGGAGGGGGTTAAGCGGCAGAGCACCAAAAAGATAACTTTGTTTTTTAAACAATTTAACGTTATTGCAGAGGAGATGTGTAGGGAAAGTTGAGTTGGCGGAGGGAAGTGAAGGAGCGGAGGGGATTTCAAGAGTAAATCACGCTTAGAGCTATATGATATAGGAAGATATTACACATTTCACGCCATAAAATAAGTTAATTGAGTATTCGTATGTCAGGTTAGATTTTGGGGTAATGGAAACGCCGCGTCAGCTAATACATTTTACACAGATTGCCTTCCACTAGTGATTTTTGAAGTGTTGGCCAATCAACAGGAGTAATTAGTACTTTTTCTACCAGGGATAGAATAGAAAATATGAGTGCTTATTCTTTAGAATTGAAAAGAAAAAATATAGGTGATAGAATGACCGAAATTAGGTTAAGGAGAAAAGGTGCAAGTATATAGTGTGAGGCGAATATCGCGTTCCGAAGTTTAGTGGAAACGCAACACCAGGCAGACAGCAGTCCCACAGCGACTCCGTGTCATAAGGGCTGAGTCGCAGATAATTTCAGAATTATTAATGAAGTGGAAATTGTTTTATTTTTGTTACGAGCGTACGCACGAGAGCGAGCGAAAGAATATTGGCGCTAAGGTATAAGAGATCGCATTGCTGGACCCATGAGAAAGGAGCGCACCGACGCGACGCCGTGCGCGTACAGCCAGACCTAGGAGAGCGACAGAGAAAGGCGTCGTCTGGAAGAAGAAGATGCTCTTATCTCTCACTTTCACGCGCAACCTAGTAAGATTGCGTGCACCCTACACTGCAAGTTCCGTCGCGCGCAAAGAAAAGAGGGCGCTGCATGGACAAGCTGACTAACGCCAATGCAGAAAGAAGGAAGTACGTCAACTGAGCCAGTCAGAGATTGCGAAAAGCGGCGTGACGTCTGTCTTGGAGATACTCGTTGCCTCCCACTAAGTTTATTTCTAGCTAAGGTAAAATTCCTTGGAGTATCAAAACTTGACTACTTATTATTCGCAAGGTCGTGTATTCAGAGACTACGAAAAAGCATTCTCGCAAGTAACACCAGGGTCCCCGGGCGAGACTCCAGGGGAACGCTGTTGTCATCGGCGATACATCCAGTGAGTAGCTCATGTAACCGACGTTCTCGGCATCAAGGCTGTGATTTGTGCGATCGAGCGTTCTTGCATGTTTGCACCGAACAGCGATGTAGTGTCTTGATTTGAATGTGACATGAAGGTCGCGGCGGTCGTTGCCATATGGTAACTCGAAG
The DNA here is from genome assembly GCA_012977825.3 of Pteromalus puparum. Taxonomy (NCBI): domain Eukaryota; kingdom Metazoa; phylum Arthropoda; class Insecta; order Hymenoptera; family Pteromalidae; genus Pteromalus; species Pteromalus puparum. The sequence continues at coordinate 28,829,538 of CM053170.1, forward strand.
CGTCAACCATCTTATCGTTGCGGCGAATTTCGTGTGCGTGGGCGTTTTTGCCGAAGTAAATTGTATCGTTTAGGTTGAGATTATTGAGTTACTGTGATTAGATGGATTGAGCTGTCGCGTCGTTTTTCACACACGAGTATCGAAAAACTCAGCGCGACTTAACGCGTGTAGTGTGGTTCATTTAGAATGAGTAGATTTCACGTCGTAATAGAAATCGACAAATAGTAATGAATACATATGTAAATAAGTGGAGTAAAATCAGTGACTACGTGACTGTGTGATCTGGTTTTAGAGTTGAATGAGTGTTGTCATTCTGAGGTCTTCTACTGGTAGTTATGTGGTATTGGTGTCAGCGCACAGAAATTATTTACTATTTATCGCTGCCAATTCAACCATGCAGGCACTACCCTGGAGCTGATTCGTCCTCTCTAGGCAATGTAGCTTGGCGTTGCCGGGTACAGATCGCCTAAGCTAGAGATGTGCGAGTCAAAAGTCGAGTTTTATATACGGTGACGACATTATGGTGCATGTAATTAAAACAAAGATATAATAATATATTATAAGATATAATACATCTAAATGTTAAGTTATCATATTAATTAAACAGATTTAATCGATTTAGAAGCAAAAAAATGTTGAAAGATTGAAAAATCAGTCCAAATAACAGAACGAGTAATTTTTCAGGCATAAACTCGAAAACTTACTCGAAGCTTTAAGTAACATATCACGGTTACGAAACGAAAAAATAATCATACTATTTGTTAGATATGTATAAAACCTCAACAGTCATGGTGTTTAAGTAGATTTCTATTATCCCACTCTTATTTTGCAATGAAAACAACAAAAGTTCGAGTTTAACTCGCACATCCCTAGTCTAAGCAGTGCAGGCTAGTGATCTGACTTCTTCAACCGCATCGAGATGACCCTAAGCTAGATTTACTCTTCCTGCCGTGGTGCTGTTTAGCGTCTCTAGGCACTTCAACGTTATTTGGTCGTGCTGCTTGATGTTTCTGGCTGATTTAACTACATGAACACAATTCAGGGGCTATATTCAAACTTTTTGGTTGTGATGGAAGCAGTTCTAGTAGCTTGAAATACCTGGAAATGATCATGGAGCTGTATTTTGGTGGTACTGGCAGTAATGGTTGGCGTTGTTGGCTACTTGAAGCATCTCGAGATGATCTTAGAACTGGATTCGTACTTTCTGGGAGTATTAATTGATGTTCTTAAATACTTTAACCACTAATACAATTCTAGAAATAAGTTTGTACTATGTGACACTGTGGTATTCAAAATATTACGCACGACTTGCGCTGTATCTATAATTGATATCGTATTTATCATAGGTTTTAATTTAAAATGATAAGTGCATATTCTAATTTTGCTTCCTCCTAGAGAAAGCTTTGTGACAGTAAAATTTTCAGTTTCGCTTAAACCTCATAGAAACATGTTTTGAGATGTTTGAAAATGTCCGTATGGATGTGCGCGTGTGTGTGTGTGTGTGTGTGTGTGTGTATGTGTGTGTGTGTGTGCGTGCGTGCGTGCATCCCTGTGTGTATGTATGTGTGTGCGTGTGTGTGTATGTGTGTGTGTGTGTGTGTGTGTGTGTGTGTGTGCGTGGATGTGTGCGTGTATGTATACCGTAATATTTTTGAAACTACTCCGTAAATATCAATCAAATTTGACATGCTTATCTATTTTTTGATTCTGAATTCAGAAAAAACAGTAATTTATTCATTTTCTTAACTATTTTTCTTTTTATGGCCATTTTTTGATTTTTGAAAAAATCTATTTGCATTTTTTAATGATATGATTTATACAATGTATTCAACGATAGTGTATCTAAAAGAGCATGAAATTGCCTACCTTTTCACACAAAATTTTACAGACAACAACGACGTGATGCAGCAATGTTATAAGTAGTTTTCAAATCAGGCGACTGCTTTGGTGCCTGTATATGTTTTCAAGAAATCTCCGCTCACTGTGATCCTGCTCTCGGATCAGCTGCTCGCGATTCTTGCTTTGTAAGAGAGTGCAAAGAATATTTAAAAGTGATGCACCCAGGAGGCACCGACGATGCGATATGTGTCAGTCCATCAAAGAATGCTGCAATATAAGAAGATACATAACTCCAGCAAGAAACTTGAGCTGTTGCTTGGAGGTTATCTTTCGTTTTTGTGACTACTCCTTAGTCCTGATGCTGCTCCTGCTAATTCTACTGTTGTGCTGATGTATTTTTCTTGTTAAATGCTGTCTAGGTGACGATTTACCATTACACAGATCCACAAAAAGTATCGATGTGTTCTTGTGTTCATAATTTTAAAAATAGATATTTATTATGTCATGTGCAGTGAAATCAGTGACTATGTAATTGCTGACAATGCTGCTACTACATTAAGATGACCCTGGAGCCAGATTTACTCTGTTTGCGGTGGTGCTGATTGGCGTCTCTGGGTACTTCAACATTATCTGCTGGTTCTGCTTGATGTTTTTGGTGATCTAACAACCTTCAAGCTATATTCGAACTTTGTAGCTGTCCTGGAGGCGTTTCTAGTTGCTTGAACCACTTGAAATTAACCGTGGACCTGTATTCTTGCTTTCTGACAGTCCTGGTTGGCATAGCTGGCTGCTTAAACCATGTCGAGATGATCTTGGAGGTGGGTTCATGCTTGGCGGGAGTATTGATTGATGTTTTTGGATACTTCAACTACTTTAATACGGCTCTGGAGATGGGTTTGTACTGCAAGTTTCCAGATTTTGCTCAGTATTCAATAAGCGCAAATATTTAAAAGTTTGAGAATAAAACTAATATTTCTTGTTAATGTTAACTTTGTTTGAAAGAATTTATTTAATAGCAAAATCTGAATATCGAAATTTAATTGTAATATTGATAAATAAGTTTGAATATAATAGAGATTTTCGGGTTCTTAAAGTAATGAACGGTCGTAGCAGGATTGGGGAAAATAAATAATTGCACAATTTATTTATAGTTTGAAATAGTTGCGTAGCATTGCCTTTAATCACTTTACTAGTAGTTGAAGATCAAGGCGAAAAATCAATGTAATAAATATTTGAGCGATAAAATTACGCATCAGTGATAGAAGAAAATTAATTACAAATGTTCGCAAATATTTAGGTATTACAACAACTTCAACAAAATATTCTACGCAATATGTTTTTGATAATTTCCTAATAGAATTCCAAGAATATTTAATATTCTGGTATTGTATAATATTGGGGTAATAGTAGAATTATAGGAAAGGTTGAAATATTAATATGAATAAGCTATGGTGAATTTATTTTGAATTTATGGCGTATAAATGGTTTAACTAATTGAAATGAATATTGTGAAAAAGATGAATGAAGATGTAAAAGATGCAGCAATAACTATTTGAAAAATAATATTCGTAAAGGCTTATATAAAAGTCGACTTGTGATAGCCTTGCCTATATCACAAACGCGAGCTTGGAATTCAACAGGCCTTATAGACCAAACAAGCTGACAAAGAAAGGTATTAGAGAAAATTATAAAGATAAATTTTGTTACTGTTAAATATATATTTGCGTGATGTGAAGTGAGAAAAGACAAGTTATTCGTTAAGCTGAAAATATATGAGTTCGCTGTCTCGTGTGTATTGAATTGTTAATACACGAGGGGTTAGCATGAATTTGTTAGTTAAGGACCTGAAGATGTCCTGCGTCCATGAAAAAACCGACTGGAGTCTGACGTCGCCAGTCCAGCCGAGCGACATGAAGCGGCACTTTTAGAACGCGTCGGAGGCGAATTAGTGTTTTGGTTATGTGCAGAGTTTTTTCCAGTGTTAGAAAAAACTCCTTGGTTCAGGAGCAGTAGGATCAAGGACATTGGTCATAAGCCTGATCATCGATAATAATGGATCTTCGTTAGTGTGTAACTTTCAGGTAAAATATTTTCAATATAATTTGAATGATTTCATGTAATTAATATAATTTATAATTTTGCAGATGCACTGTTTATAAGATGCAGATCATAAATGGTTTTACTTTAAATATTACTTAGGGACAGAGGTTTTTTTTGGTTTTAATTTTATTTTTTTTAGATACAAAATGAAACTAAGCATAATGCCAAGCAGTTGCAGCAAAAAATTATATTTTGAAGAGGACAATATTATTTTGAAACAGAAGAATTTTATTGATTAGCGTAGCCAAGATTTACATAGCGCGTTTTAGTGTCTAAAAAATCGTTTCTAAAATTGTTGTATATCAAAAATGGGTTGAAAAATGAAAAAAAATGTTTTGCACAGTAAAAAGTTGTATTTTGTAAATGTCTACAACTTTTACATGTAACATTTTTATGTAAAACGTAAATTCGCAAAGTTTTATTGCAAATAATTAATTTTGTAGCTCTAAAAAATCATTTATAGAGTTGTTGTATGTCGAAAAGTATTTTAAAAAACGTTTTCCACGATAAAAAGTTGTATTTTGAAAATGTCTAAAACTTTTTCATTTAAAATTTTCATGTAAAACGAATTTGCAAAGCTTTATGGCAAATAATTGTTATTTTAGCTGTAAAAATCGATTTTAGGCTGTAAACTCGAGTTTAAGCATTTTCATGATTTGATGTTCATGGGAAAAAGCTGTATTTTTCAAAAATCTACAACTTTTCAATTTAACCTTTTTTTTTGTAGAATGCTTAGAATTCGAGTTAAAGCCAAAAAACCGTTTTTAGCGATTTTTGGAGGTGACCGCAATCTGCGAATACGTGCAGGATCAAGCCCTAAATGAATTTGGTATCTTACTGTTACGAGGGGAGTTCGCACACAAATTTTTAGCCCGTTTGATTAATGTCACCTTAATGTGAAAAACGAAAATTTTTATTCAAAAATACGCGTAAAAATCGAACAAATTGTGTCTGCATTTCAAAACGACGTAGAGGATCGGGATAAAAAAATAGAATATTACGATACCAGTGCGCGAAGTAGGTGATTTTTGCATGAGTGCATTTTGTCGCCCGAGCGCAGTGAGGGTGACAAAAAAGCGAGTGTGATGATCCTACGCGCACAAGTATCGTATACTATTTTTTGACACGAGTGTGCGAAATTTAGAATATCGCGCACTAGTGTGAGGATCAGGCATTTCGCGCACGCTACGCCGATAGGAGAAATCGAATTTCGCACACAGAGTGTAAAAAAATAGTTTTTTAGCTTTTGCAAAAGGAGACTTCTCTTAAAATTTCATCGGTCAGAATCAGTGAAGGATTTGTACGCGCCAAGGTCGCAAGTATACACATTTACAGCTGCTATGCCTCTCCTAACGTGCCGATAGAACAATTTAGACTACAATTAGATCGGCTAGTACAGGATGCTATAGGAAAAAAAAACGGTACTGACAGCAGGCGACTTTAACGCCTGAGCAGTGGGGCAGTCAAAGGACAAACGAAAGAGGACAAGCGCTCTTAGAAGCATTCCCCCTCCTAGACTCCACTGCCCGGAGTGAGTGTCATCGAACCTGAAGACGGAAACAGCAGGCCAGAGACGTCAGAGGATGGTTGGTATGCAGTAAACAACTACGTAAGGACCATCCTCAAAGAAGTTAGAAACGACAAAGAGGAAAGAAAGAAAAGACTCAATAAATATATGTAGTTATATATTCCTACTTTAAATAGCAATTTAACTACAGTTTCCACTACTAAAATAAAAAGTTATTTAGTACGCAGTACGTAGCGAAAAAAACTTCGTTTCAACCGGATATCCCACGCACCTCTTACGTGTTTTTGTGGGGCAGAGGTTGAAGTGACAAAAATTTTAAAAAGACATGGCCTGTTTTTGCTGGCGAGGGTGTCAAAACAGCCTTACAAACAGTAGCACCGTGAGTTGGATGTATATAAGCATGTTTTTAGGCACGACCGCGACACGGAAGTGCCTTATAGTTTCGTGTGCGAAAAATGTGTGAGATGCGATACTGAAATTTTAGGAGGAGTCTCCTCTCGCAAAAACTAAAAAACTATTTTTTTTATCCCGATCCTCTACGTAATTTTGAAATGCGAGCACAATTTGTTGGATTTTTACGCATATTTTTACATAAAAATTTTGGGATTACACGATTATCTCTGAGAGGCTTTAGTCGATCAGGCTAAAACTTTGTGTGCAAACTCCCCTCACCACCAGAACCTGATGGTTCTATTTTCAGCTTAATCCCGCACATGTACGCAGAATGCGGCCACCTTCAAAAGCTGCTAAAAACAGTTTTTTGGCTCTGACTCGAATTCTAAGCATTCTGCAAAAAAAGTTGTAAACAGAAAAGTTGTAAATCTTTAAAAAATACAACATTTTCTTATTAACATCAAATCATGAAAATGCTTATAACTCGAGTTTACAACCCAAAATCGATTTTTTACAGCTTAAAAACCAATTAATTACAATAAAACTTTGAGGCTTTAAGTTTTACATAAAAATATTAAATATAAAAGTTACAGATAGTTTGAAAAAAACACTTTTTACCGTGGCAAACATTTTGAAAAAATACTTTTTGACATACAACAACCCTATAAGCGATTTTTTGATATATAGATTCAATAATAACTTCGGTGCAACATGACACATCTAACCCAAATATTTTCAGAAATTTTCCTATATTGTTAAAAGCTGAAAATTATATTTTGGCCTTTATCTCGTACATACATACATGATTAAACCACTTTTTAAATTAAATTATAAGAGATGCGTTATTTAAGAAATACTCAATCGCCGAATACAAGGATCAGTGAAGATGATCCGAGTATTACTTGGCATCATATAACGACGTACGTACGCTATGATAATTATATCTTTTAAGCTGAATCAGTAAAATTCACTTCCGAAATTTAAGTGTATTACTAGACTGAACTAGAAAAACCTAAATTCAATAAGGAAATTCACTTAGATTGAAGAAAAGCTCTAAGTAGCTTACTACATCCTTCTAAACTATGCTGAATTCCTAAAAAAATTAATTTTCTAATTGAAATCCTACAAACGAAATATTATCCTTTTGAAAACTGCGATAGCGCAGTGTTGTATTATTTATCTGAAATTACAATAACATAAAATTAAAATAAGGTTTATTTTAAGAATAGGTCTACAAACAAAAATAAATAATTGATACAAATACAAGTAAGTTGCCAGTTTTCCAGTAGTTTTGATGGCTGTTAAAAGAATACCAATCAGCACTTGACCACAATGTTGAGAAACTAGAAAAAAAAACATTAGAAATTTATACTCACAAATAATTATTCAAATCACTGATATTACCTGATAAAAATACTCATCCATCAATATAGCAGTATAGTAGTGTATAGTAGTGCACGAGTCTTAAATGAAGTTACGTTCCAACTCCAAGATTTTGATAGCTAAGTTATCAGCACCATCAGTATCCTTAGTTTGACTCTAGTAGACGCAGTAGACCATAATCCAACAAATGCAGAATTGTTTATACACCTAGACATACAGAAAAATATTACAAAATCATAGGGACTTGGTTAGAGGGCGTCAGAGTAAATGGACGTGTGCGCGGCAGCTCGGCCAAGATTTTGTGTTTTTTACGGGTTTTTTGTAATAGTGTGCGAAATAGTTAGGAAATATCAGTAGGGAAATAGGTAAGGATAGTGTGTGATTAATAGGTTGGCGAAAATTTTGAGTAGGATTAGCGTTAGCGGAGAAAGAAAAAGCGTGGTTAAGGTAGAGGTTAGGGTGACAGCGAGCGCGTGCGAACAAAGAAGAGAGAGCATGGCGCCGCCTGAAAAAGAAAAGGACAAGAAACCGAAGACGGAAAATGGGAGAGACACCAGGGCAGCGGCAGCTGCAGCAGCCAAGGGTCAAACTACGCTGGACGAAAAATTGATGAGGAGAGTCAACTTCAAGGAGACGGACAAGGACGGCAAGAAGGACAAGGAAAGGACGGAGAAGATGGACAGGCAAAGGGACGAAGAGTTCAAGAAGACGATTTTGGAAGAGGTAAGAAAAATTAGGCAGGAAAAACTCGAAATGGAGAAGATAAAGTTAGATTTTAACGCGGTAACGAAAGAACTAGGCGAGCGAATAGATAGGTTAGAAAAGGCATTTCAAGATAGAGAAGAGAGAGAAAGAGAATGGGAGGAGTTACAGTCGGTAAAATCGACACATAGCGGATTAAGCCTCGCAGATACGGCGGGAGGAGGCGCCACAGGTTCGAGGTGGAGTCTAAGGAGCGGCAGGTCGGGCGTAAGCGCAAAAAGTGGCATGTCACTTTCGGATAGAGAGGTCGTAAAAATGAAAAAAATTGTATACGATCTGGACAGGCTAGAGAGGAAAAATAATATTGTTATAAGGGGAGTAGAAGCAGAGGGAGGTAATTTGAAGGAATGGGTGGTTAATTGGTTAGAAACAAAACTGGAGATTAACGCGACAGTAGAATACGCAAGGAAAAGCGGACCGGTTATAGTAGCCAAAGTAAGTGAACAGGATAAAAGTGAAATTATGAAAATGAAAAGTAAATTGAAAGGTACGAAAATTTTTATTGAAAACGATCTCAACGTAGATGATAGGAAAAAACAGGAGGAAATTCATAGATGGGTAAAAGAAAGAAGGGGCGAAGGTTGGATGGTAAAATCAGGGACAGGTAGAGTTTTTTATAAAAATGCATGGAGAAAATGGGAGGATAGGGAAGAAATTGAAGAGGAAATGGAGAAAGAAAAAAGAGGTAGGTTTAGAAATAGGGTTGATACGAGTTTAATAAAAGAGAGGGATCCTGAACAAAATCAGGATTTAGATTAAGCCAGAAATGGAGTAGTGTAGAGATAGCAGAGGAAAATAGTGAGGAAAATACAAAAACATGGGGTGAGAACAACAAGAAACTCATTTTTTGGAATATAGCAGGGGTATGGAACAAAGACAAAGAGGTATGGGAATTTTTAGAAAAAGGTGATTTTATTAGTTTATCAGAAACATGGGTGGAAAAAAAAGATATGAAAAGTTTGGAAAAAAAACTGTCAAAAAATTTTGTATGGAGAATAATACCAGCGAGAAGAACATTAAAAAAAGGCAGGGCTAAAGGGGGATTTATAATAGGGATAAAGAAAGGTTGGGTAGAGGAAAATAGAGAAGAAACTGTAGAAGTGCTGGAAGGTCTAATAAAAACAGAAATAAATGAAGGAAATAAAAAAACAGTAATTTGGTCGGTATACAATTCAGGGGATATTGAAAAATATTACGAGATATGGGAAAAAGAAAGCAAGGAACCTGAAAGCGAGGTAATTATAGGAGGAGACTTTAATATAAGAATTGGAACGGAAGGTAGTTTAATAGGTACATATGGAAGTATACTAGAGCTAGGGAAAAGAGAAAGTAAAGACAAAATAGCAAATAATGGTAGCAGTAGATTGATTAGCTTTTGTGGGAGGGAGGGATGGTCAATTCTGAACGGAAATTTTGCAGGGAATGAAATGGGGGAATTTACTTACATAGGAGCAAGAGGTAGCACGGTAATAGACTACGTTTTAGTTAATGAAAATGTTAGGAAAAAAGTGATTAGATTTCTAGTAGAAGAAAGGATAGAATCAGATCATACTCCAGTCAGTGTAGTCTTAGAAGAAATAGGGGATAGGATAGAAGAGGAAAAGTTAGGCAAATTAGAGGAAGCAAAAACAAAACTGATGTATTCCTGGAACGAAGAGGNGCAAAACGCAAGATCTTGAGGCAGATGAAAAAGAAGAGGACACAACAGAAAAAAGATGGGAGGATACGAAACAAGTAATTGATGAAGCAGTAACCAGAAAAGAAATTAAAATAAGAAAATGGACACTGGGAATCAAGAGATGGTGGGACCGCAGTTGTACAAAACAGAAAAGGAAAGCAAAAACAGCATATAAAAAATGGAAAGATGGTAAGGACTGTAGAAGTAAGTACCAAGAAGAAAGAAGAGAATGGAGAGAACTATGTAAAACTAAAGAAAAAGAGTGGAAAGAATTCGAAGAGGAACAATTAAGACTGATTAAAAATGAAAATGAAGTGTGGGCATTTTTAAATAAATCAAGGAAGAAAAGAGTAAAAGTTGAGGGTAATATAGAAGATAAAGCATGGAAAGAACATTTTGTTTCACTACTAGAGGGATCAGAAATTAGAAAACTAGGAAAGAGTAGGCAAAATTGTGAAGAAGAAGAAGAAAAAGAGAAAGAGAAAATATCAGCGAGGGAAATAAAAGAAGCTTGGAGCTTTTTAAAGAAGAGGAAAGCATCAGGAGCGGACGGGATCCCCAACGAAGTATGAATTCACGCAGGACAAGGACTAGTAAACAAACTGATAGGAATTCTTGGCAAGGTATGGGATGGACAAGGACTACCAGAAGAATGGAAAATGGGATCGATTGTACCGTTATTCAAGAAAGGGAACCCGGACGAAACGAGAAACTACAGAGGAATTACACTTATGTCAACGGCGTACAAACTTTACACGGAAGTTATTAGGAGAAGGTTAGTTAGTGAAATTGAAGAAAAGGGGATTTTACCGGACGGGCAGGCAGGTTTCAGGAAAGGGAGGTCTACTTTGGATACTGAATCATTTAATACAAAGAGCAAAAGGTAGGGGTCATAGGCTATATACTTTGTTTGTCGACTTAAAGGCTGCCTTCGATCTGGTAGATAGAGATATTTTATGGGATACTATGAAAAGGATGGGGATTAGCAAATATATAATAGAAAGGATAAAAGAAATCTACGAAGAAACAAAAGTAAGGGTAAGAATAGGAGAAAACCTTTCAGAAGAATTCTGGACGATTAAGGGGTTGAAGCAAGGGTGTGTTCTGAGTCCGATTCTTTTTTGTATTTACATAGCGGAAATGGAAAAGCGGTTCAAAGAAAGAAATCTAGGAGGAGTCAAAATAGGAAATGTGAGACTGTGGTCTCTGGCATATGCGGATGATATAGTTCTTTTAGCCGAAAATAGGGAGGCACTGATAGACATGAGGGGAACTTTAAGAAAATTTTTAAAAAACAGAAAAATGATTCTAAGCGAGGAAAAAACAATAGTTCTAGTGTTCAATAGAGGAAGAAATAGTAAGAAAGAAAAATGGGTGTGGGGAGGGAAGGAGCTAGAGGAAAAGCAGTCCTTTAAATATTTAGGCTTTACATTTAATAGGGATGGAAACTATAAGGATCATATATTAGAATTAGCAAAAAAAGGTATTGTAGCAGCAAAAAAGACGTGGGGTTTAGGAGAACACAAGTGTAGAAACGATTTTAAAAGAAGAAAAATGTTATATAATTATCTGGTTAAAAGTGTAATGGCTTACGGGTGCGAAATTTGGGGTTGGGTAGAAAGGAAGGAGCTAGAAAAAATTCAGTTGGACTACTTTAGGTGGGTTCTAAAACTGGAATTTTGCACACCGAGATACATTATATATAGAGAGGCGTGCATAGGGAAAATGAGAATTGAATGGGCGAGTAGGGCTGTGAAGTTCGAAGAAAAGATTAGTAAATTAGGGGAAGATAGGATTATAAAAATATGCTGGAGAGAAAAACTGTTAGAAAAATCGACTGAAAAGTTAAACGGTACATACAATGTAGAAAGAAAGCAATATTATAATAGCGTAGGGTTAAGTGAGATGGAAGTACAAAATATGATAGAGAGGAATCGAAACGTTCATGAGGAAACTGAAAGAAGGGATAGGGACATAGAGAGGCAAAACATAGACATGAAAATAAGAGAAGCAAAATACAATAGGAACTATAAAGAATTTAGCGTGATAGGGTTACCCAAATACTTAAAAAAGAACGGGAAAAAAGATGACATTGAGATAATTGCAAAGATTAGATGCGGAAATTTTGAAAATGGAAACAAATATTGGCTTAGAGAGGAAGAAAAACTATGTAGATTGTGTAAGAAAGATAAGGAAACTCTAGAACATTTTGTAAAAACCTGCGAGCAAACGAGAGGGATAATGAAAAAGCTGTTAGAAAACGAAAATTTCGATTTTAGGGATATATATAACGAAAAAGGTGAAAAAATGGTAATCGATACTTTTAAGGAACTTTGGAAAGAGCTTCAAAAAATAGGTAGGGAGGAAAGAAAAGAGAAAAGTTAGGACTATAGGTACTATAAGAAAAAGAAGGAAAAACCGTGAAGGTATTATGTTAAAAAGCGCGAGGCCGAGCTGTCTACGGTATGGATGAATGTGTGGTTAGATTTAAGGACTAATTTAGGCGAAAAAACTGTTTCGAGACTTGAAAAAACAATGTATAGTATATTTATGCGAGGATAAATATGTTGGCAAACTGCTATGAGAGTGTATGTAATATGTTATAAGAAAAGGTAAAATTAGGAAAAGAAAAAAAACTGTAAAAACTGTAAAAATCTGTAAAAATCTGAAAAAACTTTTTGTAAGAAATGTAATGTAATATAATGTAAAATGGCGAATATGTAGTTAAGGTGTTTTACATCAAGAAATAGAAATAGAAACTTTATACAAAATGTTATAATACCAAGTAAGGCTGATTTGTAACACAAAGTGAGATTAAGAATTTGGATTTTATAAATAGGCTAAATGAAATATAATATATAATATATTTTATTTTATAAGTTCGAATGGAAGAATGAGTGAGGTTAAGAATTTAGTGTAAACCAAGTCAATTTCTGGGCCTTAATGGCTGAAATAAAGATTTATATATTACAAAATCATACTCATAAATAATTATTGAGAGATTCAGACCACTGATCTCTGCTTAAAATTTAAAACAAGGCAGCTTTTAAGTATGTATACCGTCAAACAACATGTTTTAGTAACATAGTTCATATTTACAAACAGAAGATTATCATCATGAACACTGAAAATATATCCGCAAGCCATAAGAAATCTGTTGACTGAACTTATTCAGGAGACAAAGCGTTTTAAGTTAAAACTTATTGAAGATACAAAATCAATTTAATATACAGTTCAAGTTTATTGTAATATTTCAAAAATTACCTTGTCAGATTGTATAAATCCATATCCAGATTCGTATTAAAGTAGTTCAATTATCCAAGGATGCCAACCAACACTCCAGGACAGCATCAATTCAGGTGCAAGATCGTCTCAAGGTGGTTCAAGCAGCTGGCAACGCCAACCAGGACTGTCGAATAGTGGGAATAGAGCTCCAGGATCATTCGCAAGTGGTTGAGCCAGCTGGAAACGCCAACCAACACTGCCCGAAAGCTCAAATATAGTTCCAAGGTTGTCTCCGGGTGATTACATCAGCCAGAGACGCCAAGCAGCACAACCAGATAAGATAAATCCAGCTCCAGTGTTGTATTGAGGCTGCTGAAGTACCTAGAAACGCCAACCAGCACCACCAGAGAGAGATAGTGAATCCAGTCCAGGGTGATCTTGGAAGGCATCGGAATTACAACAGCGATGTAACTCTAAAAAACAGATCACAAAATCACACTGATTATACTGCACATAACACAATAGATATTTGTTGTAAATATAATGAACACAAGAACAAAGGAAAACTAGTCGTAGATCTTATGCGATAGTGAATCTTCATCCAGACAGCATCTTGCAAGAAGAATGTATCAGCACATCAACACAATGAGCAGGAGTAGCAGCCACAGGAGTAGTTCAAAAAACAAAGAATAACCTCCAAGCCAAAACTCAAGTTTCTTGTTGGAGCTAATATACTGCAGCACTATACTGCAGCTTCTTATACTGCAGCACTCCTTGATGAACTGACACTCACACATCGCATCCTCGGTGCCATTCCGGGTGCATCACTTTTGAATACATTTGCACTGTCTTCCAAAGCAAGAACCGCGAGCAGCTGATCCGCGAGCGGAATCACGGTGAGCAAAGGTTGCTTGAAAACAGACACCATAGCAGCATTTCTGTTCTGATTGTTAAATTACTTATAACACTGTTACATCACGTCGTTATTGCCGTTTTTCAGTACGCACTCACTTATAATATCGCCGAAAAAACATTGCGGTTAGCGGAGACCGAGAGGCTGCTTCAAAACGTCAACACACATGGGCATGCCGCTAACCGGTCGTCAGATCGATGCGCACAATGTTTGTGCAGTGGTCGAGCTCGCTGCCTCGCTTCGACAGAGCCAACGAACGCTGTTCGGTTTTGCTCAGCTGATATAATAAAACTAATACTTTTTCTGTTCAAATTATGCAATAAACTATCTTTGCACGAAATTCATGACTTTTCAGGAATAGAATGGAATACGGTTTGTTAACCATGACGTCACAGCTTCCACATAAAAACCAATGTGTATTTTTCACCAAATAGGATAGTTCCGAATTTGGCCAACTTATAGAATTTCGCGCGTATAATTTGAATTAAAGAACTATAAAAAGGTAATATTTTTTAATCTAACAAAATAATAATGGGTTTTAAATTATATTTAAAATAAATTTCGTTGCGATAAAAGAATACATGTTAAAATGTATATGAATGTCTATATTCCAAATCAACAATATTGAAAATCATGAATCAAAAACTAAAATAATTGAATAATTTTCAAGTTATGCATGGCGAACACATTTTTAATTGTGTACGACAAAGATATAAAATCAATGTTTTTTTAGATAGCGAGCGCGCAGCACGAGCACCGGCGGGCATGGCGAGCGCAGAGCGCGAGCGGCGGGGGGTATGGTGAGCGTCAGCGGACGTGCCCTGCACGAGAAACGCTTCGCGATGCAAGGCGGCAAGCCACCGCGGCCGTACGGACGCGCGTTGCGCGCTAGTTTTAATTAATAAGGAACTCATCTGCTGGCATAAATTTTGTACGAGTGTAGAACAATGTGGATATACCTTTTTTCTAATGTTTGTACTGTTCGTTCAATGGTTGTATACCTTATAATCTGTAAAACTACACCTTTAGCCGAATGAATAGCTTTTAACAACTTGTGATTAGCTGCCTCGAAAGGAACCGTGGAGTATATTCATAATGGTCCCCAATTATAAACGCTTTTGACAATGTGAAGCAACTGATGAACATCATAAGTCATTGAAGTCAATGAATAAATATCTTCAACTTTTGAAACGAATTTATACAGCATTTTGTTTGCCCGATTTAATTCGGAATATTTTATTTTCGTTGCCAAACATATCCACAGCGATTCAACTAACAAAGCCCAATGTTGTATCATTTTTTTATTTGTTAATACTGTATTTAAAACGGGTAGGCTGTTAAATAGAAGCCAATTTTCCCATTCTCTTGCTTTCCATTTGCTACGCTGTGACAATGGTCTCGATAATCTTTCGATTCCATACGGTGCTTTTATTGAAATTAATAGTTCATTTATATATTGTGTGTCATTGGCTGTTAAATATTTAAGTATGCTCTCTGTAAATTGAGCTGCTACACCAGCTAAAAAGCAGTGCATATAATCAGGAGTAAATCCTTCTATTATATCGAAATTTCTTAAGTTTAAGAGAGGTGATGCATTTACAACTCCAAAAACACGAGTTTGCGTATGTACTGCTTCTCTTGCATGCTCAATCATGGATTCTTTACTTCTCCCTTCGGGAAACGAAATAATAAACGGATCTCTCATGGATCCACCAAAATATCGACCTGGATGCATACACCAGTCACAGCCATATTTTCCATTTAAAAGTGAAGTGCCATTCATTGGTGCACGAGCAACAGTATCAACACATGCAATCAATGGAAACAATTTAATTTGACGATGTTGATTTTTGATTGTAGTTGATATACCTATTGTCGATAAAGTGTTCATACTTTCAACAAATGAATCCAGAAAAACTGCCATTTCAGGTTTGTTTTTACCAAACCATAAGCCAGTAACGATTGTACTTTTTAATCTTGAATTGGAATTTCATTAAGCATTAAATATATGGGCAAGATAGATACTGTGGAAGATTCAAAAACTGGTGCACCATCCTTATTAAATATTGCTGTTACATAATCAGTATCATACAACTTATTTAAAAATTGCTTATAACATTCTCCATCATAAATATCTTTTATTATGTTAGTTTCATGAACTCTTTCAGATTGATCGATTAATTGATTGATTGATTATTGCAAGTAACAGGAATTCGAAGAGTTCGAAACATCTATTAAAGTATCACAATTTTTAAGTTAACAGTAGAATTTAATTCTTCAAACATACCTATATTTTGTGAACACGTAGGACATACTGCGTGAAGAGTGACAGTATTTTCTTTGTTACATATTTGATCAAACTTGTACTTAGATTCTGGTACAATATTTTTACCACAAATATTATTGATCATTTTTAAAAGATTTAATAGTCCTGTAATGGATAAAGTATTAGCCACTGCATATATTAAAACCATCAAAAGTAATTCTGCTGAAGAACGTGTAACAGTTAATTCAACAGATACAAAAAATGAAGGTTCATTGAAAAATTTATTTACACCGCCAGGATCTTTATCATTTTCTTCTAAAAGCTTTAATAGTTCTTCATCACTTGAATATTCCAATTATCAGTATTATTGTAATTATATCAGTATATATTATATTATATATTATTACCAGTACTACTGTAATTATCAAAAACCTGTAATAATTAAATTATTTATACTTTATAATCTCTAAAAATAGGCTTCAAAAGATCAAGCTTGAAATACAACTTGTAAAATAAGATTCGTTTTCTGCGATGAAAATTTTTTTTCAAAACTTATTAACTACAGAA
The DNA here is from genome assembly GCA_012977825.3 of Pteromalus puparum. NCBI lineage: Eukaryota > Metazoa > Arthropoda > Insecta > Hymenoptera > Pteromalidae > Pteromalus > Pteromalus puparum. The sequence continues at coordinate 28,846,192 of CM053170.1, forward strand.
TAGCTTTAATAGGTTATACCATTGGTTTTTAGTATAACGGGGTTTCTTTACCGTTATAAACGATCAGTGGCGCATCCACTGATCTGTCAATGTGCGAGAGGAATAGATGCAGCAGCTTGTTGCAGGCTTTTTGAAGGCTATGCGAAACCTGGCCCGTAGCGCAGTATATGCTGAACGTGCACGTCCTCTTGCACGTGAGCCCACGGAGGCGTCGTGAGTGATAAAGCTACGTAGCGTATTCGCGAGTTAAATCTAAGGGGATCGCACGGGAAAGATTAGAGTCAGGAGCAAAATCACAATAGCTGAGTAGCGGTAACTGTTTCGTTTATGTAACGATTATGATTCTAATACAGATGCAGCACGAGATAAGCGAGAGACGAAGCAGAGCTAATAACGCCGAGAGAGATTAGATTAGATAGGTCTTTATTCACTTTACAGTAAAAAATAAATACATACGCGAGTCACATCAACTATGTTGCAATAATACTACATATAGTCATAATAAATAAAATAGGTGGTAGATAAATAAAAGATATATACATTAGTGCGCTAGGCAGGTAGTGGTGGTTAACGCCCACACATATCACAGTTCATTTACATTGTTTTGGTTTGGTCATAGACCTATCTAAAGCATTACACTAGCTAAATCACAGATTAGTTATCACGGGAGTATAACAAACACATAGGTACCACGAAGTATAAGTTTGAATAATAAAATATATCACATACAGCCGAAAGGTTTTGTCAGACTAGAATAGCAACGCCGGACGATTCCAGGCAGTCAGAGTTCGAGAGCCAATAGGTGTCGTCGCAATGTCCTTTTGAATGAGGCGATCGATGGTAGATTACGCAGGGTAGAAGGGAGAGCATTCCAGAAGCGAGCACCCTGAACCTGAAAGGCTCGAGTACCGATCTCGGTGCTCGCTGCAGGGATGTTAAGTTCCGGAGGAACACCCCTAGCGGAGGGACGCGGCTTGTGTTTCGTGAAGAAAGAAGCCAGGTACTTCGGCTCGCCTATACGAACCGCCTTATAAATGAGAATGGCCTCGAAGTAGAGCCTTCGCGAGTCAGTGCTAAGCCAGTCTAACCGCCTCCGGTTGGGGGTAATATGCTCGTCCCTTCTCACCCCAAAGATGTATCTCACACATGCATTGCTTAGTCTTTGTAGTCGTATCCGTTGTTCGTTCGATGCGTCCAGGACAGTCACAGCACAGTAATCGAGGTGCGGCTGAACCAGTGTCTCGACTAGCCTTTTACGAAGAGTCTCGGTGGTACAGCCCCTGATGAACCGCAAGCTGTACAGGGCTTTGTTGACTTTTTTCGTAATTGAGTCCACTAATTGCGGTTTCCAAGTAAGTTTGCTATCAAGTACAACGCCGAGACTCACGACCGTTTCACGGTAGGGGACGATCATTCCGTCCTGCAGCTGAACTCCAGGCAAGCTCCATGACTTAATATCGTTCACATTCCTCATGGAGCCAAAAAATATGGCCTTGGTTTTGCTGAAGTTCAGCCGCAGACCTGAGCTCCCCGCCCAATCAGACACGAGTCGTGCCGCATCAGCCAGCCGAGCCAGACCCTCCTCAAACTTATCCTTGGTCGTATGCAGATGAATCTGGAGGTCGTCGGCGTAAAAGAGATGTTGTGTTGTTGTGCCGTCAAGTACATCTTGTAGGTCGTTTACGTACAGGCTGAACAGGAGGGGTCCCAGGACAGAACCCTGTGGAACACCCAGGTTGGTGTCTAACCATTCTGAGTTACCATTCTTATTTGATATTACCATTTGTGTGCGCCCCTGTAAATATGATTTTATCCACAGAAGAGCTGTCCTAGAGAACCCCAACTGCCGCAGTTTCAGCAAGAGTTTCGTAGGTGAGATGGTGTCAAAAGCCTTACTGAAGTCAAACAGCAGCAAAAGAGTCACCATCTTTTTGTTGATGGACATACGTACGTCGTCAGTTAACTTCAACAGCGCAGTCTGTGTACTGTGGTGTTTACGGAAACCGGACTGGAAGGGATCCAGTGTAGGGCTTTTACTAAAATACTCCGTGATCTGGGTATGTGCGATCTTCTCGAGTACTTTAGATAAGAAGCAGAGCAAAGCGATTGGCCGAAAGTCTGAAACTTCAAATGGCGCTCTTGTCTTCTTTAGAGCAATCAACTGAGCCCGCTTCCAGACACTCGGGAAGATCCCCTGAGCAAAGGAGCAGTTAAAAATCTTTAAGATGAATTCGCCAATTATTGGCAGAGCCTTAGTGACCACCCCGCAAGGCACACCGTCAACACCCCTCGCTTGCGAGGAAAAGTGTGATATGGCAAGGACAACGTCGCTTATATCGACAGGTCTAAAAGAGAAGCCTTCCTCGCTTGCTGCAAGAATTATGTCCGTTGCCTCATCTATGTTTTCGAGTGGTGAAGCCCATATGCCCACGAAGTGCTCGTTCAACTCTCCCGGCGTGAAACCAAAAAAGTCCTCCTTATGCCCAGGCAAGAGGCCGAGATAACGCATTACCTTCCATATGTTCTTATGTTCATCAAGAGCGTTAGAGAGCTGTTGTTTAAGGAAGGTTTCTCGCTCTTGAGCAGAGCGCATGTCGACTTCATTAGTGAGCCGAAGAAACTCATCGAGAAGCTCTGCTCGTCCCGTACGTTCGTAACGTCGGAGCGTAGCATTGCGCCTATCGACGAGCAGTCTCAGCTCGGGCCCCAACCAAGGAGCACATTTTTTTCTAGGGCAAACCGTCTATAGCGGTGCCAATTCAAGAGAGAGAGTATTACGATCTAGCCGGTACTTACAGGTGCGGCTCATGCAGTCTCGTAGATGCCTCGTGGCTCGACCGGAGTGGCGCAGAACGGGTGATGGAGGCCCCGCGCTGGACGACAGGAAGGACGCTTCGTGGCCTTGTGTGTGGCTGGGTGCAGCGGGTAGTCGAGCGGCAAAGTGACTGCTCAGCTCGTGACCGGCACGCTGTATCGAGTAGCGCGCAGGGTCCAATATCACGATGCACATCCAGCGACACGCTCCAACACGTTACGGATGCGGCAGCAATCCTCCGGGATATGTTTCGTCGCCGAAGCTAGAATTCGTGAAATCGTACGAAGTATGCTAAGCGGAGCGAGAACAAAGCAAGCTCGACGGCGCAACTATTCGGATCCGTGGTCTACTACCAAGTGCCGCGACGCGGCGCTCGACCGCATGGTCAGTGTGAGCTTTCTCCCACTTTCTCTCACTCATCCTGTATACGTACATGCACATACACGCGCGCGGCTCTCTCTCTCTCTATCTCTCTCTCTCTGTGCGTTCGACTGGCTCTGCTCTCTCACTTACCTGCTGCTGAAAGCAATGTCTTTACATAAATGTTAAATGAATGTTTATAATGTAAATGTAAATATAACAATGGAATGTAGGGGAGAGAGAGATAACGAGAGCACTAAAGGCGACTCGTTATACTAGCAAGATTAACACAACTCAGAGAAAAAACAATTTAAATTTATTATTTTTAGAGTAGGTATCAATGGTACATATTTATTATTCAATTCATTATTTTATTTTTTTTTATTTTTTATATAGTTAAGTTAGTACCGTCGTTATAACTAAATACCGCTCAGATATTAATGAAATTGAATATATCGATTCATATTGGTCTAAAAGTGACTCAAATTTTTTTTGTTAAGCGATTTGATTTGATTAATTACGGCTTGATATCTTTTTTTACGATTAAAACACAAGTGATATTAGTATAGTGTAGTTGGATTAGAAAATATACTAATTGTGTTCTAACATTGCAAAGATTATAGTTTTGTTCTAATATGTATCACAAATTATATATTTAATAAAGACGTTTCTATATCAACATTTTTTAAAAATAATTTTATGAAATATGAATTGTAAAGTTTATATTAATTTTAGAAAACAATATCATTTTTTTTTAAATTATTTGGTAGATATATTGCGCTGATTTAAACGCAGATATTTGATTTAAAAAAATTTTTAACAAAAATTGAGTATATCACGTGATAATTACGCGATAATTTTGTCGATAAATTCACGTGATTATCACATGATAAGCACTTGATTATTCCGTGATAATCACGTGATTTTTTCAATAGGGTAGAGTCACCCTTTTGCCATTGTCCGGTTTTCTGAGGGCTCCTCCTATTGCTGCTCTCGCTACTTCTTTTGTAGCTTCCTAGTCCATGCCCCTTATATATAGAGTGGCCTTACGTTCTTCCTTTTTTACCTGTCCAAGGCCCAGCCCTGCTTTGTCTACTTCTGCAGTAAACGCTGTCCTGCCAGACCCTTTCCGAGTTTTAGGAGAACGTCTCCACTTTTTGTTTGTTTCACTCCCAGCACTATTGTTCCAGTGGTGTCCGGCTTTACATCCTTCGGATTTTCCCTAAGACTTCCACGTACGTCTTTTTTGCACCACTTTCACTAAAATCCCTTCAGGACGTTTGTTTTATAATGTTATTAATGTCCCTTGGTGTGTTATATGTTAGGTCGTTTAATTCCTATATTAGCTTGTTGAGCTGTGTATCGTCCAGAGTGGACGGGTGGGTGCCTATCACCACTACACAGCGCGTCCTTAGGTTGCGGATAGAGGAACGACCCCTGAGAAAGAGGTTAGCTGCGAATAAATCGAATTAGCAGCCGCGGACAGCCGATAGGCCCGGGCGTGGGTGTCATGAGCCCACACTAACGAGCGCATTCATCTAGAAATACTACGCAAGAACCACAACAACGAACATTCAACAATATTTCGTATTTCACTCTCTCTTTCTACCTAACTATGTCTATTTATTTATTTATTTTATTTATTTATTTGAACACATACATATTCCTATAAGGAATCCTATAGAGGTAAACACAGTTACCTGTACATAGGGGTGTTACATAAAAAGAGAAAAAACAAAACTAAAACTAAAAGAACTTAAAACTAAGTATGATTTCAACTACATTTTTAGTTTGAAACAAACTTCTATAAATTTCCACGCAAAAATATTACATAACATAACATTAGATAAGAGAAATTTCCTATCATTTTATGAACTATAATTTTCTCTTATAAACCTTTTTAGTCTATCCTTAATTGTGACTTTGCTATATGTTAATGTTTTGAGATCATTAGTCAAATCGTTAAATATCTTAATAGCCTCATAATTGCTATTTTTTTTACTTATAGTTTTGTTAATTTTTGGGAGTGGTATTATCTTATTTCTAGTATTGCTCTTGCTTGACAAGTACGTCTCTTTTAAATTATTATAATGAAAAGAAACAGCCTCTAATTTGAAGATTGCCTCACATTAATGGGTTCTTTTCGTTACAAAATTATTTTTGTTTATAATCTTTAATAATTTTTTTTGTATACTTTGGATTAGATTTATACATTTTCATTACGCTCCTCCCAGGCTATATGCCATAATTGACTAAGCTTTGAAAAAATGCATTATAAATCATCATTAAAGTTTGCTATCCATAGTGTTTTTATTTTTGCAAAAATGAAGATTAAATTCTTGTTTTATTGACAATATAGATACGCATGTTTCTCCATTTCATTTTAAAATAAAAAATTAAAACCCAGATATTTATGGCTTTCTACTCTTTTATTTGTATTCTCACCTATGCTGATTGCAAATTCAGGACACTTCCACAGTAGCTGCCATACTGTTTATCACTATTCTATTAACATTATGAGATCAATCTATTAATTGTTAACCATCTTGCAACCTTATCAAAGATATCATTCATCTTGTCCTGAGCAGATGACACCGTATTATCACTAGCTATGATAACAGTTCATCGGTAGGACTAACTCGCATCATCTGCATATCTCTCAATAGATCATTCACATTAAAGTTTGAAAAACTAAAGGCCCCAATATGGTACTTGTGGACACCAATGGGTATTACTTTGATATTTTCACTTTTGCATTTTGGATTTTTAAACACATGTGTCTAGTTTGACGAGATAGCTATTTATTAAATCAGCTGGACTACTCTGATTCCCGTACTTCAAGTATCTGAAATTTGGCTACTTATCAAAGCTTGCAAATCTAGAAACTGGTTGATAATGAATGCTTTTGTCTAACTATTATAAATAAGTTCGATATTATAGTTTAAGGCTCTGTGTTACCTCTATTTTTTACGAATCCAAATTGTTGATCAGAAATTATTTCGCCATTCATTAGAAAGCTATACAATCTATTGTACATGATTTTCTCAAAAATGTTTGCTATATTTGATATAAGGGAGATAGGTCTGTAATTTGACATACAAGACCTATCCCCGGCCTTATGTATAGGAGCTATATCTGCACACTTTAGGGCATCTGGCCAGTTGGATTGTTGAACACATAGGTTAAAAATATGTTCCAATGGTTTTGCTATATATTGTGCTAATGTTTTTATCGTTTTTGCATTTATATTATCAACACCTCCAGCTTTTCTTTTCAGTGTTTCTATACAGTTTAGAATTTCAAGACTATCTGTTGGATAGATAAAAATTGATTTGTTATTTCTTTCTGGGAGTTTTAGTTGTTCATTATCCAGATTAGGAATTTTGTTACTTAGGTCAATACCTACTTTACAGAAATATTCATTCATTGTGTTAGCTATTGTACTCTTATCTTCAATTTTTTGCTTATTTACAATTAGATGGTCAATTGACTTGTTTTGCTGAATTTTTTTGCCTAGCTTAGTATTTATAATGTTCCATAGCTGTCTTGGGTTGTCTATATTTCGTTTTATCTCATTGCTTTCGAATTTGTATTTCGCATCTTTTATGACTCTATTTAAAATTTTTTCATAATTTTTATACTCATTTTTTAGTACTAAATTCGTTGGGTTTTTTTTCCATATTTTGTACAAATTTTCTTTTGTATTACACGACACCAGTATTGCACTAGTTATCCAGTTATTCCTGGGTGATATGGAGCTATTCTTTTTACTTAATTTTTTACTACACATGGCTCTGCCGACACAGCTATGGATCATTTTTATTAATTGGTTTAAAGCATTGTTGGAGTCTTGTAATGTTAGCAAAAATTGCCAGTCAATTCTTTTCGCTAAGTTTTTTAATTTACCATAATTCATGGATGTGATATCATTTTCACTTACTTTTTTAAGTTTAAGTTGTTCCATGGTTATGAACAACGGGTAATGGTCATTAAAAGGTGTATTTAATTTAAATGATTCTAGTATGATATTTTTAGTTTTGGCAAAACAGTTATCAATACACGTGCCTTTATCTAGATTTAGAGATGGACGGGTAATTCCTTTAAAGCTCGGTATATATTCATGTTCAAAAAAATTATTTAAGTATTCCTGCATAATAGTTTTTTCGCTTATTTCTTTGTTTTCTACATATTTATCTAATATATCAATATTAAAGTCTCCAAAAATGCAGTGATTTTTAATATTTCTGTGCTCTGACAAAAACTTTCGTAAGCTATTTACAAATTCAGACTTCGGTAAGTCATGGCACCTGTACATCGCAGAGATTTTTATTGACTCTCCGGACATAAATTTAATATTAGAACTTACAACGCTCAATCTATCAACCACTTCTATTGTGGTGTTATGACATATTTTACTCAGAATATACATAAAAACGCCATCCGCTTTGTTAATTTTACTTTCATTATAATAGCATTCATAGCCATGTAATTGATAATATTGAGGATATTGTAAGTTCCAGGTTTCCGTGCAAATAATAATAATAGGTTTTTTCACTAAACTCCCAATAAAAGTTTCAAGTTTTTCGAAATTAGCACTCATACTTCTTATATTTACGCACAACATTAAGTTCTTTGCTTTTATTATGGATTCATTGAGCTTTTTGATATCTTCTATTTCACGTTCAAACTTGCTTACATCTTCTTCAAAGTTAAAATCTTGATCCATGTTTATTTCCTGATTCTTAATCTATCTGATATGTTTGAATTGAGAGTTTGCAGTGATGGTGAAGATATTCTCGACGCTCTGGTTATCATTTGCGTTTCAGACATTTTTCCTACTATACCAACATATCTCGGTATTGTAGGCTGGATGGTATAATCGGTAAAATCTATATACTTCCTTATCTTGGCCTGCAATATTTGACACTCGTGGCTATCTGTTGCCATGTGTTCTGTATTGAACTTTGTCTTAAATTTGTTGTTGCTGAATGTACAATTTGGACATTTTAATTTATTTGTTTCACACTCCCTGGTTTCATGATTTCCAGCACAATTTAAGCATATTTTATCGTTTTCGCATTTCATACCATTATGTCCAAACCTGCCACAATTAAAGCATGGTTTGACATTGCAATAATCGTAAACTTTACAATTTTGATAGCCAACATAGAGTCTGTTGTTATTTTCTCTCATTTGTTGATATAATTCAGCAGGCATTTCCAAAATCACTGTCTGTAATTTAGTTTTATCATTTTTGTACGCATGGAGAACAGCACATTTTTTCTTTGAATTTCTGAAATTCCTCTCATTGATATCCTTTTCTAACTTATTATTATCCATTTTTTCAAAATTGTCAATTCCAACGACTTTAACTTTAGGGTTAAGTACTTGTTCTGTATCTATTTCACACCCATCAGGTAATTTCGACTTTAGCAATTCGTAAGCTTTATTAACACTATCTTCATTCATACAGTTTATAAGTAATTCATCTTTTTTCTTGACTATCCTATTAGTTTGAATTGTTTTGTCCTTGATTAAATAATGAGACACTAGTTGATTCACCTTTTCAGTTGTTAGTTCATCTGACTTTCTTTTTATTATAATTTTAGGAACACGTTTTGGTTTTTTATAGGTTTTTACATTAGATATAACATCTGCGAAAGTTTTGCTTTTAACATCGGATACATCATTCTTTTGTTTTTCAAGCATAACATTTAATAGCTTGTTTTTATCTTTGGGTTCTTTATTTAATTCTCTTAAAAGTGCATTTTCCCGCTGCAGACTATTATCCAGAGTTTCATTTTTATTCCCATTGTCACTTTCGTCATCACTTAGGTTATCTTGGAATTCTTTTAGTACCTGCTTTCTTATCTCCTTTTTTTCAAATGATTTAACCTGTGCAATTATTAGTTTCGCCTCATTACTCAGCGTTTTAGTGTTCACTTTTGAGGTTATGTCTATGTTCTCATGATCCGGACAGATTCCTAGGACTGCACTTAGTCTAATGGCTTTATTTAGTCTCACAAAATCACTTGTATGATACACACTTTCGCAAATGATACACACAACAGTTCTAACAATTTGCGTAGGATGACATTTAAGATATACTTCTGTCTCGCCACGAGACGAGCTTTCGCCCGTGGCAGACATCTTGATTACTATAATCAACCTCTTTTAGTACACATTACAAAAATACTGCTGTCGTGGAGGATGCGGGAGCGATGACAACTGCCCCGAAAGGGGATGTGTAGAATGATTCGCCACCTGGTCTTACACGGCAACGAAGCCAGCGAAGGCGCGCTGCCTTGCAGGGGGCGTTAGGATACGAGAATGAGACCGTAGTCTGTCTGACGATGAGTTGACTCTGTCCTCATCAAAGTCGGAAAGCTCTCATACTTAGTTCTAGAGTGGTATGAGGGTTATCACCTCTAGAACAGTTGACTCACCTGCGATTGGAACAGGATTCAATACGCGCGGGTTTAACTTCCTATCATGGCTAAAAAAGAAACAAAATCAAACCAAAACCAAGAGGGAGTTAGAAGTGGGAACGTGGAATGCACGCAGTTTGTACAGAGCAGGTAGGTTCCAAGAAATCGTAAAAGAAGCTGACAAGGACAATTTAGATTGTAGCAATACAAGAAACTAGGTGGCAAGAAAGCGGGATGTTAGCAAAGGATAACTTTACCTTTATATTCGGAGGCGCGAGCGGACATTCCTTAGGTACCGGATTCCTAGTTAACAAAAGAATCATACACTCATTTAAAAGTTTCAAATTCGTGAACGACAGACTCTCGTATATCATCATCAAAGGGGCGTGGTATACGTAGTAGTAGCCAAATTAATGGCTAAATTAGTAGCCGGGCAAAATAGTAAACGAGCGAGTAAAGTAGAAACCTTAGATATTGAAAAGCTACGAAACGGAATAAAGCGAATTAAGTATTAAGTAGAAATAAGGAATCGGTTTCAGGTGCTCGAGGAAATGGATACATCGACGGAGGTGGATGCCGATCCAAACAGTCTAAGGGGGGATATCGAAAAAACGATAAAAGAGGCAGTGAATAAAGTGCTAGGTAAAAAGAAAAAGCCAAAGAGCAAACCATGGTTTGACGAAGAGTGCGAACTCTGATTTGAAAAGCGCAAAAAGGCTAAATTAGACAGCGTACGCAATAAAAGCGATAGGGCTGTAGAATAGTACCATGAAATGAGAAAGCAAGTTGGTGCGATTTATAGAAACAAAAAGCGTGAGTATCAAAAGAACCAGATTAGAAAAATAAAAACTAACAGTAAGGAAAATAACCCGCGCGAGATGTACAGAGGAATTAACGCTATTAGGAAGGGTTTCCAGAGTAGATCACAATTAATGAAAGATGAGGGCGGAAATCTCATTACAAGCGAAAGTGAACTGCTAAAGCTGTGGAAGGGATATTTTGATAAATTACTAAACGTACATGAAAACTGCGAAGAAAAGGGAGACGAAATCCACACTGCTGAACTCCACATGGAAGAACCGACCTATAAAGAAGTAGAAGCCACGATCAAAAAACTAAAAAACAATAAGGCCGCGGGAAACAATTCTATACCAGCTGAACTACTTAAATATGGGGGCACCGCCCTTACATTCAAAATTTTTGAACTAGTATGTGTTATTTGGAAAAATCAAACGATACCGGAAAACTGGAAAGAATCGATCATCATACCGATTTTTAAAAAGGGGAATAAGACAGACTGTAATAACTACCGGGGAATCTCACTTTTAGCTACATGCTACAAAGTTCTATCAAACGTAGTACAGGCCAGACTCACGCCCTTCGCGGAAGATATAATAGGAGATCATCAGTGTGGATTTCGGCGTAACAGGTCGATGAGCGATCAAATGTTTACTATAAAACAGTTGTTAGAAAAAAAAAATGGAAACATTGCGAAGCAATACACCAGCTATTTATAGACTTTAAAAAAGCGTATGACTCTATCAAACGAAGCAAAATGTATCAAATCCCTGTGCTCCTCGGAGTACCCAAAAAACTCGTGAAATTAGTTTTGTGTGTTAAATTAATAATGTGTCTGAACGAAAGCACGGGAAAGGTCCGAGTAGGCGGTAATGTATCCGAATCATTCATGATTCGCGACAGTCTGAAACGCGGTAACGGTCTTTCCACGGTACTCTTTAACTTAACACTAAAGTATGTTGTTAGAAAAATGCAGACTAGCGGGCTAGGTGCAACACTCAACGGTAAAACACAAATCCTAGGATATGCGGATGACCTGGACATACTGGGGAATAACGGTGCAACGGTGGCGAGAAACGCGGAAATTCTTATGAATGCGGCTGAGGACACGAGTCTAGAAGTGAGCGAATCAAAAACGAAGTATATGATCATGGATAAACTAGGCATCTGCGAAGGAGAGGGTGATCTTAGAGTCGGAAACTTCACTTTCGAAAAGGTTAGCGAATTCAGATATTTAGGCACAACTATAAATGATCGAAATGAAATTAAAGCCGAAATTAACAAGAGACTTCATTCGGGTAATGCCTGCTTCTATGCCGTGAATAGATTACTAAAATCAAAACTGCTGTCTAGAAATGTTAAAGTAAGGATATATAGGACTATAATAATGCCGGTAATCTTATACGGGCGCGAAACTTGGGCGCTTACTAAAGCGGAAGAAAACCGTTTTAGGGTGTTAAAAAATAAGGTTCTGCGAAAAATATACGGGCCAAAGAAAGATGAGGAAACCGGGGAGTGGAGGAAACTGCATAATGACGAGTTTCACAATTTATACGCGTCACCGAATATAAACAGAATAATTAAAGAACGGAGACTAAGATGGGCAAGGCACGTGGCAAGAATGGGAGATGATAGCACGGCAGCGCGTATAATGAAAGGAAAGCCGAGCACACCGCGACCTCTAGGTAGACCTAGACGCAGGTGGGAGGACGACGTAAAAACGGATTTACCTGAAATCGGGCGGGAGGGTGCGAAATGGATTGTATTGACACAAAATAAAGACACGTGGAATGCTTGCGTAGATGAGGCAATGAACTTTCGAGTTCGAAATGCCACTTAAAAAAAAAAAAAATCAGCTTGTTGAGCATTTCCATATCTGCCACCCAGGGGACGCACAACATACGGGGTTTTAGCATCCCCGCGCAGGTATGTATGTATGTATGTATGAACGTCATTACGTATGTGACGACCAAATTTTGTTCCCACCACAAATCTTGAACGGGTTAATATGATGAGCTAAAGTTTAGCCTGTAATTCGATTATGCTATTACTTAGAACTCATTTAATTTTGGAGACGATTGGCTGACTCATTCTAAATGTCTTAATATGTCCGATTATGAAAACTGCTGCGAAGTCATTAGCACTAAGCTTCCTCCTATTGAACTAGTGAAAGATGATTACGTGGTTTCTAAAAAATCTGTACGAATGTATGATATTCCTTTGACGATTTGAAAGTTTAGATGCATGCACTCTATATGAGTCAATTAGGTTGAGGGGTAGGGTGTCAGTTAAAGATGTGAAACCAAAAATTTGATTTATATAACTTTTCCTCTAGGNGGTAGTTACCAAAAGGATAGATATAAGAGTGTTTCATCAAATATGCGCAGGCGGGAGGGCCCTATGCTGCTGAACAGTGCCGTCGATCTTGAGGGCTAAGCAAGAAAAGGAAAGTAATCCCTGGCGTAAAAATCACGTGATTTATCACGTGATTATTTGGCGTGATTTATTACGTGATAAATCACGTCAGAAATCACTTGTAAAATTTATATATTTGTTTATATTGAAATAAATTGTTTATTTTTCATCTAAATAATTATAGTTATACTGGTGGCTATATTATCTAAACAAATTGTTTATTTTATTATAAATTTTTTTTCTAGTGTGGTTGGCGAACACACTCTAACCTTTGAGGAGTTTTCCACGGTTCTGGTTGAAATCAAATCCTGTCTCAATTCTCGTCCTCTGGGTGCGTTAAGTGATGACGTCAACGATCTAAGGGCGCTCACTCCCTCTCATTTTCTCAATGAAGGAGTCTCCGTGTTACTTCCAGAAGCGGACTGTCCAAAGTTGCCAGAGAATAGGTTGACTCGGTTTCAGCTGCTTCAGCGCATCCGAATCAACTTTTGGAAGCGTTGGTCGACGGAGTATCTACTCCACTTGCAAGAGCGGGAGAAGTGGAGAGATCCATGCGAGAACTTTGCGGTGGGTCAGCTGGTGCTGGTGAAGGATGATCGGTACCCTCCATCGAAATGGCCATTGGGCAGGGTCGCTGAGGTGCATCCTGGCCCAGATGGTCTAGTGCGAGTCGTCACCATCAAGTCAGCCACTTCTTCTCTTCGACGACACGTTGCTCGCCTTTGCCCTCTGAGGTTAGAGGAGAAGGCCAAGTAAGCGGAGCTTTCGACTTTCTTAGGGTCTGATTCGTCTGTTGGACGAAGGCGGGCGGAATGTTCGGGTTATGTAGGACCGTTTAAGGAGATTTGAATTTCGCGCCGTAGCGCGTCGATCGCTGCGGCGAGAGCGGGCGAGCGCATGCGCGCGCCGCCAGGGGCGTCTCTGTTTCGCGCGGGATTGGGGGCTCGCAAGCACGTGCCGGCCAGTTCTGACAGCTCCCCTCGAGTTATCAGTCGACATTGCGCTACCTTTACCTGCGTCTTGCGAATTACTCACTGTAACCTGCGTGCGAATCGAGTCGTTATTAAGGGGGCAAACCACCTTTAAATCTTGAAAAAATCGGTTTTTTTTTTTTGGTACTTTTATAGGAAATTTTTCGTAGAATACGATTCTGATGTCAGAATTTTCAAAAAAAATATTTTCGGCAAAGTTTTATGCAAAATTCGAATACTACCTTTTTACTAAATTTCAATAAAATTTAGTTATTTCCTATTTTATATTTCTATTATATTTTTTCTCTTCTAAGACCAAATGTGAAATAAATTTTGTTAAATAATATAAAAAGTAGCCATTTTTACTATTATATAGATATATTTTATTGTTTATAATTATTTATAACGCAATTGTTTTTATATAACTTTATTCGATTTTAAAACATATTATGAATGTTCAAATACTTAGAATTTTATGTAAACGAGTTATTTTTGGTATTTTCATAGGAAATTTTCCGTAGAATACGATTCCAAAGTCAGAATTTTCAAAAAAAAATTTTCGGCAAAGTTTTATGCAAAATTCGAATACTACCTTTTTACTAAATTTCAATAAAATTTGGTTATTTCCTATTTTATATTTCTATTATATTTTTTCTCTTCTAAGACCAAAAGTAAAATAAATTTTGTTAAATAATATAAAAAGTAGCCATTTTTACTATTATATATATTTTTTTTTATTGTTTATAATGATTTATAACACAGTTGTTTATATATAATTTTATTCGATTTTAAAACATATTATGAATGTTCAAATACTTAGATTTTTATGTAAACGTGTTATGACGGTCATGATATATATAAATGAAATAGGAATTTATTCGAAAGTTGACGCTCGAAGCGCCACCACTTTATTGGCGGATATTGGAACTCGCATGCAACTGAGATCGAACGAATTTTCGAACTACTTCACGTAGATCAAATTTGACTCTGTTCACACAGCTTATGGGGGTCTCAAACCCATTTCTGCGATTTTACCGACCTTGCGGCCGGTAGTGCAGGTAGTGCTTATAATAACCTCTGGCGCCATCTGGCGTCAACCACTACAAAAATTTGCAATATCGAAACTCACACTGCGTGTTGCCGTACACGCAGAATTGATATAACGAAAAATGCCTATACATAATGATCTGTATTTCGTACATCCATCACACGTGTTTCGACTACACGCATTTTTTACAATAAAATAACTGTGCATTTCGCATATACACGCGTGTTTCGAATACACGCTTTTTATATTATAAAAATTAATAAATAATTACGTGTATTTCGCATATACACACGTGTTTCGAATACACGCTTTTCTTATGACAAAAACTACTTTGAGAGATGCTGCAATTTTTTTCCCCAGAATTTGAAGAAATGAGTTTATTTATTAAATGATGCATTGGTATAAAGTTGAAAACTTGGATAAAAAGCCTTTAGTTTGTCTTTCAACAAATTTAACAGTTTAGTGACTTAAGCGTAATCAGAAGATCAGTTTGTTCTAAATTGTGTCGCTTTTAGCGCAAGTGTTTTCGAACACAAGTAGATTATCTGATCGTGTAGTAAGTGGCCATCAACTGCTGAAATTAGTGAAATTCATATGGGCGTTATTATATAACAGTTTTCTAAGTGTATACAATGGCACCACTTTTGCGTATATGCAATTTTTTAGTCAAAGAAGAATTTTTAAAAACATTGGCTTTATGTTACAATGGCAATGTCTTTAAAACTTGAAACTTCGTATACAAGCCCGCTGTTATATATCTTCAATATTTGACTACAGTTTAGTGACTTAAGGGTTCCACCAGCAAGATCCTTAGTTCGTATCTAATTATACGCTATTTTCGGGCAGCGCTATACGTTTGTTGAACAAATAGATCTAGTTAGTACTTTTAAGCACTAAACGTAATAGAATTATGTGAATAACATAACACCAGGCCTTGCATATCAGTCTTCAAAGTTGTACTATGCTTACATGAGGTTGAAGATATACAATTTTATAACACACAAATTCTAAAAACTTAAGATTTTAATAGATTGTGCTATATCTCATATAGACTTGTCCGACAAAATTTTGGCCTGCAAAAAGCTTCTGGGAGGTACAAGAACGTCAGCAAGCTACTAATTTAGCCCGTCTTAAAGGAGAATGTACTAGTATAAGCAGCAAGTTGACCTGGTCACGAGGACCAGTTAGGGGAATCCTGAACATTACAGCTGTTGAGGTGTTGTTATATAGCAGCGCAGCAGATTTACCAAGCTCGAGTAGCAGCAGCAGCCAAAAGTATGCAATTATAAGCCAAACAACGAAGCCTGACACATCAGTTCGGCAGGCAGTTGGCCCTGAATTATGCAGCTGCGGAGTACACTGTGAATCAAGTACCTACCAGCAGCACTGGACTGCGTACTAAGTAACAGCAGCCCTGTCGGGACCTCTGTAGAATCCTTGATGTACAGCTGTAAAACTGTATACCCAGACTTCCAGCCTTCAGGCGTCCGTCTACAAGTCCGATGATTGAACAGGTCAGCAAAGCTAACCAGGCCAGCAAATCCGCACGTCACGTGATTTCGCTTCCAGGGCGTTCTTCTGATGATTTAAATGGGCCCCTGCAAAACCTAACCTGCTTCCACAAAACCAGTGTAATTGATGGTTTAAGGTCATCTTAGATGCTAAGCCTCCAGCAACCAGCCCGTAGCACCAGAGAGCGTCGAACTTGTTCCAATGTTCATCTTAGAGTTGTTCAGAAGCCTCAGCAAACCGCCAGCCGTACCACCATGTGAGTGTGAACATGCGTTTCAAGGTCCTCCTCAGCTGATTGGAAGGCCTTCGCACGCCCAGCCATTCACCATCACAAGAGCGTGAACCTTCTGCTGCAGGTCGACTCTCCAAATAACTGAAGCCTCCCGTACGCAACCAGATCAGTAGCCAACAGACCGGTTGATCCACCTCAGGGTCATGCTTGTTTGTAGCCATCAATGCCCACTATAATACACAGACAGTGTAATCAGCTATAGTAACACAATCACGTAATTCAGCTGATTTCATGCACATAACACAAGAATACTCGTGTCTGAGAATCATCTGAGTTGACGAATCTCATCCAGACCGTATGTCGGAGAATGGTATCAGCCACAGCCCGTGAGTAAGCAGCCCTCAGTAGAGTCGATCCCTCATCTAGAATGCATCTTGAAAGTTGAACATGTATACGCAGCAGTGAAGCGGCAAGCACGACCAAGCCATCAGCAGCAACAGGAGCAGACACCAAAACAAGGGATAACCTCCAAGCGCAAAAAGTCAAGTTTTTTTGCTGGAGTTGCATATTTTCTCCTACTGCAGCACTCTTTGACGGGCTGACAGTCACACACTGCATCGTAGCTGATATTCCGGAGCATCACTTTTATATACTTCTCGCACTACATTAGAAGTAAACGAAGCACTGGCGAGTCTCGCCGTGAGCAGCAGATCCGCAAGCGAGATCGCGCTGAGCGGAGGCTGCTTGAAAACATATGGGCTTTTGATTAGCACACTAACAATGCTGTATCGCGTCGACGTGCTGCACTTATACAATCAATACCTTTGAATAACTTAAAGTTGAACCGAACGAGCGAAGGCCGGGATGCAGCTTCAAAACGTCAAAACACAAGACACGGCTGGCGAGTGGCGGCTGCGTGAACGTGTCGCCGCAGACGCCAGTAGGTCCCCAGATCGACGCGCACAATGTATGCGCAGTCGTCGTACTCACTTCGCCAGAGCCGCGGACAGAGCAACGAACAGCTGTTCGGCATCGCTTGGATGATAATAAAACTATTTTTTTTTTTTTCAAATTATGGAAAACCAAGACATAGTTGCCCTTTCTCTCATCATTTTATATCTATGTGCAAAGTTTCAAGTCGATCTGTCAACGCATATAAAAATGGCATTTGAACGAAATTTTCAACATGCACACGCTGCAGCTACTGGTTTTTGTTCAAATGCCATTTGTTAACGCATTTAAATATTGACTTGAAACTTTGCATTGTGGTAGATGATTCCGAGACGAAGGGCAACTATGTCTTGGTTTTTGATAATTCACCGTATTTATTTAGTTTCAAGCAATTTTCTACCGAGTACTCGTTCTATCGACTCGGTCGGTAAAAATTGGGTTTGAGACCCCCTTATTGGTACGTGTTGATAAACACAGTTGATACTTACACAGCTGATATTTACACACCGATATTGCTAAAAAAAATTTGAAATTACACGATATTTGTTTGTTTCAATAGAGACAGGTTTAAACAAATTCGTATTTCAAATCTATTTGTTTGTTTACATTTGTGTGTTTTGTGGGACAATTTGTGTGTGTGCGTGTGTGTGTGTGTAGTGCAGTCAAATTTGTGCAAAATGTCTTCAAGGGACAACAAGGGAAGATTTCAGAGTACCCATCCTGACCATAAGTACTCTAGGGGCAGATCTAAGAAGAGGCCAAGAGAATTTTTGACGAAACAGGAAAATCCAGCAAAAAGGCCAAGACCCTCTACCAGTGCAAAAAAAAATTGCAAGTGCAACAGTGGTCGCAGATTCTATTAGTGATACTACAAAAAGAATTATTGACATCAGCATTCTATTTCCTGTACTTGAGAACATTTTAGTGTGCAATCAGTGCAACGGCAAGGTGAAATTTAGTGAGTCTAGTGTACAGGGCTTCGGGTTCAAAATTGACATTGTGTGTGAAAAGTGTAAGCTGATTGCATCTATAAATTCAAGTAAGAAAGTTGGACCAAAAGCGAATGCGTGGGCAGTAAACAGAAGGTCTGTTCTTGCTGCTCGTGCACTTGGCCATGGACACGCTGGTCTTTCAACATTTTCTGGCATTATGGACTTTTTAAAGCCAGTTGCTCAATCTGCTTTTGACGAAATCAACAAGCAGTTGAGCAAAGTTTGCCAGGAGGTAGCAGAAGACTCTATGAAGCGAGCCGTACTTGAAGAGAAAGAAGCTACACCACCAAACAGTGCTGGACTGGACGTTTCTGGTGATGGGTCGTGGAGGAAGAAAGGTTTTTCATCGCTGCAAGGACTTGCTAGCCTCATAGGAAATTGGACTGGCAAGGTTTTAGACGTTGCAATAAAAAATAGTTATTGCAAACAGTGCTCTAAGTGGGAAGGCAAGAAGGAATCGGAAGAATA
>CM053170.1:28865624-28904954 GCA_012977825.3 Pteromalus puparum
GAGCCGTACTTGAAGAGAAAGAAGCTACACCACCAAACAGTGCTGGACTGGACGTTTCTGGTGATGGGTCGTGGAGGAAGAAAGGTTTTTCATCGCTGCAAGGACTTGCTAGCCTCATAGGAAATAGGACTGGCAAGGTTTTAGACGTTGCAATAAAAAATAGTTATTGCAAACAGTGCTCTAAGTGGGAAGGCAAGAAGGAATCGGAAGAATACCTGGAGTGGTACGAAGAGCATGAAGCTTCTTGCACTGCTAACCACCAAGGCAGTGCTGGAAAAATGGAAGTGGATGGAATATGCGAAATTTTTGAACGTTCAGAAGAACTTTACGGTGTTAAATACCACCACTACATTGGTGATGGGGACTCAAAAGTGTTTAAATCAGTGAGTGAAAAAAAACCATATGGTGATGAATTTGTGGTTGAGAAGAGAGAGTGTATTGCTCACGTACAGAAGAGGATGGGTACGCGTCTGAGAAACCTCAAGAAATCTCTCTCTGGAAAGAAGCTTGCTGATGGAAAAACAATCGGAGGAAGAGGCAGATTAACAGCTCAAGTGATTGACAAGCTCTCCGCTTATTATGGCAAGGCGATAAGGAAGTATCCAGATTCCGTTGAAGAAATGAATAGAGAAATCTACAGAGTCACAGAGTTGGTGCAAATGGCAAAAATCAAGAGTTACAGGAACTAGTTTCAGACATACGAACAGCATTCCGGCTATTGTGATGGAACAAGTGCGACCAATCTACGAGGATTTAACAAAGACAGAACTTTTAGAAAGGTGCCTTGGAGGTTTTACGCAAAACTCCAATGAAAGTTTTAATAACTCTGTCTGGAAGTTAGTACCCAAGACAACTTTCAGTGGCTTGATGGTTCTCAAGATTGGTGTGTATATAGCTGTGACCTGTTTCAATGATGGACGCACAGGATTTCTCAACATTATGAGGAAGTTTGACACCAGTCCAGGATGTGCAGCAGTAGATTGGACCAGTACGAGCGATGATGCCAGACTCTTTCATGCAGAAAGAAAAACATCAAACAGTACGCTAGAGGCCCGGACTATCAGAAGAAGAGCACGAGAAGGAATCCCAGAGGAATCATATGCAGCAGGAGCCCACTAAGGTATTTATTATAAATGTATTTATTATAAATGTTAATTTTACCCGAGTATTACAATAGTTATTACAATTTTACTTAATACAATACAAGTATTACCATTTTATTAGTAAAGACCCTCTTACAGAAAAATAATAAATAAAAATACATTCTTATTGCAACTAACTTTTATTTATTATTTTTCTGTAAGAGGGTCTAATAAAATAAAAGTTAGTTGCAATAAGAATGTATTTTTATTTATTATTTTTCTGCAAGAGGGTCTTTATTAATAAAATTATTTTTACTACCCGTTTATCTAATAAAATAAATATATAAATAAATAAATTTTAGTTCCCTCTATAAATAATAAAAATAAATAAATCTCTCTAAAATGCAAATTTTTTATTTTATTTTTTTCAGAGCTGACATGAACCGTCTCTGTCAACAGTGACAGGTGAGGTTATGGATGCATAGCAGACTAGAAGTATAAACAACAATGCTTTGTCTATGTGACGAAAAAAAGATAAGTATGATTAACTAAGTTAAGTGTGATAAGTACAGTGTACTTAAATTTCTAATTTTTGTGTTTTTTTGCATTTCAGCTCATACAAGAAAAAAAAGAGTGGTTCGACCCAATCCGACCATAGAATATTGATGCAAACTAAAGGATACGCTTATCTACTGCATTGGAAAAAGGAGATAAGATTTTAAATAGATTAGATAAGTATTAATTTTATGTAACATAATTGTAAACTTAATTGATAAATATCTCAAAATATTGCTTTTCTGAATTTTAGCTCACTGTCCGTAAGATTACAAGGGAACGCGTGGTTGGATTGGGCTCAGATTTTGTGGAGATGCTTGTTAGAGGAGTACTTTCAGTATGAACGGAGGGATTTTGGATTGAAGCAGTAGAATTTATTTAACACCTATAAAAGTGATAAAATTATTGAAAAATAGGTGTAATATTGCAATTATTTAAACAAAAATATACTTCTACTAGCTCAAATCAAAATCCCTCCGTTCATACTGAAAGTACACATATAAAGAGTATCTCCACAAAATTTGAGCCCAATCGAACCATGCGTACACTTGGAATCTTACGGACAGTGAAAAAAGTCATTGAATATAGTCTGGTTTGCCAGAGAGGCATATCATGTTGAAATGGGTTAAAAATTGAGATATATAATGTTTATTGCATGTACTTTTATATGAAAAAACTCTTTTTTAATTGTATTTTAAAATTAAAATCCAATGTTCAATTTTTTTTTTCAGATTTTGAAGGTGGTTTGCCCCCTTAACGTCCTTTTCAGGACGATTGACTCTTCCTCCTTTGTACTTGGCGTGTCGCGTAGTGTGTGTGCATTTTGCGAGCGGCGTGCTGTTTGTGTGTGTTCTTCGTGCGTTGGGACGTCGGCCACGTTCGAGCTTCCTCGACGTGCCGATCTCCACCCGGCGATCGCTACCTACGCGGCAGGGCTGAAAAGGTCTGCCCGTGGTCCAGGATAGGTTCCCTCGAGACGTCGAGGCGTCCTGCGACCGAGGAAGGTGCATCCCACCCACGTGCGGCCAGGGCTTTACGTCGCGCCGTCCACGTCTCGTCACGCGAAAGGTAGGAGAGCTCTCCAGCGTGCGAAAGGTACCTCGCGGCGATTGCGTTTAGTCATAATTGCGTTCTTCCTCTATTTTTTGTTTGGTGTATCCTAGAGTCACTTTGCCTTGTATAATTTCATAAGTTCTAAAATAAAGCTATAGGCTTGTCCCGGCTTTTCTCTCTGCTCCGTGAGAGTTTTTACGCCGAGGCAAGTCGTCTTTTTCTTCCGCGAAATTTATTGTGTTTTTGTATTTGATTTATTCACCCAACCTTCCCTCACTCATTCCACCATTTTCGTTTATACATATATATTTAGAACTCATTAGCTTTTGTTCAAGTTGTGAATCATTGAAAATTCTAAAGAGGTTAAGAATACCCATTTCAAAGTATATAAGGTGACAATGCCCGCAGTCATACTTTATACTTTTCCCAGGCACTACCGTGCCCTTTGATTTTCTTTATTCTGTCATGTGTCCGACCATCCGGATTTTCCGTCTATGAAGGCAGCTGACGTGACCCCAACACATGACTGAAGGCAGTGACAAACTAGGTACATGATTTAGTCCACGAAGCTTTTTTTTTATTTCTGCTTTACCCTTTGAGATATATAGCCAAGTACTCTCCTATCCGCCACCCTGGGTGACACCACACGGGATTATAGACTTCGTGCAAGACCGTATTCTATTCTGATTCAAAATATCAAATCTTTTTATAATTAAGGATAGGGACTACTCGAGATTTTATTTTTTGATATCTCATATTAAATCGTGTATAAAATGTAACATCATAAACTGTATAAAAAAACTAAGAAGATTAGCCCGGGTAGAGCTTCCAAGACCCTTTGGAAGCTAACAAAAATGAATTTTAAGTTTAAAAAAGCTTAAAAATTGATCATTTTCAAAGCAGTCCTGGCGATGAAACTTTCAATCACAGTACTTACCATTGAAGGTATCATTTCTAATGTATGTAACAAAGAGATTTGTGTTGTGGAATTATTTAAGGTAATTTAAAAAAAAAGTTACACTACTTAAAGCATATTCGTCTAAAAATATCCATTTTTTAATGTCACTTTTTACACTTTTATTTTGATAAAATTTCAAGAACACGTCCATTAGTAAAACCACTACACAAATCTGTTAGTTGTAAATTGAAGAATAGTTGTGCAAAATCGATTCGATGCATGGTTCATCGCCAGGAACACTTTAAATGATAGATTTGTTAGTTTTCTGATGCGAAAATCAAGGATTTTTTAAATAGATTTTTCTCGATCAAAAATATTATATTTATAGATTTAAACTTCATAACATATATAACTTATCAAACTGTAATTTTATAACGTTATGCCATTCACAATAGATTGCTTAATATCAAATTAATTATATTCAAATATTAATACAAAAATTGTCGATTTTCGAGTAGTCCCCATCCTTAACAAAAATAAACGTATATCCATCTATCTATCCATCTATCAACGTAATAAATATACGTATATGCTGTATTCCATTACAATTCGAAATATCAACGTAATAAACATACGTCGGTCTCAAGCCCGATCAACGCAGAAAGAAGTTTAAATTTAATATGTGGTATACATGTATATATATATTATTCTTCATAAAGTTTATTTATTGCTTCCTCCTAGAGCTTTCTTTGGAATAGTAAAATTTTCAGTGCCGCTAAAACTTCATAGAAACATGTTTTGAGATGTTTGAAGTTCGAATTACGTGTTTTTAGAAAATGTCCGTATGGATGTGTGTGTGTGTGTGTGAGTGTGTGTGCGTGTGCGTGTGTGTGTGTGTGTGCGTGTGTGTGTGTGTGTGTGTGTGTGCGTGCGCATGCGTATGCGTGCGTATGCGTGTGTGTGTGTGTGTGTGTTCATGTGCGTGTGTGTGCATGTATACCGTAATATTTCTGGAACTACTCCGTCAATATCAATCAAATTTGACATGCATATCTATATTTGGGTTCTGAATTTGGGAAAAACAGTTATTATTTATTTTTTCAATTACTTTTTTTTGGTCATTTTTTGGTTTTTGAAAATCACTGTTTCGCGTTTTTTTTTAATCATCCCATTGTTACAAACAATTCAGCTAAAATGCATTTAAGAGATAATAAAATTACCTACTTTTTCCCGTTTGGTCCTCGGGATCGACGGCTCCGTTCGGCAGATAAAATGAAAAGGGTGATTTTTTTTAAGTATTCATATCTCTGAAATTAAACATCATAACCTCACGAAAAAAATTACGTTGATGGGTCACGTGTCAAATTATATCCCTATATAAAAATGTCATGACCGGATGAAGTGAAGCCAAGAATGCGTCAATATGATTGGCTCGTGTAGTGCGCATGCGTCAAAAGTATCGTTATTTTTTTTATTTGTTTTTGATTTCTAAAATTGATCCTCATACAAAGAATGTAATATATTACTATAATACATATCAATAATTATTATTTGTGTATTTATAATATTCTATTGTAAATATTATCATTGTTACAAAAAGAGACATGATGTGAACGTTGACACGAACTGAGTTGAGACATAAATTTCAAACGATTTCGTTGAGCGGTTCTGAAGTAAATAGCTCAAATGTTATATTGGTCCTCAACTTGCTGGTCCTGGTGTTGTTATAATAATAATAGTATAAATCAAAAAAACGAATTATTTAGCAAGCAAAGATCATTATCTAAACTGGATCACAAGTATGAATCCAGATAAAATAAAAATAAAAAGATTTTATTTAATTATATTTTTATAAATTTAGCAGAAAAGTGATTTTAAATAAATTATAAATAATGATATTAATTGTAATTTATTTAATAATAGAAACAATAATAATAGTGGTAGGTCCGGGATGATAGGTAATGGATGTTTAACACAAGAAATGAAAATTCTTATTTATAATAAAAATAATGTGTGTATTGAATAGTCTACTAAACAAAAATAGAACAAGTGTTTAAACGTTACTTTGCATATACAAACTATTCTATTTTGATAATTTTTAAGATTACGCATAATTTTAATATAATGTTATTTATGATTATGTTTCTGAAATGTGACAAATATATTTCATAAGTGTTTTCTGTTTTATCGGTATCGCAAGTGTTATGTAAGAATTGAATGGTGCATTAACCAGTACGCATGAATTTCAGTGACTAATTAACGTGAGTGTGTTGTTAATTGCTATGGAGTGAGAAGTGACTAGTCCGCTGGAAATTGCGACGACCAGTGACCAGATACGGGCTTCGCATTGTCTTTTATAGCCGAGTTACAGAGCGCTCACTTGAGCCGCCGAAATTATTCACGGTTCCACACATGATACTCTCATTCCTACATATATATAATCTACACTCATACCAACATACTTGGTTGCGCGCGCTTCTCCGCCGCTGCGTCATCGCTCGCTGCTCACACACACATACATTTTACTCTAGTACGCCGCTGCGTAGTTCTATACTTGATGCTGGTTGTCGCTTGGAGAGAAGAGGGGAGCACGCGCACACGTGCGTGATGCTGATTCCTACGTCGTCGCTCGCTGTGCCGATAAAACAGGGAACAAAAGTTTTCTCTAAAAATTTCAGGTGACTTTAGTTTTTTGAAATGATGATATAATATTTCGTTGTACGCGGCAATAGTGTAGAGGGTGTACGGGGTATTACAATGTAAAAAGCGATTTTTATTAAAAGTCAGGATGATCTGCTCCTCCAAGAACTATCAGAAAAATGCTGATAAGATAAAAATTCATCGTAATCCAATTTCCGTGCGATGTTGCTCCTGCGACAGCTTGAGTAAAACGACGCGAAATACTTCGATTCACTTTTTTTTTTAAATTATTATTTTAATTGCCACACATTTCCCTATAGCAACTTGTGCGCTATTCGTCAATATTTCTTTTATGTTATTGTCATTAAAACTCATGATGCATGGGGTAGCGAGTTTGAGAGTTTTGGTTTTATATTTATTCTTATGCTCACCTTCTTACGATATATATATATATATATATATATATATATATATATATCGTCAATATTAAACGATCGATTCTGCAATTTCGCTATTTTAGAGATTTTTATCAGATCTTTCTGATTATTATATATCTTTTGCTATAAGAAAATTGCTTCTACAGCAAAATAATTAAACTTAGAAATATTTAAAATAGCATTCACATACTGTATTTTAAAACAATATTTCATTTATAGGAACAATAGGAATTGGCAGCGATTTTTTTTATAAATAGAGATGGGTGACTGGAATGAGCGGGAGATTGTTAAAAAAGTTAGATATGACGAGAATTTATTATGACGAGAAAATCCCTATTTTTGGGTTATAAATATTGAAATGGTAAAATTTTTGAAAATAGGGAGCACCTAGGGTGGCTACAAATTTAGGAATAATCCTTTCTAAATGTAATTTTACACTAAAAATCAGCGGCTTGATTGCTTGATCCCTCCTTCGACCACTTTTGTTCGGAAAGTACAGGAATGGCCTATTCATATACCTATTTTATAAATATTTAATATAATGCTCTGTCCTCGAGATATGAATTGTTCATATTTACAAAGGCATCTGGATGGACGTAGATAGCATGTTTCAATGCAATATTGTCAACATTTTCTACAAGTGCGCATTAAACAGTATATTTTATCAGATTCTATTAGTTATAGCTGAACAGAAGTTTTCACACTCTGGCATTATAGCAGAGAGGGATAGGGTATGTCTATAATCTTCTGGGTGAGCAGAGCTCGTAGTATAGGGAATTTAGCATTATTAGCACCATTAGTGAAGCTAATGGCAAATCTTATCTAGACCATCTAGACCATGCTATGGCAACTTGCATGTCGCCGGCATCGGTGTGTCATTTGTTTCTACGTTTGCTGTTATGAGAAAGTATACGCCGTTTTAACTTCACTAGGAAATCTAACGCGCGCTTCGCGCGCTCAATTTTCTAAGGCTAGAAGTTTAAAATCATAATCAAAAATCTAAAATCTAAAATTTAAAATTTCGCGCCTTATTTTGAATAACCAATTAAAACATGTTTTAGTCAGCTTCACTTTTCTCTGTTCTCTTTTTTAAGAGGGGATTTAACGATGTATGATAAATAAAACTTTAAAAGCATTTCATTAAATAAAATTGCATTTAAAAAAGTATTCAAACACTTTAGTATTTAAATATTGCCAAGCCCTGATGTTAAACTTATTTGACATAGAAAAATCGAATATTTGTATAACAAAATAAAAAATGTATACATTTTTTAACAGTTTAGGAGAAATATAAATATGAAATTCGATTTTTTATTTTTGTAAGAATTATAGATTAGAAATTATAATGATTGCTCATATGAGAATTAAATATTTACCGGTCGTGGTTGATCTGTGCATGGAGAAACTTGTTGTGGAGTAGTTGGTACGCTACGCCCTGTACCATCGTCTTCTAGCTGTGTGAGATCAATACGAGTATCGTCCATACCTTCTTGCATAACTTGTACTAATGCAGAACCTGTAGCATTATAGATCGAACGCGTTCCAGTATTCGTTAAAGTAGAATGAGATTGTACAGACGACACTGATGCAGAAGTAGAAGGATCTCCAAAAGTAAATCTTGCTTGAGGTACCTGCGGAGAACTAACAGCTTCACCAAACCCATCATTTCTTCTTGGTACAAAAAGTGTTGGTGTACTAGGTACTATACAATCATCGCCTACATCTTCATACCCTTGCTGCGGCTAAAATATATGTAAAAAATAAAAATGTTTAGATAGTAAAATTGCTCGTGAAAAATAAAAAAAATATCGAGTTACTCTTAACGAGATAAAAAAATAATTTTTTTTTTATATTATTTATCATAAAATTTTTTTAATTTTGTAAATGTGTAAATTCATGGTCAATTGTAAACTAACTAAAAGTTAAAAATGTATTATTGAAGGGACATCTACTAGATTTTTTGGTGTTTTTTTGTGCCGTGAACTATTAAAAGGCTTAAAAAGTATGCACCAACGCCCTATCGCTTGCCAAACTATTTCGTCGGGCAGATTAGATTCTTTTATAAGAAATTTACACAAGAACAAGCACGATGCAAGGCACGCAAAACGCTCGCACTTTGCGTTTTGCGCATAAGGCACGACCGCTGACACTCGCGCTTCGCGCTCGCCATGCACACCGGTGCTCGCGCTGCGCGCTCGCTGTCTGACCTTTGTTATCTAATTATTAGTAAAATAAACATTAATTTTTCATCTTTTTTATATACCAAGATGTGTTGGCCATGCATAGCTTGAAAGTTTTTTAAATTATTTTAGTTCTCGACTCATGATTTTTAATATTGTTGATTCTGGAATAGACATTCATATAAATTTTATTATGTATTCTTTTATCGCAACGAAATTTATTTTAAATATGATTGAAAACCCATTATTATTTTGTAAGACTGAAAAAATTTCCGCTGCCAATTCTTTGGCTCGTAGCTTCCTTCAACATTATATATTGCTTAATATCATAATTGTTTTTACTTCATATATAAATTTATCAATTTTTGTTTTGTTTGATGGATACAATTATTTTGAATCAATTACATATATATAATTAAAGCTCTCTCTCTCTCTCTCTCCTGTCTCCAGTCCCTTGCCCAGGAACTGGGCTTCAAATATGTCTGGCACGCGGNGGGGGGGGGGTGAACGTGCGCAAGTCTTTGCATCTGCTACCGACTTGCAAGACATTCTAACGGGGTGTCAGACCGGTTCCAAATTACAACGACGGCAAGTCACACATGTGACTGTTACGAAGGAGGACAAGGACGCAGACACTGCTACTTTACGCAACGGAGCTGAGCCTGGTCTGGTAGGCAACTCGGCAGCTGCACCGCCATCATTAACATCACCGACGTCTGCATCATCAGCATCCCCAACCTCACTGACATCATTATCACCAACATCGTCATCAGAGTTCTCGTCATCAACCGCTCCGGCTTCTTGACTGGCGGGGCCTCTCGACAATGGGCCAGGGATTGGGAGTAGCCTCAGGACGGGTTTCTTGAATGTAAATTCTATCAGGGCCCGCATTGAGGAAGTTCGTGCCTTTCTGAATAAGCGCTCCTCTTATGACGTCTTTGGTTTCGCGGAGACATGGCTGGGTCCTATTGTGGATGATAGCCTCATTAGCATCGAGGGCTACTCCGTCATGAGGCAAGACCGCAATGTAAACGGGGGTGGCGTCGTCCTCTTTGTACGCAACGGTTTAAAGATTACAAAGCTCGCCTCCTCTAACACCATGAGACTAGGTAAGCCCGGCATTCCGGAGTATCTTTTCTGTAGCGTGCAACAGGGCGACTCCCCCCCTGTATTGCTCGGAGTTATATACAGGCCCCCTAAAATTCCGATGCAAAAAGACTCCGACCTCTTCGATGTTCAACGGGATCTATGTAGCGAGTTTAGCCATAAGATCATCATGGGCGATTTGAATGCAGACTTACAGTCTGATTCAGATGACGCTGCCACCATCAAGTGTCTATCTGAAGAGTTATCTCTTCAGATAATCAAACATGGCCCC
Organism: Pteromalus puparum; assembly: GCA_012977825.3. Taxonomy (NCBI): domain Eukaryota; kingdom Metazoa; phylum Arthropoda; class Insecta; order Hymenoptera; family Pteromalidae; genus Pteromalus; species Pteromalus puparum. Next base: position 28,875,848 of record CM053170.1, read on the forward strand.
ACGCATCACACCACATCATCTCACACACGAATTGATCTAATCTTGACTGGCGAAAACGACACGATCCTGGACTTGACTAATGAATGGGTGCCCAGTCTCGGCAAGCATTGTGTCATAGATGTCTCTCTTGACATCTACTCTCCCGCTCCCGGGAGAAGCTTATTTTCCTACAGAGACTTCAGGAGTATAGATTCTCCTACTCTTTGTGACCTCTTGTCTTGCTGTAACTGGACAGCCATGAATTCCATCGAAGCCGATCTCGAGGGTGCTCTAAGCACCCTGAATAATAATCTAAAAATTGCAATAGATGAACTGGCACCGATGAAAACGGTTTGCCTACGTAAACGATTTGCTCCTTGGTCTGGTCCGGAGTTGAGGTCTCTCATCGAGAAGCGAAATGCCACTCTCAGGCGCTATGAACGCACAGAGAGCGGAGCTTTTCGGTGAGGTTCTTCGACTTACAAATGAGCTCGACATGCGTTCTGCTCAAGAGCATGATTCCTTCCTTCGTCAACAACTCTCGGACGCTCTTGACGAAAATAAAAATATCTGGAAGGTCATGCGTCATCTCGGCTTCCTGCCTGGGCGAAAGGAGGAGGAGTTCACGCCGGGTGAGCTGAACGGGCACTTTGCGGGAGTGTCGGCGTCATCCCTTGAAAACATTGATGATGCAATGGACACTATTTTAACAGCAAGCGAGGAGGGTTTTTCTTTCAGCCCCATTGGTATGAGCGATGTTGTCCTTGCCATTTCACATTTTTCCTCGCAAGCGAGGGGTGTCGACGGTATTTCCTGTGGAGTGGTCGTTAAGGCTCTCCCAATCATTGGCCAATATATTGTAAATTTATTTAACTGCTCCTTCGCTCAAGGGATCTTTCCGAGTATCTGGAAGCAGGCACAGTTGATCGCCCTAAGAAAGACAAGTGCTCCATCTGACGTCACAGACTTTCGGCCGATTGCACTGCTTTGTTTCCTCTCAAAGGTACTCGAGAAGATCGTTCACACCCAGATCACGGAGTACCTTAACAAAAATAAGTTATTGGATCCACTCCAGGCCGGCTTCCGAAAACACCACAGTACACAAACCGCGTTACTCAAATTGACTGACGACATACGCATGGCCATTGACAAAAAGAAGGCGACTCTCATGCTGCTGTTAGATTTCAGCAAAGCTTTCGACACCATCTCACCTTCTAAACTTCTATCTAAACTGCGACAGCTGGGGTTCTCACGGGCGGCTCTCCTGTGGATTAAATCATATTTACAAGGGCGATCCCAGATGGTAATCTCCAATAAAAATGGAAACTCGAAATGGCTTGAAACCAATCTGGGAGTCCCACAGGGTTCTGTTCTGGGGCCTCTGCTGTTCAGTCTTTATGTCAATGACCTGCAGAACTTACTCGACGGTACTATTAAACACCTCTTCTACGCGGATGACCTTCAGATTTATCTGCACAACAGTAAGGATAATTTTCATGAGGGCGTGGCTCGACTGGCAGAAGCGACACGGCTGGTCGCTGACTGGGCGGGGAGCTCCGGCCTGCGACTCAACCCTGACAAAACTAAGTCCATCTTTTTTGGTTCCATGAGGAATATTAATGACATTTAGTCATGGAACCTGCCGGGAGTTCCGTTGCCGCGCGGGGTGATCGTCCCTTTCAGTGAGACGGTCGTAAGTCTCGGTGTTGTACCCGACAGTGAACTCACTTGGAAACCGCAAGTGGATTCAATCACGAAAAAAGTCAACAAAGCCCTGTACAGCTTGCGGTTTATCAGGGGCTGCACCACCGAGACTCTCCGCAGAAGGCTAGTCGAGACACTAATACAACCACTTTTGGACTACTGCACTGTGACCATCCTGAACGCGTCGAATAAACAAAGAATACGGATACAGAGACTGAGCAATTCATGTGTGAGGTTCATCTTTGGAGTTAGAAGGGACGAGCACAACAGTCCTACCGGAGGCGTCTGGAATAGCTGCGCACCGATACCAGAAGGCTATACTTTGAAGCCATTCTTTTATTTAAAGTTATACCGTTCGGTGAACCTACATATCTGGCTTCATTTTTTAGGAAATACAAGTCAAGACCCTTCAGTAGGGGAGTCCCCCCGGAACTGAGCATACCTGTAGTGAGTACTGAAACAGGGGCTAGGGCCTTCCAGGTCCAGGGTGCTCGTTTCTGGAACTCTCTCCCTTCTACCCTGCGAAATCTTCCATCACTAGCATCGTTTAAAGGGGCGCTGCGACGGCACCTGCTAGAAGTTGATTCGTAGTGGCTACTATGAGCACGTTGGCGCTGCGTATTTTTACTCTAGTCTGACTTGGCCCTTAGGCCGCATATTTTATTCTTAATAAGCAATTAAGATTGTAACGTGTAACGTAGATAGGTCTATGACCAAAATTAATTCTAAAAGCGAAAATATTGGTTTTATTGTGATCTCAAAATGTGATACTATGTGTATGTGTGTAATTGTATACCTATCAAGGTTTGTATTATGCTCTCTTTGAGTACAACGAGCAATGGCCATATTTTAACGCTGTTTTATTCACTGTAATGTTTAGGGAATGCAGTTGCATTCTGTGATATTTAAATTATTTGTATTATTATTTTTTTTTTTTTTTGCTGTAAGCAAATAAAGGCTTATCTTATATTATCTTATTTCTTTCTCTCTCTCTCTCTCTCTCTCTCTCTCTCTCTCTCTCTCTCTCTCTCTCTCTCTCTCTCTCTCTCTCTCTCTCTCAGTAAATAATTCAAAGAAAGGGATCAAGATGCCATATAATACTAACTAAATCCAAAATTTTAAGTCGATTATTGCCTTTTTACTCCCGTTATCGTGTCACGTAAAAATAACGATTCATAGTATACAGGGTTAGAAAAAAAACCTTTTAAGCTTAATATCTTTGAACCTAACTGGTTTCGTAAACAACCCAAACATAGGGATCGAAGTGCTATATAATGCTAACTAAATCCGAAATTAGAACTTGATTAATGCCTTTTTACTCAAGTTATCGCGTCCCATAGAAAAACGACTTTTTTCAGTTTTTGATGTTTTTCGCCGATGAACTTACTTAAAATCAAAGTATTATATAGTTCTAATTACCTTCAATAATCATATACTTTTTTAAAAAGGTTCGACATTCAGTTTTCGAGTTATAACGGTTTCAAAAAATTGCACATTATGGTGTATAATAAAAGAACGACGAAAGCTAATATAAATTCTTCACGGTAAAAAGATAGGTAATTTTATTCTCTTTCATGTACATATTAAGCAATTCACTTCTATCAACTTGTTTGTGAAATGCTCAGTTTTCGCATTTACATAAAGCTAAGCAAAGAGACATTTAAATGGGTCGAATCCAAAAATATAGGTCAATGCCCTTCCCTATAGAATGACACGGAAGAGAGAGCAAGCGCCGGGTCTAAGAGCAGGTAGTCGAGACCACACAATAGGTCATAGGGAAAACTCTGAAGCGCAGCCGCTTGAATAAATTAAGGAAATGAGAGGAAAGAGAGCAGACGACACGAGCGACAATAACAAACAATATGTGAATATAATAAGAAAATCGGGTTATATAGCACATTAATAATAATTAATACGCAAGAGATCGAATAATGAGAAAATCGCGGAAGTCGGATAACTAGATTATATTTCATCTATATACGTATCATAAATTAAAATCACGCGAGACTGATCTGCATACATATGAGCGAACGAGCGACACTGTGAACAATAGATACACATACATTTCCAGCAAACACACTAGTAGAAGAATTGCGTCTGAGACTGCGAGAGTACACGTGCATATATAACATCAGAAGGAGAGCTCCGTCCGAATCTGCCGAAGAAGGAAGCACGCGTCTGAACTGTGAGCGCCTGCACACTTGCAACACCAGCAGGAGGGCTTCGTCTTAAAACTACAAGAACATCATACGGACATTTTGTAAAAACACTATTTTTCGACTTTCGTGTATATATCTCCTTTGCCAAATTGCGACAAGGTGACTTGTCGTACTCCAGGTCATTCGGCAATAGCGTAGCAAAAGAAGTAATATTAAGGCGTACATATTTTATTGTTAACGCTACACGAGACTGGCAAGGATGGGTGCCGAGAGGTCGGAGGAAGAGCGAGCCTGCGAGGAAGCCGAAGCAAAAAGAAGAGAGTGGACGTTAGGGTGGTTCAAAATTTCCTGACTTTCGAGTTTTCAATTTGTAACCCCTTGAAAAGCTTAAATACATTAAAAAAAAGTAGCTGCAAGGAGGGCGTTGTGCGATGAATTTTAAAGGTTTCTACCTCCGAAAGAAAATCGTTATTTCTCGTTTTTTTTCAGTATTTCCGTTCTTTTTGCGATTTTTGCTATTAAAGCTATATAAAAGTTTTCTTAGGTCATCAGAAGTGTTTTTTTCGATACACTATAACCTATTATATACGTTCCGACCCACAGCTAACCCAAGACAAAATTTTACCCGTTCAAAATTGATCTTTTTTGTCAATTTTGGACGAAAAATGCGGGCAATGCGACAATTCTCCGCTAGCCCATTCTTTTTCTTAGTCGGAACAGGTAAGGGCTCGTTTAGTAGAGAATTTGTACTACTATTTACTGAAAAAATGCGAGAGAATGCGGGGTATATTATGTTTGAAACGCCGAACGATTGATTCTATTCATTTTGTAACCATCAATGGTACTGTATTTATATTTTTTTTTGTTTGTTTGATTTTCTGCGAATCAGTTTGTTCCATTCATCAAAGAGCTTTCTTACTTTGATGGTTACGTGCCCAATATACCTAAATTAAATTAGATGTAACTAATGAATAACTTGATAATATAGTTATTGTGAATTATTGTATCACATAATAAATTACCTCACAGATATATTAAATGTTGTCCAAAGATTTATCAAACTTTTTGCTACAATAACAGAGCTGTTCTTAATTGTATTGCTTCCTCCTCAAGAGGAAGCTTTGTAATAGTAAAATTTTCAGTTTTGCTAATACTTCGTGGAAACGCATTTGGAGGTGTTTGGAGTACGAATCATACGTTTTTAGAAAATGTCCGTGCGGATGGCTGTGTGTGTGTGTGTGTGTGTGTGTGTGTGTGTGTGTGTGTGTGTGTGTGTGTGTGTGTGTGTGTGTGTATGTACGTATACCGCCATAATTTTGGAACCATGCGACGGATCGTAATAAAATTTGACATGCATATATTTTTTCTAATTCTGAATTTAGGTCATTTTTTGTTTTATGATTCTGACCATTTTATGGCCATATTATAGCCATTTTTCTATTTTTGAAAAAATATTTTTGCTTTTTTATAATGATATGATTTATACAATATATTCAACAATAGTGTATCTAAAAGAACATAAATTTGTCTACTTTTTCCCGCAAGATTTTCTAGATTGACTGATCTGTTCATTTTTTATGATATAAAAGGTAATTTTTCGATAAACATATATAACTCAAAAAATAAATAGTTAAATGTTTTGAAAAAATTCATGACAATAAAAAACAACGATATCTACTAGTTGTAAAAATTTTAAGCAATTTTGGCGACTAGTTTTTGAGATAAAAATCAAAAACTAAAAAAAAATGTTTTTTTTTATGTCGTACGATTACGGGAGTACAAAGGTTTAAATTGAGTTGAAATTTGAGGAAAAGATTGATCACTTCGGCTAGGTTCTTTTTGTAGCTTATGAAACCTTATAGTTTAAAAGATATAAAGATTCAAATTCTTCAACTCTCACCCTGTATACTCTGTGTGACTGAACATTATTATTTTTGTTAAACCATATAATTTGATAATTAAAGCTTAGTATATTTTGAGAGTTTTCATGGTTTTATAAAATGTCCGTGCAGATGGTTTTGTCTGTGTGGGTGTGCGTGCGTGCATGCGTGCGTACGTATACTGTTATAATTCTGGAACTACGTGATCGATCGTAATAAGATTGGACGTGCATATATGTTTTCTGATTCTGAATTCGAGTAAACCTATCCTTTTAGTATCGAATAGTAGCGAATATTTAAATCAAAGAATGAGTTGATTGTCCCATGTAATTATCTTCCACTAGCAGAATAGGAGGAAGCTAAGTGCCAATGACTTGGCAGCGGTTTTTTTTTTGATAAATGATAATATAAAAAATTGCTTAAAACATCTCTAGATGTTGGTCAATAATTATCATCAAAGTTGGACTTTTCATTTCTTACAATATCAGTCTTGTTTTGTTTTGTTATTGCTGAGTTAACCTTGAAAGACTGAAAAAGTATTAGGAACTACCTATTAGTATAAAAAAGTACGTTTGTAAATCGTGATAACGCTTAGTGCATAAATAATAAGTTATTAACTTACAATAATATTAAAATAAACTAAGGAATAAATTGCAGTAAACACCGTTGATTTATTCCCGTAGAAAAAGACAGTTTTATAACGACTAGTATATTCGAATATTTCAAAAATAACGAACTGTCGTTTTTTTTTTCATGTCCCATAATGCATTAGTATGGCCCGAAATTCAAATGACTACAAAACGCTTATTTTGGAAAAAACTTTCTCGGGTTCAATTATTTGTCGAAAAAATAGAAATATTTGTTTGGATAGAGTGTTGAGGTATAAAAAGACAAAGATTACTGCAAATTAATTCGTCCTTGTTATTTTATCGAAGGTAGTATATATATATATATATATATATATAGAGGTCGTATATAATAAGGGACTGATGGGTAAACCAAAATGAATATAATCAATCGTTCGGCGTTTCAAACATATTATATCCCGCATTCTCTCGCATTTTTTCAGTAAATACTAGTACAAATTCACTTCTAAACGAGCCCTTACCTGTTCTGACTAAGAAATAAGAATGGGCGAGCGGAGAATTGTCACATTGCCCGCATTTTATGTCCAAAATTGACAAAAAAGAACAATTTTGAATGGGTAAAATTTTGTCTTGGGTTAGCTGTGGGTCGGAAATTATATAATAGGTTATAGTGTATTGAAAAAAATACTTCTGATGACCTAAGAAAACTTTTATATAGCTTTAATAGCAAAAATCGCAAAAAGAACGGAAATACTGAAAAAAAACGAGAAATAACGATTTTCTTTCGGAGGTAGAAACCTTTAAAATTCATCGCACAACGCCCTCCTTGCAGCTACTTATTTTTAATGTATTTAAGCTTTTCAAGGGGTTACAAATTGAAAACTCGAAAGTCGGGAAATTTTAAACCACCCTAGTGGACGTGTGTGTATGCGTGTTCGTGGAAATTTGTGATTCCAGTTGCGTCTGGAACGTTTGTGGAATGGAGGTGGAAATACGAGAAAAGGAAGCATCGCCAGGAATGCGCGTTGCTAGGTGCAAGTCCAGTCGTTGAACAAAAGAAGATCGCAAGTTGACGCGGTTGTCCAGGAGTGCAAGCGCTGCGGCGGTGATGTATGTCGCGAGTCGGTTTGTTTGAAGCCGTGGTCCGAGACGCATGCCGAGCTTTTGGTGGATCATCGTGAGTATTGAGTGTGTGTTTGTGAGGATTTTCGGAGTACGAACAAGCGGAGATCAAGGAGTCCAGCGACATTGGAGTCCAGGAGGCAGCGAGCGAAAGAGGTCATCCTGAGTCTGGTCTAGGAGTCGAGGGTCTGAGGAAGGCGACGGAGAAGATGAAGAAGACGAGATGAGTCAGTGGATAGCCGGAAAGAGGCCGAAGTTTGAGAGCGATTTTTGTAAGTTTACTTACTCAGGTTGCATTCCTGGCTTTTGTGTTGCGTCAAGAGTGTGCTGATTGAATGTGAGAGTGCCTGTGGTGTGAAGTCTGATCGGGCAAGGAAACGTGGCCGAAAACCGACGATCGCAAGTGAAGGACGAGCGAAAAAGAAGTCGTAGCAGGTAAGGGGTTTTCCTGCTTCATCGGCGGGCGAAAGGTTCTGTCGGCGGTGCAAGTAAGTTAGAGCGGGATGGAGAGCAAAGTGCGTGAGTTTCGAGGCGGTGTGAGGGTGGGCATATGTGGTGCGAGCGTTGTGAGTGTGCAGTGAAAGAGCGGAAGCCGAAGTTATTACTTGTAGTAGAAAGCTTCATAAACACGTTGATTTGACTTGGGTCTTTCTTATTTATTCACACCCTGCAGCACCCAAACTGCGGTATTCTTGCGGAATTCCCTCTGAAATTGAAATAAATAGTAGTGTCGAGGCTTCGGGACCGGGATTAGACGTCGCTCTTTCCCGTGGTTTGGCCACGTCACAAATGGCGCCCAACGTGGGGCTCGGCGAAAATCAGTGTGATTTAGTGAAGGAAATAGAGTGAGGAGTTATAAGTTGGAGAGGTGTCTAGAGCTGAAGTGCAGAGGGCCCCTGAGAGTGCGTTCACAGTGAGGAAAATACCATGGGCTAGTGTCGGGACATCGATCGAAACGACAGAATACCATGATACAGCGATGCAAGTATGGATGTTTCCATTAAAATCATTGGTATACATAGTCATAACCGTTGCAATCGGTATAGTAGTTAAGTGACGTGATAAGCGTCAATCAAAGATCGAAGTGTATGCTTACATTGGTGTGCGTTCTTTTAACTTTATAAGAAGTCCTCACTTAATTTTCCACCGTAAAAATTGAATTTGGAAAGCATTAAAAGCATTAATTTGTTTATAACTTTTACGTGCTCGTTTCCCGGCCAAAAATGCTCCGAATTCTGATTTTGCAATACGAATTACGCGTATGAAATTTGAATTCCCGCGGTAGCCCGGAGTGATCTCGAAATGTCCCCAGACCATGCGCGGCCAACTTCGCCCGCGATTTAGCCACGACAGAGTCACGATGCGTGCCACGATACGTGCCATAGCGATATCATGGCACTTTGTACGTGTCGTGGTAAAGTCATGACTCGGACGACGGCGAAGTCGTGGTATAGCCGCGGTGTAGCCACAGTACAGCCATCGTACAGCTGTGGAGGAGTCAAGGTGACGCCGAGGTTAGGGCCGGAGGCCCGAGAGACTCATCAGTCGTGAAAATAAAGCAATGGACTATCAAATTGACTATAAAATTGTTAACTCAATAATGCGACGGGTGACCGTCGAACCTAAAAAGTCTCTCTCTCTCTCACTCTCATCGCTCTCTGCCAGGACTTTACCACTACACGAGTAGGTACTTATTGCATTGGTGTCCTTTTAGAGATCAAGTACCAGCCGGATAGTACCTGTGATTAGCTGAGTGAGAGGAAGAGAGAGAGAGAGAGAGAGAGAGAGAGATTTTTTAGATTTTAAATTTTAGATATTTTTATTCATGTACATTATGTTGTACAAAATTATTGATACAGGTAGTAAGTTGATTAGCTGTTCATTGATGAAGGTCGGTGTATGAGTATGAGAGTAATGGAGGCGAGAAATGGGTGACGAATGCTGCTTGAAGATGTTATGTACTCTCTTGTGCGAGGAAGTAGCGCTTAGCTTGCGTTTTGAACTGAGTGATAGATCTATTGTCACGAAGATGAGATGGTAAGGAGTTCCAGAGGTATGAGGCACTGATATGGAATGAGTTCTTCAGTGTCTCCGTGCCGAAGGGGGGGATGTCCAGGGCAGTCACCTCACCCCTTACAGGACGGAGTGCAACATGGAAGTCAAAGAAGGCCAAGATGTACGATGGTGTGGCAGTGTTGAAAAGTTTTCTGAGAAAACAGGCCGCAAAGTACTTCCTACGCCCGGCGGTGGTGAGCCATTGCAGTTCACGTCTGTAGGGGGTGATGTGCTCGTCCCTCCTTACACCAAAGATGTAACGTATTCCTGTGTTCACCAGTCTCTGTAGTTTAGTGTCAAGTTCTTGAGTAAGGTCACAGTATACTAGAGAGCAGTAGTCTATTATGGGAAACAGCAGTGCTTGCACGAGATGTTTGCGCAACTCTTGGTTGGTGCTCTTTCTGAAGAAGTATAGCCTATACATTAGTGAATGAGCACGTTTACACAGTTGTGTGACGTGCTCTTTCCAGTTCAATTTAGAATCAAGCACCACTCCCAGACTGCGCACAGACGATTGGTATTCGACCTGGGCTCCCCCTATATTGATAGAGGTGTTAGCGACATTTGGTAAAGCGTTAATGTAGTGGGGGGAGCCCAGGACGATCGCCTGAGTTTTAAGAACGTTTAGCTTTAGATGATTTTGTGCAGCCCAACCTGTAATCCTCTCGGCGTTAGCTGACATCTTCGCGGAACAAAAGTCGAGCTCCTCAAGGTGGCATTGGCTGTAGATTTGCAAGTCATCCGCGTAGATAAGATGTGATACATCAGGGTCGAGGCAGAAACTAATGTCGTTGATGTACAGGGAGAATAGCAGAGGACCCAGGACAGATCCCTGCGGTACTCCCGTGTTGAGAGGACGAAAGGTGGAAAGCTCGCCGTCATCACCAACGACTGCCTGTTTTCTGCCTGTGATATATGAGGCAACCCAGCGGATAACTTGCTTAGAGAAACAGAAGTGTGTTAGCTTTCGGAGAAGCTTGACGTGACATACAGTGTCAAAGGCTTTACTGAAATCGAAGAGAAGAAGAAGAGTTACCTTCTTGTTATTAATGCCACGCCTAACTTCATCCGTTAGCTTGAGTAGGCCGGACTGAGTGCTGTGGCCAGTGCGAAAACCAGTTTGCAAGTCGTCCAGAAATAGCCTGGACTCAAGGTACTCAGAGATTTGCTTATGCACCAGCCACTCCAGTGCCTTTGACAGGAAGCATAGAAGAGAGATCGGACGATAGTCTGTTAAAGATGTAGGAGAGCTGACTTTGTTTAATGCGTGCACTAATGACTTTTTCCAGTCAGAGGGGAAGCACGACTCGCTCAATGACAGGTTAAAAATATGACGAAGAATGGGAGCGAGTACTGGCAGGGCCTTCTGAATAACAACCTGTGGGATGCCGTCGCTACCTCTGGCTTGGGAGTCAAAGTGCGTTATTGCAGCTAAAACGTCCGACTCCGTAATCTCCCTGAAACTGAAGTGTTCAGGGAAATTCAGACTCTCGAGGGTACGCAGATAATCCTCAACAGCAGGAGCTTGCGGGTTGTTGGAAATGCCGCTGAAATGCATATTGAGGTCTTCGTTTGAGAAGCGAGAAGGTGGTTTTAGCTTGGAAGATGTTATTCCAAGCTTCTCTAGCTCTCTCCAGATCTCGCCGACATCTGTCAGGGAGGACAGGCGTGAATGATAATAGTTCAGCCTAGCCTCCTCAACGTGTCTGTGAGCATCATCCCTGGCGAGTCTATAAAAAAATAGATCCAACGGGAGACGTGATCTGCGAAATCGCCTGTAGAGTCTGTCTCGTTCTTTCACAAGTCCACGAAGAGCCGTGGTGAACCACGGGTGGCGCTTCTGTCCAGGTGTCACTGTGCGTAATGGGGCGAGATGATTTACAGCGTTAGTTAAGTTGGTGTTGAGTACAGCAATGCATTCGTCGAGTGATGAAGTGGCGAGGGATGACCAGTCACATGCCCCGAGGTGGTTCCTCAGTTTCTCGGCGCAGATGCCTTTGTAGTTTCTGTAGGTGAAGGTTTTAGGTACGTGTCGTGGCATCTGTACGTCGAGAGTGGCCGTTATGAGGTCATGTCCGTTTATGAAGGGTGTGTCTGACTTCCAGTGTTCAAGCAGGCGATCCTGCTCGTCTATCAAGCAGAGGTCCAGCCAGGTGTCAGATTCCTGCTTATGGTGCGTGGCGCCATAAGGGACCGACTGTAGGGAGTTCTCCTCTATGAAGGCTCTGATGAACTTAGCATCTTCGGAAGAGGAGAGTTGATCAGCGTTGAAATCGCCCATGATCAGCTTGTTTGAGTAGCAGTGCATATGTGTAGAGAGTTTCTCTATGAAATCATTGCCCTGAATGAAAGGGGCATGTGGTGGACGATAAACAACGCCGACAAAGATGGGAGATACTCCCTTAGCAGAGATCTCGCAGAAGAGATACTCCGGCTTCCCCGGCCTGCCAGACCATGCACCGTCGGATGATGCAATGATGGTAGCAGTCAAAGTGTTATGTATGTAGAGGGCCACACCTCCACCATTTCTATTTCTGTCCCGTCTATATAGTATATAGTCGTCAAGTAAAGGGATTGTTTTAACCAAAAGTCTAGCCAGGTTTCAGTCACAGCTATTACGTGGAAGGTGGGACGAGTGGACAAAAAGAGCCTAACCGCCTCAATGTGACCCGTGAGGGAGTTAGCATTGAAGTGGCAGGCCCTTAAACCCTTGGACAGAGTTACCTTGGAAACTGATGAGGAAGTGGCCGATGATGTAGTAGATGATGCTGATGGTGAAGATGGTGGTGCGGGTGGGATGAGATGAACCGTCTTCAGTGGTTGTTGTTGTCCGGCGGCCACTGGGACAAAAAACTTGCCAGGTCTTCGTCGCTGGTGATGACGGTGGCCCTTTCCGTATCCTCTGAAGAACGGATGTAGACAGTTCCATCCCGTACATAGGTTCTGCACCCCTTCCTCTTCTTGGCCTCCAGTCTGGCCCTGGCGCGAAGCTTATGGGTCTCTCGAGAAAGCAGCTCGTTGATGTTCATTAGCCCTTGATGGTCTGGGGCTAGGGCCTTTGCTTCCTCGAGAATGCCAGCATCTAACTCTGCTGTATGGAGTTTGCCCTTTTTGATTTTCGCAAAGATGGTTGAACGAACAAGGGCGTGGGACGACAGGGTGACAGCAATCGGTGGAAGTCTGCTGTCTGCAGCCGAGGTGGCAGTGGCTGCATTAAGTCTTCCCATGACCCTTGCTCCTGCGATGTCCCTTCTGAGGACAGAGGGATCTAGGGCCGACAGCACAGAGAATGCCAGTAGATCGAGGCGGGTCTCACGTGTGTAGTATAGACCCGACAGTACCACGGTGTTGTTGGCAGAAGTTTCCTGCTGTCGCTTTACCTTCTGCAGTTCACTGCGCAGACTGGCGATCTCCGCAGGGATGACAGTGGCAGGCGTGGCGGCGTTGTTGTTGCTGTTATTATTGTTGCCGTCCTTGGGCAGCGAAGGGAGAGGCCTCGCAGACAGGTCCCGTAGCTGCGCCCTGAGTTCCGTGATGCTCTGCTCTGCCTTCTCCATACGGGTTTGAAGCAGAGGTAGATCGTCGAGGGCCCTGAGACGCAGCTCGATGGGGCCAAGCCTTTCCTCCAGACTAGAGATCTTCATGGACATGTTCCTTTGCTCCCTCACCGCCTCGTCCTGCTTGGCGCGTATTTCTGTCAACGTTGCGAGGATGTCCTGCAGTGTGGNACGCTGCGAGGATGTCCTGCAGTGTGACATCAGCTGCACTCGATGTTTGACGCGCCGGCGACTGATTGCGCGATGTACTGGTGGAGGGAGGCGCAGAGGCGGGCTTTCTTTTGGTCGTGGTGTTGTTGTTGGCCTTGCCCTTAGAGACGGTCTGGGTGCTACTGTTAAGTGACAACTCTAGCCTTCTCTTAGTGTACACGTCAGCACAGGTCTCACAGGCAAACATCGCGACGCCCTTCACAGGCAGGGATCGGAATGTGATACACTTTGTGTGGAAGTGGTTGTGACAAAGTTCACATTGTTTAGGGCCCCTGGTCTGAATGGGCTTGTCGCATTTATCGCAGATGATCGAAGGTGGATCCGCGGGCTTTACTCCACTTGTACTCATTTCGACGGCAACTTACTGGCAGTCGATAATGTAGAGCGGGCGAAGATGTTGTTTCCTTGTCCTGTGAGATGTCGCGCCGAGACTGTGTGGAGAGCAAAAACCAAGCCAAGCAGGAAAGAAAAACAAAGCCGAGCGAATTGAGGTTAGGTGAGGAGGCAGATGCTTGCAGCGAAGATGGTGAAGAGAAAAGAATGTAGCCTCCAGTGAATTATATGTCACTCTGAAGGTTGCATTAAGGTGCGTGCAACAAGCTGTAACAAAAGGCGCCCAAAGGCAGAGTGCGGCAGAAAAAGTAGTACAAAGTAAGCGTACACAACGAAGCGTCTAGTACTCACCAAGGCTGCCAGAGAGAGGGAGAGAGAGAGAGAGAGAGAGAGAGAGAGAGAGAGAGAAGTAGGATAGCAGTCAATGTCGCAAACGCCGCACTACGTAGCAGCTCGCCTCACCACTACCAACTCATGCATGCACACCGAGCGCGAGCGGCGCATATACCGCCGTAGCCGTGCAAACCGAGGAGAAGAGTAAGTAGCTGGGAGGGGGAAACTACTCGCGACAACGAGTAGAGGCGTATGCCGCGCGCGCGTGTGTGTGATGCGGTTAGAGTGAGATTATGAGTATGAGAAATAACGTTTTAAGCGAAATATTCTACCAGAAAGTCTGCAAAACCTATGTAAAATACGCAAGTATGTGGTGCGCATGCGCGAGAAACCCAGCAGAGCGTCGCGTTGCGAGTCGGCGAGAAGACTCCCTCACTTGGATTTCCGACAGAGCCCAGCTAACACCCTCCGGTTTATGCGACATTCTGAGAGTTTTTCTATAGTTTCTTTCGCGCGACTTTCCAGGGCACGAGCTGTCCTTACCAGAACGTGAGGAAGGAGGTCTAGCCGAGAAAATCAAGGTAGAAAAGAGTTGTAAGTCGTATATATTGTCGGATCGTTGTTGTAGCCACGAACTTTGTATAGAGCAAAGTGAAATAGTGAGTTGCGTGAGTGCGGGTTACTGTCGAGTTTCAGCCGAGAAATAGTTTCAGCTGATAATTTGATATTGAATAAATAAATTTAAATTTAAAAGTGATATTTAAGTGTACAAGTTTTTTCCGACCTTCCTACGAGCGAATCTCCTCCTCCGAAGAGAGTCTCCATTTGGCGGACACTCGATCATAGTTTGAGAGTTTTATTTCCGACCTGGCGACTTAATAATCGTAAGCGTCAATACGCGACGCAGCGCGCACACACACTACTCTCATACACTCACTACAGCACAAGTGACTCACTTCAAATCGGTCTCACAATATACGCGCGTCGAATCACACGCCTATTCTCTCTGAGTGATAAGACTATTATGAATTACGACATTATCGCACCTTCCTTTCCAACCGAAATGCACACTAGTTGCAAACACGTGTTGTTGCAAACAACTCTAAACTCAATCCAAAAGAACAATAGAATTTACAATGAAACTTACGCTCACGTATGAGCTCGCACGCACGACCGTTACACAGGCCAAGATGGCCGACACTCGCGTTGCCACGTGGCACACCGAAACGAATCCGTCGCACCGAGACCCTAACTAACTCGCACTTCTACACTATCAGCCGAATTATTCCCTTGATGTGCTTTGAGTCGTACTTACTTCTGCGGATACTTGCGGTCACACAAACTACACACCATAGACCACCACGTCTCGCGCATAATTTACACCACTGCTGGATTCCGTGCTTGGTGCCAAGAAAATTACAGCACGACAGGCCACTCACCGGGTCGTCGTCGTCGTCGCCGTGAACCGCTTGGCTCGCCGTGATATCGAGTCTCCTTTAGCTGCTATTACGTACGAGCCGCGAGCCGATTTTCAGAAGACGCCTTAACTTCGTTACGCGTAGCGATTAATTTTTCTGCGCGTTGAATCACGGAGAGAAAATAGTGAGGTTGGCTCCAGAACGGCTATACGATTTCTCGGTCGCGAAGGCAAAGCACAGAAAACGTCCTCACGCACGCAAGAGCTGACGCAGAGTGAGTCAAGATGGCCAACGCGTCGTTTCCAACAACGCTAGCGGGTCCTAATGACGAACTTCCTCCTTCTCGGAGTTGATTGGCCGCTGTAGGCCGCCTCGGCCTATCAGCGTCGTTTCCGCCGCAGTGGCCGTCGTGAGTGGTCAGCCGCTCCGCCACAGTGGCCTCCGTGAGTGGTCAGCCGCTCCGCCACAGTGGCCTCCGTGAGTGGTCAGCCGCTCCGCCGCAGCGTCCTCTTTTCACTGCGCGCAGCAAGAATCGCGACTACTCGGCTGCACGTGGTCCCTCGTGCTTCCTCCTAGGTTGCGCGCGGAAGTGAGCGGGACAGCCAGCTAATTCCCTCCACGGCGGCGACTCTCTCTCTCTCTCTCTCTCTCTCTCTCTCTCGCTCTTTCTCTCTCACGCGCACTATTGCGGCAGCGGCAGCCTGTCCCCTCTCGCTCGTACTACTGCGGCA
Organism: Pteromalus puparum; assembly: GCA_012977825.3. NCBI lineage: Eukaryota > Metazoa > Arthropoda > Insecta > Hymenoptera > Pteromalidae > Pteromalus > Pteromalus puparum. Next base: position 28,891,916 of record CM053170.1, read on the forward strand.
GCCGCGGACTTTCCTCTCGCTCACTCTCGTACGGCTGACGCAAGTCTCCTCTCTCGCTCGCTCTCGTGCGCTATTTTCGGTGCATCGTCTGCTTCCTGGCGTTGGCAGGTGATGCGTCGAGAGCTCCGTCTCTCTTTCTCGTTAATAAATAATGATAACAACCTCCCCGCGATTGGTGCTAATTTTTAACGGCTACGCGTGTCAGTCTCGGTGGTACAGATCGCCTCGGGACTCGTCATCTATCCCCTTAAAAGTGCTTTCTGACGCGAGTACTCACGTCACAAAGTAGGTCATCGAGGGTAGGAGTGCCCCGATGTTATATGTTTTACTTGCCAGGGAAAGGGCCATGTGAACCGGGAATGCCCGTATAAACAGTCTCAAGGGACGAATAGAAGAAATAAAGGCCTTGTCCAGGATTATTGTCAGGGATGTGTTATGAACAGAAAGGAGAACGAGTAGGAAAGTGAAAAAGATGTAGACGGGGTCGAGATTGAACCCGGGGTCACGGATTAACAATCAGGAGCTCTACCACTGAGCTACGTCTACGATGCATTCGGACGTTATGCATCGTAGTACGGCTTGGCTGACTCTTATCGCTGACTCATCTCGCTGCTCGCGTTGCAGACGAGTCGTCCTCGGCTCGTGAACTACCTTACCGATCGGCAGGTACTGCTTTTATGCCTCTTACGTGTAGCATAGACACTGGGCTGCAGTCTGCACTTAACCGCACAGATCAGATGCCAGTACGCTTGATCGCACATACTGTGTGTGTCGACCAGAGGCGGGCTATTTTTAATTCTGATTCTGAGGGCAAGCTGATCAGCGAAGTTATTGGAGGGTAATGTAGAAATCTGTGGGATTCGGACACTCAGCAGATCTATTTAGCCGGGTTCTAAACCGGCGATCTACCCCACCAGGGATGCCAAGTGTAACAGACGAGGAGAAGAACGAGTCGGAAAGCGAAAAAGAGCAGACGGTGGGTGGGATCGAACCCGGAGCCCCGAGATGCGAGCCATGGAGCACGACAACTGTGCTACCGCTGCAATGCAAGCGTAAGCTGTGCATCGTAGTGCAGCTCGGCCAGCTATTATCGCTGACTCGTCTCGCATCTCGCGTTGCAGACGTGTGTGTCTGTGACAGATGCAACCAGTCTGATTTCACGGTGAAGACGTGTCCTTCGTGTTCTCGCTTATTTGGGAACCCGGGAAACGTGTAGTGCGGGGCATGGAGTTAGATTATGCGTCCCGCCGCTCGGTCGCATTCAAGGGTAGGCGAGAGCGGAAGAATGGTAAGAATGAAGTAGTAGAGAGTAGCAGCAGCGAGGAGTCTGATGTGCCGGAAGTTGGGACTGGGATTAATCTTCGGCAAGTTTGCTGGAAGAAACCAGTCTCATATTTGATCTCTGAGTGAGCCTGAGGAATCGGCCCCTGAGGAGGAAGAAAAGCCGTAAATTCTTGGGAAGTCCGTTGTGAAGCTTCGGCAACAGTTAAAACAGCGTGGCTTAGGGCAGTTAGATGGGAGCCAAGTACCCGGGCGCTCTGCTCCGATGGAAAACAGCGTTCCTATTTGGAGCGGGGGCGAGTTTTCATGTTTAGGAATTGAGGCCTTACAAACTAGAGTCGCTAAGCAGGGTGAAGCGACCTTAGAATCAAGGTTAAAGGAATCTTCGGACAGCGACGAAGAGGCCGGATAGGGAAATTAGAGGAAATTGCGAAAACTAATTGAGAGAGGGAACGATTCTATCAAGCCATTGGAGGCTTTTCAGAATTCAGCCGGAAGACGAAGGAAAATGAAGAGCATTAGGGGGGAGAAGAAGAAGGAGACGGTTGTAACAGCTGTTCGGCCGTTTTTACAGCTTCTTGGGAAACATTTGAAGCCAGCTGGAGAATGGGAGAAGGAGATAGATAAAAGTGAGATTGTAGTAGCAGGGCTGACAGCTGACAATCGGAATTACGTGTTTATCCGTCTCGGCGACCAAAGGATTCTAGCATTGTTAGATCCGGGATCCACCTTTTTGATGGTATCGATTTTGATGGATCCGAGCAGTAGAAGGGCCGATTATTGCCGATCAACATGCGGGTGCGGACGGCTACGGGAAAATTGAGTAAAGTACAAGGAGTAATGTGCGAAGGGGATGCGGGAGCTAAAAGACACTGTTTTTCTGGTTCATAAAATTTTTTAAATAAAGCGTGTGATGGAAAACGAAGACCAGAGCGCAATAGTGTTTTTTTTTCAGAGTTATTTTACCGCAAGAAATTTTCAATTGGACTCTTAGTTTTTTAACAAGTTTTGAAATACAAACGGGTGTTTACGCGATCTTAGTGCGATCGCAGCGCCAACCTTAAAACTAAGTAGTGCCAATAAACTTGTTTGCCGGTCCATGTCACAGAGAACCATCCATATATAATCAATTTAAGCACACTTCATGACTAAGCTAATTTTTTTTATTTAAAAAAATCTTTTCTCGGGACTTGGATCTATATTTTAGAGACCAAAACCTAAATAATTACCATTGGAAAAATGAATTTCCGTGAAAACCCAGTTGAATCAAGACTTTTGAAACAAAAAATCACGTTTCGCCCCACTGTGCGACGGGTTTGCCGCGAGCTTAGCATCTTGTATGCGGGAAGATTGCGTCGGATTCGGAAACGTTCGAGGAGCATATTGAGTGGGCGAAAAGGGTATTTCGAAAGTTGAATGAGGCGGGGTTAGTCATAAATAAGAAAAAGTGTCAGTTTTTCTGCGAGAAAATCCAATATTTAGGTTTTGTGTTAGATTGGGAAGGATTAAAGCCGGATCTGCAGAAAGTTGCACCAGTACTGCGGTACTGGAGTACCCTGTGCAGAAAAACGTAAAGCAGTTGCGTCGATTCTTGGGAATGGTGGGCTGGTATTTGCGTTTTATTAGAGGGAACTTAAGGCCAAATTTTAGCAAGCCCTTTGTTTTGCAAACGGACGCTAGTTCTCATTCCATAGCCGCCGTTCTTACGCAGGAAGGGGAAGACGAAGAACACCCGATTCTCTATATGAGTAGAGTACTCACGTCAGCGGAGAAAAATTATACTGTGACGGAGAAAGAAGCACTGGCGGTAATTTGGGCCATTAAGAAGCTGCGCCCTTATCTCGAGGGATATAAGTTTCGCGTGATAATCGATCACTCAGCTCTTAAATGGCTGCAGAATTTACGTGATTCAATAGGCCGGCTAGCACGATGGGCAATAGAGCTACAGCAATGGGATTTTGAGGTCGAGTATCGTAAGGGCGCTTTAAACCATCTGCCGGACGCGTTATCGCGAACATTTGAGCCGGACGAGGAAGAGGTCGCGGGTTTTGGAGAGATTAAAGATAAAGAATATCTTAAGCTGCTTGCGGAGGTAGAGAAATTACCGCTTAAATATTCAAACTGGCGAGTCGAGAACGGTGAGCTATTTCGGTTCCGAAATGAGCCAATGCTCAACCTAACAATTGATCGGGACGATTGATGCCGAATAGTGGGAGAGGGTCCTTACAGAGGCAGATTGCGCGCCGTCGACGGGGCATTTTGGTGTGAAGAAAACTTACGTTCGGGCGGCGCGGGAATACTATTGGAAGGGAGTATATCATGATGTATCTAATTTTGTAAACGAGTGTGAAACGTGCCGGGAGTATAAGGTTTCACAGACGGGGAAGCAGGGATTATTGAACAAAAGGATAATCGAGAGGCCGTGGGTAGTTGTAGCCGGTGATTTAATGACATTTCCGCCGAGCAAATCAAGGAATAAATACTTGGTTGTATTCCAAGATTTATTTACAAGATGAGTAGAAGTTAATCCAATCCGGAAAGCGGATGGAAAGTCAGTGGCTCGGGCCATTTGAGGAGCTGGTGTTGTTTAGATGGGAGACGCCGGAGTACTTTTTGTCAGATAATGGAAAGGAATTCGACAATCAGTATTTGGCCGAAGTATTGAAGGAGTATGGCGTAAATCATCTCACTGCGCCGCTTTATCATCCTCAAGCAAACCCGGTAAAGAGGAGCAATCGCATTCTCAAGACGATGATTGCTAACTTTGTGGAAGAAGACCACCGGAATTGGGATGTGCATGTGCACGAATTCCGACATGCGGTAAATACGGCCGTTCGGTCGTCTCCCAAGGTCTCGCCGGCATTTTTAAATTTCGAAAGATACCCCAGGCTGGTGGTGAGCTTGCAACGAGAGGCCAAGAGTAGATCAAAGGTGGAAAGAATAGTCCTCAAGCATATCGATCAAGCGCACGAAAAACAAGCACGAGCTTGTGAAATGCTCAGTTTTTGCATTTAAATAAAGCTAAACAGGAAGACATTTAAATGGGTCGAATTCAAAATATAGGTCAATTCCCTTCCCTATAGGATGACACGAAAGAGAGAGCAAGCGCCGGGTCTAAGAGCAGGTAGTCGAGACCACACAATAGGTGATAGGGAAAAACTCCAAAGCGCAACCGCTTGAATAAATTAAGGAAACAGAACCGACGACACGAACGACAATAATAAACAATATGTGAATGGAATAGGAAAATCGGGTTATATAACACATTAATAATAATTAATACGCGAGAGATCGAATAATGAGAAAATCGCGAAAGTCGGATAACTAGATTATGCGACGTTGCAAACGTCGCAGCCACGCAAAACGTGTGTTGCTGTTTTGCGCGGCAAATTCTCCTTAACGCATAAGGCCGAGAAAGAGACAGTCGGCGCGTGCGAAGCCCGCGTTTCTCGGACGTGAGCTACGTCCCGGGAATTCGCGGAAATTGCCAGCCGTCGTGAGCTCTGGGAAGAAGTTCGCCGGTCCGAGCTGGCGCGAGACGAGCAGCCAATCAGCCCGTCTCGCGCCTCGCTTGGCCAATCGGACTACGTTATCGGCCGGATCGAGCGCGCGAACGCAGCGTGACTCAGCAGTTCTCGTCTGGATCTCGTCGACGCGACACGTCGACGAGAGACAGAATCGCACGCGAGTGTTAAGTGTGCGAGCGTGTGGAGAGAGAGTGTGTGAGGAGAGCAGCAGCAGCATCACGACCTGGCCCGCCATCCCGAGGAAGGAGTCCATCCCCGGAGACGACCATCCAGCCGCCCGCTACTGCTGCAATCCAGAGTCTTCATCGCCCGGCTGCCATCTTCCGTCGAGCAGGCATGAGAGGAAGGGAGCCAGAACGGGATGAAGGACGTCGGCAGGAGAGCCTTTGCCGTCCCGTCCCCATCCGCCGTCGAGCAGGCGCGAGAGGAAGGACGACGGAACGAGAGGAAGGCCGCCGTCGTCGAGTCTACGTGAGAGAGAGGGAGAGAGAGAGAGAGAGAGAGAGAGATAGATAGATAGATAGATAGATAGATCTTCTTTATTCACTTCACAGTAAAATATTAATACATAAATAATATTAAAGCAACAATATTGCTATAAATTCAATACGGAGTCATGGTACTAAAAATTCGCATGTTTTACAAACAATATACGTCAGAATATAACAATAAAAATAATACTTTGGTGAATATACACCGCTGATAATCAAGATTATAATTTAGCGCATAAAACAAAGTTTACAATTTGGTCATAGACCTATCTAATTGCGCTGGATCACAGTACAGCCACCAGGCTAAGTCGCAGTATCACATTACAATAACAAAGTCATTATATCACAGTTACAGCCAAAAAGCTAAGTCAGACTAGAATAAGAAATATACAAGCGAGAGATGGGAGTGCCAGTGCCTGTGGATTTGGGGCGCTCAAGAATCGAGAGCAAGCAGATGCCGTCGCAATGCCACCTTGAATGACGCTAGGGATGGCGAGTGACGCAGAGCAGAAGGGAGAGCATTCCAGAAACGAGCACCCTGTATCTGAAAGGCTGGCCGGTTCGGTGCTGGCAGGGATGCTAATTCGCGGGAACCCTACTGGAGGGTCGTGGCTTGTGTTTACTAAAGAGTGTCAAAGATTCTGTGTGTTTTTGGATAACGAATCTGCCTATATATAAGAAATGCTCAAAGTAGCAGCCTTCAGAATCACGCGAAGCTAATTACCAAACGCCCGTAGGGGGTGATACCTCATCCCTTCTTAACCGAAAATGACCTCACACAGCTTACTCAAGTCTCTGTAGACGTATACGTTGATTCGTCCGACGCGTCAAGATAGTCAAGACAGTATCCAAGTGAGGCTGAACCAATGCCTCAACAGTCTTCTGCGGAGAGTCTCGTGTGCAGCCCCTAATAAACCGCAAGCAATACAGGGCTTTATTACACTTTTTCGTGATAGAATCACTTGCGGTTTCGCAAGGTGAGTTCTACTATCCCAGCAAACACGACTTACACCGTTTCACTGAAGGGACGATGCACTGGCCGTCCGCGCAACTGAATCAGGCAGGTTCCAGGATTTGATATCGTTAACATTTTTTTCTGGAACCGAAGAATATAGCTTAGTTTTGCTGGAGTTGAGCCGCAGACGGAGTCTCGCCACAGAGACGAGAGGAAGCGGGAAACCAGCGGCCGCGAGGCCAGCGAGGCTACCTTGCATTTGGGAGAGAGAGAGAGCGAGAGAGAGAGAGAGAGAGAGAGAGGGAGAGAGAGCGAGCGAGAGAGAGAGAGAGAGAGAGAGGGAGAGAGAGCGAGCGAGAGAGAGAGAGAGAGAGCGAGCGAGAGAGAGAGAGAGAGAGAGCGAGCGAGCGAGCGAGCGAGAGAGAGAGAGAGAGAGAGAGAGAGAGAGACGAGAGTGTCGGTGTGTGGTGCGTGCGCACACCACGATGTCATCTGCGCGAGGCGACGAGCCAGTGCTCGCGAGTGTGTGTGTGTGTGTGTGAGAGAGAGCGAAGACGCGAAGAAAGCGCGGGAACGCTGTGCGTGTGTAGCAGCAGGACGGGCTTGCCGTCAACGTCGGGCATAGCCTGCGCGCGGAGTAGCGAAGAACCAGAGAGAGAGAGAGAGAGAGAGGGAACGAGACGAGGGAGAGCCGGCCGTGCGGCTGGCGCATGTATGTGTGCGAGAGAGACGGAGAGTTGCGTGACGTCACCGGCTACGGCTTGGGGACTAGCGCGGGTACGTGAGAGAGAGAGAGAGAGGGTCAGCTGTGTTCAGAGGTGAGAGCCTCAGGACTATAGCGTGGCAGAGTGTGTGTGTGCGGAGTTTGCAAGTATCTGAGGGCCCTGCGTGGCTACCTTCGGGGGCGGCTAAGGCCACCACGTTGTAGGGAAGGGCTGGGTGAAATACAAGTGCAGAAACGTGAATAAAGTGTTGTTTGTGTTTGACTTCTTTCCTGTTTCCCACCTCTCCCCAGCGTACTCCCATACGTCGGCGATCGCGTGTAAAATCCCGCGAAATAAAGAAATCCTAGTGCACGCGGAGGCGCTAGGTGTTGCGCACCTGTGTTGGGAGGCACAGCGTCGCAATTATATTTCATCTCTATATGCGTATCATAAATTAAAATCACGCGAGACTGATCCGCATACATATGGGCGTACGAGCGACACTGTGAACAATAGATACACATACATTTCCAGCAAACACACTAGTAGAAGAATTGCGCCTGAGACTGCGAGAGTACCAAGAAGAAGGACGTCCGCGTCCAAACAGCGAGTATACGTGCATATATAACATCAGAAGGAGAGCTTCGTTCGAATCTGCCGAAGAAGAAAGCATGCGTCCGAACTGTGAGCGCCTGCACACTTGCAACACCAACAGGAGGGCTTCGTCTTAGAACTACAAGAACATCATGAAGGAGAGGGCACGCGTCCGAACAGCAAGTGCACTTGCGCCCTCAACACTAATGAGAATACTACACCTAGGTCATGAGTGCAGCAGAAGACGGGAGCATACGTGAATTTCGTCGTCGTTACAAGAAGACATAAGGAAATATGCAGCATCTAAGCTCTCTGATTGGATGTGCTATTTACAAATATTAACTACTACCTATGTACGTTGAGGGTGTCGGTGAGGGCGATTTCGAGTATATAAGGCCCTGGTCCGCCGGGCCCCACAGTATCTCATCGAAATTTTACCACGCGGAAGCTCTGCCCGAGCGGAGCCCGGTCCGGTATATCGTCTCGGGACTTAAACTTTTTACGTGTAACTTCTTTCAAAACTTAGAATATTTTCAACGGTTCAAAAACTTAGAATATTTTCGAACTTTTAAAAACTTAGAATATCTTCGGCAGTTCAAAACTTAGAATATTATTGTCCTTTGTGTCGTTCTGAGAAAAATAATAATTGTCTAAGATATATCAGTTAGTTACAAGCGAGCGTTAATCAAATTCTACCTTTAATAATTCTTAAATAAACTTGCTTATAATAAATAATTAAATCGTGACTGCATATTTTGACCTTTGACTCCTAATTCCTGACGCGACTGTTTGCATTCGTATAATCATTTCGCTTTGAAAATCGAGCCAACGCCCCACTGAGAGGACGCGCTGGTAGCAGAACAGGTCAGAAGCGAATAAATACGAGGTAAGTGATATACATATCAACAGGCGGCATATCTCTATACATATTCTTTTCCTCTCTTTCATAATCCATTGCACAAATAGTCGATCTCATCTTACAAAAGTCTAAATGATCTTAGTCCGTGTTTCTGTCTTAACGATCGGAGTGACGTCCTATTTTACTGACAGTTAAGGGAAAGTTAGTTGGTCTCAGAGTTCAGGGTTTCATTCAGACTAAAATGCATAACGATTTATTGCGGGCCCAAAGTAATTCAGCGGCAGCTACTGGAGGCTGTTCTCGAATAGATCGCGAAGGTAGCCAGGAACCGATGGCGCTAAGACTTTGTGTATCGAAGCTTTGTCATCGTCCGTACTTCTAAAGCTTAATCAACCCGTAGAGTTACTGTCCCACAACTATCATAAGTTTAGGACATAACAAGCTTATAATAAGGGCCAGAAGTAGGAATGTGCGAGTCAAACTTGAATTTTTGTTATTTTATTGCAAAATAAGTGTAGGATGATAAAAATCTACTTAAACAACGTGACTGTCGAGGTATTATACATATCTAACGAATAGTATAATGTTTTTCTTGTTTCGTAACCGTGATATGTTACTTAAAGCTTCGAGTACTTTTTTTCGAGTTTCTGCCTGAAAAATTACTTGATTGGTTATTTGGACTGATATTTCAACCTTTCAGCATGTTTTTGTTTCTGAATCGATTAAATCTGTTTAATTAATATGTTAACTTAACATCTAAACACTTATAATGTATTATTATATCTTTGTTTAAATTATATGTACCATAATGTTGTAACCCAATATAAAACTTGACTTTTGACTCGCATATCTCTAGCCGGAAGGGGGTAACATTTTTAAAGGGGAGCTGGGTAGATCGCCGCATTTACCCGCTGTCAGATGCAGCGAAAAGGTTTTTAGCTAAGCTAGCACCTAAGTAGAAAGGACTGTATATTATCGAGGAAGTGCTGTTTTTTTTCAATATTACATTATAAAAAGAAAGTTTTACTCATAAGAATATTTTTTGTTTCTTAGAAAGATTTAACCCAGGCTTGACCCCTTAAACAATGTTTTACATCATTCATTTTAATACTTATACATTTAAATCTCATTCAACGATAAGATATAAGACATTGTTTTAAGGAAATGTAAAAGAAAATTAAAAAATTATTTCAACTTAGTTAATAGAAAAATCTTGAGATAGGAAAACTGTTACATTTCTAAAAAAAAGAAAGCGCTGAGGTATCTACCGCTTGGTGGTGAGGAAACGGTATCAGTAAAATGTAATTAATACAAAGATTACGTTAAATAACATTCTTTAAAGTGTGAGAAAATAAGACTAATGGCAGAGATATATATCAACTATTAGATCTGTCTAACAGAGTGTCACTGTTACAAATATATAGGTTGGTAAATAAGATGTCAGGTAAAAAAGAAAGGTGATATCTCTTGGAGCTTAATTAAACAATTGTAGCTATGCAAGAGAAAAAACCGCTGCTAGTTCTTCGGGACGTAACTTCCTTCAACATTATTTTCTCTCTCTCTCTCTCNCTCTCTCTCTCTCTCTCTCTCTCTCTCTCTCTCTCTCTCTCTCTCTCTCTCTCTCTCTCTCTCTCTCTCTCTCTCGCTCGCATAAGTCGCATAGTTAATTGTTAAACTGATCTCCAAGACACATCACCCTCCCTTTTTTACCTAACATCTTATATAATAACACTGATGAAATAAGGTTTAACACAGAGAGGATTTACTGGTTTGACAAATGTGGATTTATTATTACTATGTACAGCTATCATGCATCGCGCACACCATGTGTATTCGGCGACGGCTCGAACCCAGGAGAGCGATGTGCGAGACTCGTATAGTCTCGGCACCGCTAGTGATCATGTGACTCACACGCATGTAGCGCGAGAGGGGATACTTACATGTGTGTGTCCCCTCACACACTCATTAGCGCGCATACTATATATATATATTCTGAACTTGACCGTATACATTGAACTTGACCTGAACTTGTCAGTATACATTATAAATGTAGCATATATTTCAACAAACACTTTGAAATAATTTTATTTAATGTAATGTTTGTATTATGACGAGGAACAATGTTAACTCGTCATAACCTCCCCAGCATAAATATCCTAATGTATAATAATGTATTACAGCTCTGTTACAGACGAACGGCGGAGAGTGAAATGGGAGAAAGCACGGTAAGTGGGGAGAGAGAGAAAGAAAGAGACTCGCGCGCGTGCCGCGTCTCGCGGAAAGAGATTCAGATTCGTTTAGGCTCGCAGAGAGTAAACATCGTGCGCGCTACTCCTCGATTCGTAAAGGCGAATAACTTTGTGAGAACGACGTGCGAAGGCTCCTGGTTCACGACTGCAACCTAGAGGGTCCGACAACGACTGCGCCTTGCCCGAGGTCTCCGTGCGACTCCGCTACGTCCGAGGCTTCCGAGCAATTCCAACCACTCGCCTGCGAAGGAGACGTCCTGGGGCTGAGCCGACTCTCGTCTACTGTAAGTGTCAGCTCTGCATCTCTCTCTCTCACCAGTGCCCTCCCGGTCTCTAACTGCTTCGTTCGTCTGCGTCTCGCACACCCGCGTGTGTGCTCGTGTACCTACTTTTTCACTGAACAATATACTTTACATTTTCTACGCTACTCAGCGTGTTTTGATTGTACACCGGTCCGTAATCCTATTAAGTTCCCCGCCGCCTCCGCGGGCACGCGCATCGCTTTACGGTGCATGTGCGAACAAACTGCAGCTAGCCAAAATACGACCTTGGCAGGTCCACCTACGAACTCGATAAAACCCGAAGAAACGAGACTTGGTCTCGATTATTACGCGGTTGTCTCTCCGCTCCGGTAGCTGCACTGCACGCAGCTAACGTCTGCGCGGCTACCGACACCAAGCAGAGCAGCCCCGTTATAGTATCAATTACATTTAAATAATATCGTTTCCTCAGCACCAAGAGGTAGATATCTCGGCGCGTTATTTTTGCAAGGAAATGTAACAGTTTTTATTAACTATTAACTAAGCTGAATTATTTTTCAATTTTCTTTTACATTTTCATGTACCCACATGTTGGATTTAAAATTACTTAACCCACCCGCCACTGTAACGATGCTAGATATATAAGCGGTGCATTTTTCAATTGTGCAAAGTATACAGGGTGAGAAACAAAATTTTGAAGCTTAATATCTTTGAAACCAACTGGTATCATAAACAACCCAAAGATAGGGATCAAGATGCTATACAATACTAACTAAATCCACAATTTTAAATAGATTATTGACTTTTTACGCCAGTTATCTCGTCACATAGAAAAACGATTTTTTTAAGTTGTTGTTGTTTTTCTCAGGATCTGCCCCATGAAACGACTTTATTGAAGTAAACGACTTTATTAAAGTAAAGTATAGTCTTAATAACTTTCAATAATCATGTTTTTTTTTTTTTTAGAAAGATTCAAAATTTAGTTTTGAAATTAAAACAATTTTAAATATTTGCGCTTTATGGTGTGTAATAAAAAAACTACGAACAGAAATATAAATTTTCCGCAGTACAAAGATAGGTAATTTTATTCTCTTTCAGGTACATATTAAGCAGTTTACTTTCATCAACTTTTCCAATAACTTTATTAGAAATAACTAAAATCTCAAACTAAAAAATCGATATAAAACCGTTCCTAATTCATTGGCACGTACCTTCCTCCAACTAAATTTACAGGTCCAATAAATAAAATATTGTTTTATTATACAGTATATTTATGCTTTTTTCGAAGTGCAACCACACCTCTATAAGAGGAAGCAAATTTTTTTAGAAAAATCGGTTTTTACATTTCAGCTCTTTACTTGAGAACCGCTCAACAAAATCGTTTAAAATTTTAACGAAGGATAGCTTTCTTTATGGTAAATCACTAAATAACATTTTGAAGCATTTGACTACATTGTTTTAGAGATATAAGGAATCAAACAAATTTAAAAAAAAAATTCAAACCTTGATAGCTTAAGGAGGTTGCTCTGATTTAGAATTCACGAACAGATTCAAGAATAAAAAACCACACACGTAGATATATTTATTGTATTAACGAACAGTTTCGGTTGCAAATTTTTGTATAAACAAACTAATATTTGACGAATTTAAATTGGTTTTAAAAAAGATCAATGGGTACCTCTATGCATAATAATTACTTAGTTGAATAAAAAATATGTGCACTTAACCTCAAAATCAGAGTCAAATGTCGTCTGTATCAAATTTTTTTGTTCTGTAAATAGTTATATTTTTTTTATCTAAAATCATTATTTGTTATAAATTAGCTTTTTATAAGTCCTAAATGACTTATATCTCTTGTATCAAAATGAAATTAGAATTTAAAAAAAATTATCCTCATTTTGACTAGCGACGTACCCGAGCAACCTCCTTAAGAACCATAGGGGTGTGACGAGACGTAAGTCTCGCACATAAAACAAGCAAACGCGGCCCCGAGTCAATCAGCTGACGCCAGCGAGTGCGCGCGCGCGCAGCGAACAAAGGCGAGTCCGCACGACGCGAAGTGAGCGCACGCGCGCACCAACCGAAAGGCCGGTCCGCACGACAGCGAGAGTCAACAAGC
>CM053170.1:28905054-28933459 GCA_012977825.3 Pteromalus puparum
TATCCAAAGGAGAATACGGATAATATGCCTATATGAATGAAAATAGTAAATAGTATATGGCAAGTTATTTGCAGTTTTATAATTAATGATTCCGGAGAATAGATTTAATCCCACATATCTTATTCGGGAATATTCAGCAGGCAATACGATGCATTTGTGAAAGTTATAGTCAAGGTTATATATATTATTAGAAAAATAATTAAGAAGTGATTTGTCAAAGTATGGATTATTTACATAAAAAAAGAATCTGAAAATAAAATAGAAAATTATTATTACATCAAATTTCACTGGGGCCACATTTATGAACAAAATTATATTCTTTAAAAAATACTTTAAAAAGAAAAAGGTTAGGCGAGTTTGATATATCCGCAACGAAATAAGGATAAAAAAGAACTAAGGATCATAAACAAGTCAAGTTTTATGTAAGGTGGCTCATAATGAAAGTTAACAAAATTGTCCTAGTTTTATTGTTATATCCATTGGAAGGATGTATTTTATCATTAACCTCCACAAAGTTTAGGTTACTATGAATCAGTATTAGAAAACTCACAAAATACTACTACAACTTGCCATGTCCGGGTTTCATTTCGTTTATTTGGTAATCAAATAGAATTTCTTTTTATATAAACGATCCATAACAACACCTTATTAATAATATACACACTTGAAGGGCATGGCAAGTTAGATAGTAAGTATATGTGAAGTGTACCTAATACTGAATCATAGTACTTAACTGAGTTAAGTAAACCTTCAATGAACATTAAAAAAGCAGAAGTTGGGTGGTAAATGACGTGAAAGAAAGGAAAAAACTTTTTTATGTTAATTGGAACATTTTAAACAAAAATAATCATATAAATTTTTTCGTAAAAACGCTTAGCTTTCGAGATATACGCGTTTGAAGTTCAAAAAATCGCGTTTTTTGCATATTTTGGCGGCTTTATTACCTCGATCTCATTGAACATATTTTAAATCTAAAGGGCTTACGCTGTTCGTCTAACATTCAATTTTGATATTATATGCACTATATTATAAGATATAGTTTATAAATAAATAAATAGTGCATGCGCGCGACTGAGCTTCTGCGTAATAATGAATCGCTTGAGGGTAAACTATATCTTATAAATATAGTGGCGTATAATATACAAATTGAATGTTAGATGAACAGCGTAAGCCCTTTAGATTTAAAAAATGTTCATGAGATCGAGGTAATAAGCCGCCAAAATATGCAAAAACGCGATTTTTTGAACTTCAAAACGCGTAATGACTCACAAGGACGCCTTTCCACTCCCTTGCTAATAGCTGGGAAGATTAAAAGCGAATCCGGACCGTTCCGTCATTGACGTCTCTGTAGTCCACGCAAAATCGTTTTTCTCCGCCTTCTTTATTTACAACTACCGGGGCGCTACTGAAGTCGCTATTCGAACGTTCGATGACCCCTAGTTGGCGCATGTCTTCAATCTCCTTCATCGCAATACTCCAACGGGCTGGTGACTAGCGTCGGTGTTTGTGTTTAACGACCTTACTTCCTACATACACTATCTTGTGTTTGATTAACCACGTCGGCGCTAAGTTTGCTGGTGGGTTTTCAGGTAGGAATCTCTTGACTACCGCTAAGAGTCGGTCGGGTTCACTCGGAGTCAGCTCGGAGAGACCAGCGCACTCGGCGTAAACTTCTTTCTCCTTCGCCTCGGCGCTACCATGGAATCCGTGCCACTCCCCTCCGGCTACCTACTCGCCACCGATTTTCCCAACTGACCAACTCCAGTCGTCATTTATCCATAAAATCCACTCCCAGAATGATGTCATGTCTGGACTTTTCCACCACTCGGACTATCAGTCTCTCCACTACTCCATCGACGTCCATTTTCAACGACAATATTCCCTTCATGGGGGCGCTACTCCCGTCGTAGCCTCGAATGATCGTATCGCACGGCTCACGGCGCGATGCAAATCGTTCGGCCACGTCTGCGTTTATGAGGGATACTGATGCTCCGCAATCCAGGAGTGCGGTGTACATCCGTCCGCCTAGACTTATTTGCAGGAATTTTCTGTTATCGTCACTAGCGGCTTCTACGTCTTCCTTCGTGGTTGGCTCTTTGGGCGCTACTGGGTCGTTCCAAACTGAACCTTGGTCAGTCCTACCCCCTCCCGGAACCATACTAGGGGACACCCCTAGATCCACTACTCCAGAGGACACAGGCGCTAGCGACATCGGAAGTGGTTCTTCAGAACTACGTGCAGGAGTTTTTGGCCACTTGAGCCAGTGATTCCATTCTTGATCAAGAGGGTCCACCGTTAGTCCAGTGCTCAGCTCTGGGCCCAGAGCTTTGCTCAACAGTCGATTGAGTTTCTCGCTGTCGGACTCGGCGCTACGTTTGTTCAGGCTCATCTGTCCTCCGATCGAAATAGAGAAATCTTTCTCCTCCGCCAACTTCGCGCTAGCATTCTCCGCACGTGACTCCTGCTGGTCGTCGCCATTCTTCATCGACGACGCCTTTTTCTCACTTCCTTCGCTCGTACTTCTCTTCGCCTCAAAACGGT
The DNA here is from genome assembly GCA_012977825.3 of Pteromalus puparum. NCBI lineage: Eukaryota > Metazoa > Arthropoda > Insecta > Hymenoptera > Pteromalidae > Pteromalus > Pteromalus puparum. The sequence continues at coordinate 28,907,596 of CM053170.1, forward strand.
CGTCGTCCTTCTCGGTAGACGCCGCTCTGCTCATACCTTCGTTCACACTACTCTTCGCCTATAAACGGTCGTCGTCCTTAATGGTTGACGCCGCATTCCTCTCGCTTCCTTCGACTACGCTACGACTTGCGTCCAAGTGGTCGTCGCCTTTCTCAGTTGACGCCACCTTGAACCCTACGCTCTTCGACTTCGCTTCGCTGCTCTTTGGATAGGCGCCACTTGTCTCCTTCGTATTCTCCGGAGGAGTCGCGGCTCTATATCCGGGTGTCTTTTGGGGTCGAAAATATGCCCATTCTGGACCCCAATCCGACTCTTCTTCTTCCTCCTCCACCGCCGGGCCCCTTGGCTCGCTAGCCTGGGGTTCGGCGCTAATGACCAATCCAGGATCCACTGAATCAGTCGACGCTATCGTACGTTCAACCCTTCTCACTTCGCGGGCCCCAGGGGGTTGGGCTGAGCACCCGCTGCTCCGTTTCCCAGCCGTTGCAGGATGTTGCAGTTTGAGCACTCGCGAGCCGTGACCCCCTCCTTGTTGCAGATCTGACAGTGCAGCTGCTTGGCAAGTCTTTGAGGGCAGTCGGCGGCGCGGTGTCCATACTGACCACACTCGTAGCACCTGGTCTGAGGACAGTGCGCGGCGATATGGTCCGGTCCCCCGCACGTGAAACACGGTCCCAATTTCGAAGGCCCGCTCCGTTGATTCGGGTTATTCCCAGCCGAGTTAGTCACATTCGCCCCCGACGGAACCGGCGCGTAATAGTTCGCAGCTGGGGGTGTCGAGATATTGTTCTGGGGATTTCCTTCTCCCCAGACTTGATTTCCGACACGCAATCCGTCGTTCGGCGCTACGTTGCCAGTAGGAGCCAGCTGGACTTGTGCTACGGGACTATTTCCGTTCCCAGGCATGTTATTGGCGTGTGCTGACTGCTGGGGTTTCTTATTACCGTTGTTACCCTTACGGTTTCGGTTATTGTTGCCTTTGTTGGCGTTGTTGGGGGGTGTACTCCCCCCGGCGCTATTCACCTCGGCGCTACTCGTCGTGGGAGACGGTGGTTCTACCGCTGCTACGGTCTTCTCTTTCTTCTTCTCTCCCGCTTCTGGTTCGAACGCCGCACCGGGGAGCTTCATTTTATCCTTCGGTGGTGGCGGCTCCCAACGGGCGTTCATATCGCGATGGCGCTCGTATTGGTGACCATATCGTTCGATATCGTCAAGCGAATAAATGGTGCGATTCACCATAATATTTCGGTACTCCAGACGCAACCCCTCGTACACCATTTCGATCTGTTCTCTCCGGCTCGGCGGATGTCGCAAATGGTCGCGAACGTACTTAAAACACGAGATATAGGCGGATATCTTTTCGCCCGTACCTTGAGTCCTGCGCGCTAAGTCAGTCTTCACGTCCCGTTGGCGGACCTCTCCGATAAAGCGGTGGCGGAAGGCGGACTTCCAATCTTTCCACCTTGTAACCTCTCGGCGTTTCACGCGATGCCACCTGGACGCTTCGTCCGTCAGCATGCAGGCGATCAGCCTTATTATCCGCTCATCGGACCAATTTTCACATTGGACGCAATCATCCATGCTCGCGAGAAAATTCTCCGCTACGGCGCGACCTTCTCGCCCGCTGAATTTCGGGGCCCAGTCCCGGAGGGTCTTCGTCAATCCTCCGACTCGGCTCATGTTCGTGCGGTAACGATCGTTACTTCGATCGGAGTACGAACTGTATGAGAAGTCGGAGCGATAGGAAGACTCGCTGCGGTCGCGATGTCTACGATGACGGCGTCTCCGTGGGCTCCGATAACTCTCGTCGCTGTCGCTATATTCGCTCGAACTGCGGTGTCGGTGTCGCCGAGAACGATGCCTTTCGGGAGTGGGGTCTCGACTGGTGTGCCGTTCGCTATGGTGCCGGCTACGGTGTCGACCCGGGCTAATAGAGCCCTCCGAGCGTTGGCTCGAGTGACGCGACGTGTGTCTACTCTCGCGTCTGCGACCAGTGCGGCTATTACGGCTGTGACGGCGGTGACGGCCTGAGCGATCCGTCGACGACTCGTGGCTGGTCGCACGTTCTCGATGTTGAGTGCGATGGAGCTCACGTCGGCTACGTCGTCCTCGTTGACGAGAAGGGTCACGGCCCGTATGTGGCGAGTCGCAACGTGTACGAGTGCGAGTGTCTGTGGTCGATTGTTTCTTCGCTGTCTCGCCGTCTGGAGGGGAATTCTCTGCGGCTGTCGGTGCCGTCGTATCCGCTGCGGTTTTCTGCGGTTCTTTGGGAGTGGTTTTGGTTTTCTTCGGTCTTGTGGCCGGCGCAACACTCGCAGTCTTCTCCTTTGGAGCATTAGTTGAGTTTTTACTCGACTCTGCCCTCATATTACTCGCCTCTTGCGCTCCCTCGACCGCTATTGGCTCCACATCCAATACAGGAGGCTCAATGCGCCTCCTGGGGCGGATTCTCTGGTCGTCCTCTTGTAGTCGCTTATAGGCGGCCAGGAGGCGGGCGAACTGTCGTTCCAGAGACTCCATTTCCTGTTGGTTGAGTGGAACGTTATTGGTCGTCGAGGCTGTATTTTTGGCCACTGCACCAGTGGCCGGCGCAATTGTCGCCGGGGGCGACTTCTCCGCTTCGCTGGGTTTCGGCGGTCCAGAGCTGAAAATATTTCGCGTTCCTTCCGGACCAGTGGTCGAAACCGTGATGTTTACGGCCCGCGCTATTTCTTCCGCCGTCGACTGGGGGGCCAGTGGCACCGGCGCTACGTTTGGGGTCACCGCGGCCGCTACTTCCTCAATAATCGCATCGCCCTCATCCTCGGTGAAATCCGAGGTATCAGCTACTAATGCTGGCCCACCTGGCAGGACCCCCAGCCCCGTAGACGGTTCATCGACGTCTGGATACCACGGCACGCTCTCCGCCTGGCCGGTTACCATTATGATTGCGCGAAACAGACGCTCGGCGCGCTCATCGGGCGTGCCGGCGGTACTGTAACCGCCTTCCATGAGGCGTTTTATCACCTCGTCCTGGGGTAACCGTTTAAAATTCCGCAGCGCGGCTCGCAGGTCGCGTGACCCTGCCAAAATATCTCCCATTCGCTTCTTGTACTCCTTATTTCGGCCCTCCACCATTTTGCGGGCAGGCTTGGCGCTAATTTCGCGTAATTAACCCCCTTGGGGAAAGAGATATAAGCAGAAGGAGGAAATCGGTGCAGGATTTTTCGACTGCGACGCTACCTATGCTAGAACCCTCTTGAGCTAATCTAATCTTCCTCAATTCTGCTCAATCTAGGGCCCCCCTTATGGGAATCGACGCACACTCACTCGCGATCCAAACCAATATACACAATTATCGTCGCACTGTTCAAAATATTAGTATCCTCGTGATCGTAGTCACTGGCGCTACGCTTCTGTCTGCCTCTGAGACACTGACGAACTCACAAGATGGAGTCGCAGCACACTCAACCACTCTACCTCGCCAGGAAATTCGGAAAAAGGGATTTTTGTCGCTACCTAACGTGGCCACCCCACGTTGGGCGCCATTGTGACGTTGCGCTTTTTAAAGCCAATCCCTTAGCCTCGCAATCGTCTGAATCTCAATAATACTTCGGTCTATATACTCGCTAGGACTCTTACATCCAGAGGGGGACACACGATAGGTCTAGGGACCGGAATTAGCCTGGCGTGGCAGAGGGTGTAGTCAGTAAAAACACAATCAATTGTAATGCTGAAATAAGTAAATTATATTGTACGAACTTCCGTCAAGACTGGCTCGACTACAATCTCGCTTCGATCGCTAGTTTCCGATCGATACTCGCTACTCGTTAGATTATTAAATGATTATTAGAATTAATATTAAAATACGAAGTGCTATTTAAATATGCTCGCGTCAGCAATAATAATTTCTGTTCCAAACATTTTGACTCGGTCATTCTAATAATATGTAATTGACCACGGTCTACTCTCGTTCGAAAATCAAGGCGCAATTAATTATACTAACATGCTTCCAAGTTACTCGCGAATCTCCGTATTTAACGTAACTTTGTCAACGCATCCCCGCTTATTATCAAAATGGTGGCGGCGTCGGCCGAAAGGACGCGGCGTCACCAAGATGGCGATCCCGTGCCGTTAGCGGGATTCATCTCCACGAATACTGCTCTACTGTGGGCCGGCTCATGTAGATCAACTCCTGAAATATTCGCGAAATTATAGTCGCAACCGCCGTCTGCTCTGCTGCCACGTATCAGTCGAAAAACCTGAGACTTTGCCTCAAGGGTAGCGCCAACTATGCAACAACCGCGGTTTTGTTAATCAGTGAAGAGCTGGAGTTCTCATTAACCTCAACGGCGTCGCTAATAACTGGTTAGAACATTTAGCATAACCAAATCTGTCGGCGCGAGGACTTACTCTCAATAACTCCTCGAGTACGCACGAACTACAATCGAAACGAACAAGAAAAGCAAGTACTCGACTCTCACGCTGGACGACTCGTTGCGCCCTCTATAACGGCTTTCGCGACGCAAACACTTCGTGTATCAAGCACGCGACGAGCGCGCCAATTACGAAAACGCGAGCGCGGCCGGACGCGATCCCATTGTTACTGGGCGTCGCGCGGTGCACGGGAAGGCCTCGCGCGCGGCGACATGTCGCTATCAGCGGTGTGGCTAGTGGTGTACGCGCGAGTCCCCCACTAGCCAGCTTCGCTCTCTCCGAGCTCTCTCTCTCTCTCTCTCTCTCCTGCGCGCGCGTCTCCCTCTCCGCGGCGCGGAGTCTCGTGCTCTCCCCGAGCGGCTCTCGTTAACTCTCTCTCTCTCCCACTGCGGCCGCACGGCAGTTGATGCGCGGCTCCGGTGCGCGCGCGTCACTCGCGCCTCGTGCTCGTTCGCGCGTGTTTCAGGCCTCGCTCTCTACGGGTGTGTGCGACTCCTGGTGTCGCTGTTTCGCGATTCTCCTGGCTGTACCGGTACAGCAGCGCCCGCGAGGTTCAGCTGACTCGCCTCGGCACGGCGCGACGGCGTCGTCTGCTGCGTAGCCAGTGCGGAGTCGACGTCTCTCCTGTCCGCTGACAGGAGAGGTTAGGAGCTCCGCAGCTCTCGTGTGTTCCTCGTTCAGTGTCGTGCTTCTGCGTTATTTATTGTTATGCTCTGCTGCAGTGCGGTTCACTGCAGCAGAGCTGCTAATTGTTTATTTACGGCGCCGAGAGTTGCACAGTATTCGCACTGTTGTCAACTCCTCGGGCCGGACTATGACGCTACTTCTCATGTACGACATGTAGCTACTCTACACGTCGCACATGGTATATGTGATACATAGTCAAGATAGATGGCGCGGTTGTACATAATAAGTTCTATATTTTACATCCTCCCTTTTAAGTTAAAATTTAAAATTAATTTAGAGATTTGGTTTTTCCACTGGTTTGATTAAATTTGTAACGGTTCGACTTTCCCCGTGTGTTGAGTAGTCGGCCGGACGCCAGGATTTGGTTAGGGGAAAGGTTAATTGAAAAGACTTGTTTATGCAATTAATAATAATAAAGATATATTCTAATAATTATGTTAACAAGGTGATAATTCAAAGATGAGTCTCCATCTGTAACAGAAATCGAAATCGCGGTGGTTTAGAATATTTCGTCTTTCGAGGAATGTATATACGTCTTTCCCCTCGAAGTGGCAGTTCCATTTGCGTATCTGGTCGAGGACCTTGTTCTCGCTAGGTGGGTGTTCCTGCGTGTCCTCGGTTGGGGTGGACGTGTCTACTCGGCGAGTTTCCTCGAGTGTCCGCTGGATAATCTCTGAGCGTTCTGTCTCTAGATCCTGTTTTAAGTCCACTTCTTCGTCGTAATCAGTGGGGTCCTCTTGTTTCGTGTCGAATTCTTGTGGAGATTTCCGGACGTAACGGACTAGCCGCTGGCGAAGCTCCACTACCGTTCCCTCGGTATCAAGATTCTTTCCTTCTAGTTCGGCGATCAGTTGCGCCTTATTCAGGCGGTAAACCCAGCTTACCTTCATCGTGCACGAAAAAAAAAAAAATTTTCCCGGTTTTCTTACTTCTGTGAGTCTCTTTTACAATTGCGCGCGAGTAGTAGGCGAAATATTCCAAAACGGTCCCTGTCCGAGCGCCATGTAACGGTTCGACTTTCCCCATGTGTTGAGTAGTCGGCCGGACGCCAGGATTTGGTTAGGGGAAAGGTTAATTGAAGAGACTTGTTTATGCAATTAATAATAATAAAGATATATTCTAATAATTAAGTTAACAAGGTGATAATTCAAATATGAGTCTCCATCTGTAACAGAAATCGAAATCGCGGTGGTTTAGAATATTTCGCCTTCACAATCGGTTTAGCTTAATCTATAGCGGTTTACGGTACATTAACACGACGTAGCCGGAGTTACGTGGTTTCGGTGCGGTTATCGGCTTTACGGACGCGGTATCGGAGTTTCGGACGGTGAAACGGGTTCGGGTTAACAACGGATTTTCGGAGGTTAGGTTTCCCTCGAGTCCATGGAGTCGTGAGCGCACGGCTCTACAGATCGAGGTCGCTTGTCTCGTTCTTCCCCTGGTCCTGTGTGCTCACAGTGACCAGGCGAATCCCGAGCGGTCGGCGGGTGGTCGGTTTTGTACAGGCAGGAGTTGGCCGGTGCTTCACCAGGACGTGTGCGCACGACCTGGGGAATCGTCGGCGGGGCTTTAGTTATTTTCTCAGCCCCGTGTGCGCACGGTGGCCGGGAGATCAACCAGTCCCTTGGGATGGATGTTCAGGATAAGGTGGCAACGTCGAGTATCGGCTACGTGTGCTCACGTAAACGAGACTCGGCGCTGTTCGGCTACTCCTGGTTGTCTCGTGTGCGCACGACGGCAACTCGGAGTTTCGGGTTCGCCAACAGTGTCGTCACGTGTGCTCACGAGCCGACGTTGTTGGCGNAGTGTCGTCACTTGTGCTCACGAGCCGACGTTGTGGCGTCGGTCTAGCTCTAGCTGTTCCTCTCGGTAACGTGTGCGCACGATGCCACTAGGAGTTCAGCTCCAGTAGAACTGCGTGCCGCTCGCGCCGCCTGGCGCGTCGCCGCTCAGTTACTAGTAGAGTCTCGCGCTCGTGCGGACTGGCCTTTCGGTTGGTGCGCGCGCGCGCGCACCTCGCTTCGTGCGGACTCGCCTTTGTTCGCTGCGCGCGCGCGCTCGCTGGCGTCAGCTGATTTACTCGGCGCCGTGTTTGTTGATCTCGTGTGCGAGACTTATGTCTCGTCACAATCTTCCTGCTCGAGTTCGCAGTGCTGAATCCTTGGAGACGTCTGGTGGTTTATATTAACTGTTGCTCCTTCGGTGGACCTTGCTGGTGATGGTGGCTTACAAGGAGTTGATCTTTCGGTGATTTTGGTAGGTGATTTTGGCATTTTTGATGTTTCAGAAGTTTCTGGATTGGGTGTAGTAGTTAGTGCCTTCCTTGAGGTTTGCATTATACTTTCAATGGTGTTTGGTACCACTATTTTGTTTTTAGCTGGTATATCGGCTTGCGTCTTATGTAGATGTCCTTGTTTCTCCTTAGCATTTGCCCATCCGTAGTTTTTAGGCATGACCGCGACACGGAAGTGCCTTATAGTTTCGTGCGCGAAAAATGTGTGAGATGCGATATCTCACGCAATTTTCGACCGATCGGGCTGAAATTTTAGGAGGAGTCTCCTCTCGCACAAACTAAAAAACTATTTTTTTTTATCCCGATCCTCTACGTTGTTTTGAAATGCGGGCACAATTTGTTTGATTTTACATGTAATTACTTGTAATTTTTAATACAAATTTTGTTGTGATGCAATTATCTCTGAGAGACTTTAGTCAATCAGGCTAAAAATTTTTTTGGGATCTCCTCTCATGATAGTAAGGTGCCGGTCCTATTTTGGACTTGATCCTGCACATAACGCAGGATGCGGTCACCTTCAAAAATCGCTAAAAACGGTTTTTTAGCTGTAACTCGAATTCTAAGCATTCTACAAAAAAAAGTTAAATGGAAAAGTTGTAGATCTTTCAAAATACAACTTTTTTCCATTTACATAAAATCATGAAAATACTTAGAACTCGAGTTAACAGCCGAAAATCAATTTTTTACAGCTAAAAAACCAATTATTTGCCGTAAAACTTTTCGGATTTACGTTTTACATAAAAATGTTGAATATCAAAGTTGTAGATATTTTCAAAACACAACTTTTTGCCGTGATAAATATGATTTTTAAATACTTTAACTACTTTAACCCAAGACATAGTCAAAAAAACGATTTTGGATACGTAAAAGGTCTATTAACGATCTTAGTGCGATCTCGGTACACTCCCAATAGAGCACACAATTTTTTAAAGATGACCCCTGACCATTAAAAACTTATTTACGACTTATTTTAATAAAGTACATCAAATTTTAAAACCACGTGTGATTACCAAACACGCTTCGCTAACGCAAGAAACTCGGCATCATACGGAAGTATAAAATTTAAGCTCGTATTATTTAAACTGAATCAATGCAATTTACTTTCAAAATCTAAATAGATTGTACTGAAGTAGAAAAACCTAAATTATATAATAAAATAACTCAGATTAAAGAAAGGCTCTGAGAGGCCTACTACGTCCCTCTAAACTATGCTATATACCCAAATACATTTCCTTATACTATTTTACTATCAAAATGTCCTCCAGTTCCTACTTTTTAGGCACGACCGCGACACGGAAGTGCCTTATAGTTTTGTGTGCAAAAAATGTGTGAGATGCTATATCTCACGCAATTATCGATGGATCGGGCTGACATTTTAGGAGAAGTCTCCTCTTGCACAAACGAAAAAACTATTATTTTTTATGCCGATCCTCTACGCCGTTTTGAAATGCGGGCACAAATTGTTCGATTTTTACGCGTATTTTTGAATAAAATTTTCTACTTACTCGATTATCTCTGAGAGACTTTAGTCAATCAAGCTAAAAATTTATGTGCGAACTCCCCTCATAACAGTAAGGTGCCATATTAATTTTGGGCTTGATCCTGCACGTATACGCAGAATGCGGTCACCTCCAAAAATCGCTAAAAACGGTTTTTTAGCTGTAACTCGAATTCTAAGCATTCTACAAAAAAAAGTTAAATGAAAAAGTTGTAGATCTTTCAAAATACAACTTTTTTCCATTTACATAAAATCATGACAATGCTTATAACTCGAGTTTACAGCCCAAAATCGATTTTTTACAGCTAAAAAACCAATTATTTGCCATAAAACTTTGCGGATATACGTTTTACACAAAAATAAATATAAAAGTTGTAAACATTTTTAAAATACGACTTTTTCACTGAGGCAAAGATATTTTTTAACACTTTTTGACATACAACATTCCTAGAAGCGATTTTTTGATACATAAATTCAATAATAACTTCACTGCAACATGCCCCATCTGACCCAGTGCGAAAAATGTGTGAGATTCGATATCTCAGCCTGCTCTGAGAAGCCTGACACGTCCCTCTAAACTATGCTATTATAATACATTTTCTAAATGAAACCCTACTACTAAATCAAATCTTGATAAAATCTTGAATCTTCTATTAACTATCTTTAAAATCCTCTTGAAAATCCTCTTGAGGCCTTCCATGTTAAATTGTTTTTTTTTCACCTACAAGAAAACCGCTGCCAATTCTTTGGCGCGTAGCTTCCTTCAACCTTATGTATCGCTTTAATATCTAAATGGTTTTTACTTCATATATAATTTTATAAAGTTTTTATGCTTTTTCGTTTGATGGATAAAAGTATTTCGAAATAATTATATTACATAATCAATGCGCAACTGAAAATATTGTTTTTAACGATTTAATAAAACAAAAAACAGAAAAAAACTAGCCAAGGTATAGATTAAAATCCATCAAATAGAAGCTAAGATCTAAGCGATGCAGTTTTAAGTTATATAGAGTATACAATATACAGGGTCAGAAAACGAAATTTTGAAGCGTAATATCTTTGAAACCATTTGGTTTCATAAACAGCCCAAAGAAAGGGATTAAGGTGTTACACGCTAGGTAAGGACCGCCGACAGCGCCGCCTTCTTGGCATAATCGGGGTGTTGCAGGCAGCACACTGTATATCTATATACATCATCGATATAGATATACATAACTTTTGAAAGAGAAAAACACACTAGTAAATGCTTATAACAGGAAAGTACTATGTCCTATTACTTTTGCGCAATTTATTGTATTTATTTAGCATCAATTTTTTACTGTGCAAATGCACTATTATATGATAGCTGGTAAGTAGGCTTACGTGCTGCCATCTGTCGTGGTTTTGTATGATTCATTGTATTTATTTTGTTTCAAATATTTATCGACCTTGCATTCGTAAGATTGACTCAGTTGGTAAAAATTGGGTTTGAGACCCCTTTAATGAAAATCATTATAATTTATTAAAATAAAAAAATACATAATATATGTATATATATTTTTTCAAACAAATTACTTTTTTTTAATCTTCTCCAGCGACCAAATGCGTGCTTGCCTAGGTTGCGTTAAAATTTATAATGATCAGGGCGGCAATTATTGGCATAAAATAGTATATTGTATATTGCAACTAGGGGGGAAAATTGGCTTTTTCTAGCGAAGGTGATATTTTGAGCACGAGTGGCAGTCGAGGGCGCCATAGGCACCCGAGTCGGACACGAGTGCTCAAAATATCACCCGAGTCTGAAAAAGCCACTCCCCCTTGTTGAAGCCCGTACTTTTTATGATACGTGCATGAATAGACCCTTTTTTAAGCATTCAAAAGGAGTAGGAAATTGAGAACTCTTTGACGCATAGCATATTTCAAAAATTTTCAAAATTTTCAAAATTTTCAAAATTTTTAATTGCCGTAGACTACTTAAAATTAAAGTAGTCTATAAAATAACATTCGATAATCATGATGTTTTAACGAAAAGTTCAAAATTTAGTTTCCGAGATATAATGATAAGGATATAGTTCGCGGAACGTATCTAAAATCACAGTGATCGAAAATATCGCCGTGAAATGGCACATGCGTAACTGAAAATCTATTTTTAACGATTAATAAAACAAAAAGCAGACAAAAAACGAGTCTAAGTATTAGATTAAAATCCATTAATGTGGAACTGAGATCGAAGCGATACAAGTTTTCAGTTTATAAGAGTATATTCAGGGTAAGAAACAAATTTGAAGCTAAATATCTTTAAACTAACTGGTAATCATAAACAAACCGCCCCAAAGAAGAGATAAGAGGTGCATATAATCCGCTAATAAATCCAAATAGTAAATTGATTATTCCCATTTTACTCCAGTTATCGGCATGCAACGTAGAAAACACTCATAGTATCAGGTGAAAAATGACAAAAGTTTGAAGCTCAATATCTTTGAAAAAACGCCTTAACTTGGTTGTTTGAATAAAAAATCCAAAGAACAGGATCATGTGCTCATGATAATGTACTAAATCCAAATTTGAACTTGATTATTTGCCTTTTTACATCCGTTAGTCGCGTCTAGTAAGAAAAACTTTTTTTTCAGTTTTTGATGTTTTTCTCAGGATCTGCCCAATGAAATGACTTTAAAATTTAAGTGTATATAGTTCTAATTACCTTCAATAATCATATATTTTTTAGAATGATTCGCTTAATTAAGTTTTTGAGTTATAACGATTTTAAAAAATTGCACTGTATGGTGTATAAAAAGAATCGACGAACGATAATATAAATTTTTCACTGGTAAAAACATAGGATTTTATTCATCTTTCAAGGTAAATTAAGGCCAATTTACTTTTATTAACTTTTCCGATAACTTTGTTGGCAAAAACTGAAATCTCAAAACTAAAAAATCACTATAAAAAAAAACGCGTATATAAATTGTAAAAACGGACTTTCGTCCCACTATCTTCTAGCAAAAACAAAGAAAATGAGACTTGGTGGGTTAAAATCCACTAAGTAGAAGCTGAGAAACAGGCACACACACACACACACACACACATACATCCGTACGGACATTTTCTAAAAACACCATTTTTCGACTAAAAATTCATCAAACCACACTTCCCACATGTTGTTACACAAAATCCAAAAATTACTATTACAAGGCTTCCTTAGGAAGGAAGCAAAATAGAGTTTAAGTAATAAATCTAGAAAATAATGACTGTATAATTTAATCAACTGTTAAAGAAAAACCAGCCTCTAAAATACATGATTATAGATACGTATAGTAGAAGTATAGTAGTGCCATAGTCTTGAATGAAGTTACGTTCCAACTCCAAGATTTTGATAGCTCAGTTATCAACACCATCAGTATCTGTTGAGACCCTAACGTGCTCGGACCATGCATGCTTGGGGAGAAATAATGTGTACACAGGATTTCACAATAAAACACTATTTATTGATAACACCTCAAGCTAATCATCCATTGATGATACAACGTAGTCAAGCTATTATATGAAAATATAATTAGTATAACAAAAGTAATTTAGCAGACAAGCTAAAACGCGTGACCGCTCGAGTGCACAAGGCGAAGTGAGCGCCGCCGTCTCGTGGCATAGAGAGGGGAGAGTTGAGTCGCGTAGCTCTGCGTTGGGCCTGCCGTATCTAGCAAGCAGACATCTGCTCGCTTATATCCAACACTCCCTCCCAAGCAGATTTCTCTTGCTCGGAATCGACTGCATCCAGCCTGTGCAGTACTATTTGCATTGTCTTCTGAAAGGAAGCAAAAGTCATGGTTATGTGAGTTTATGATATAGCAATAAATCAGCCTTGCATGCAATTCAAAAGGGAAACCCCTTGTGAATATGCTGGCCATTTATTTCTTCCAGCAATCAATCGGCTTCTTTAATTCAATTCAAAACATCCAGCTAATTTTAATCAATTTTTTGCCAATACGTTCTCGAGCATAGTATTAAACTTGATCAAATGTCTCAGCTTTTCAATGCAACGCACTTGTTGAGAAGCCTCAAAGACATCATCATCCTAGAGAGTCATGGGGAAGAAGAATAGAAAAAAAATCAGATCAAGCATATAGAATATTTCAAATTCAAACTTAGAAAAGTTGAAAGTTGAATTTCCTGGCAAACTTTGCTTATACGCACTCTGCTTAACAAGTTTACAGAGCTGTGTGAGACAGTGATGCGTTCTCTACTTATCACTAACTGTATTACCATACAATTTGATCACAAATCCATTTGTAAATTCGAGCAGATACGGACAGTGAGACTAGCATCTGAAAGTCCTCGTCAAGTTGTCAAACTTTTCTTCAACCTTCCAGATCCAGACCTCTGATCTGTTTTGATCGTTGATAAGCTTGTTTCACTGCAAGCGTTTATGGTATACACCATGTCAAATCGAAAACTTTTGGTAAAAGTGACTGAGAATCTACAACTTTCCTGTAGAAAAACCAGCTTGTTCAATATGTTCTCGAGCTAAGTTTTGTTTATGCTTCTGTCTCAGTTAAGTTCAATACCCACATAAGTGTCTAAGTTATCGATTTCTAGCTCAAACTGCAATTTAATTCTATCCAACTTAATGTTGTCATTACTGGTTGATTTAAAACTTTACATTAGCTTTATCCAACTTGTTTATGTCATTTCTGGTTATCGCTATCATCTTTGTAAATCAGTAGTTCAAATACTTGCCTCTTTGACCAAGAAGATAGACAAGATTTTTACATGAAGCTTTCGGACTTGAATTATTTTATTGAATGTTACTAGGCACATCTAATCTTATAAACTTAATTTTACCAAGTTTCAGTTGAACAGTAAATACTCGCAGTATTTCTATATCACTTCACTACTAATTGTTTACGAAGTGGTTGCTCAAACATCAAGCTGCTGTACTTTGAAATCAAAGTTCTTTGGTATAACTAATACTAATTAGAATAGTTTTAAACACTTGATTTTAATGCATATGTTTGACTTCATATATGAGTTTTTATCTTTGAAACCTTTTATTAGAAACCGAACCATGTCACTGGCACTATTGTTCAATCTAACTTTCTTTTCAAGTGTCCATTCTGAAACAATGATATTTGGCTTTTGTCTTTCGAGCTTAATGATACATCAATGACAAACCAACTTTTATTTTTCTCTGTTAATACAGATTCATCTCCAACTATTTTGCCTTATTCAAGCTTGTGTTCTGTACCAATAGTCAGTTCATATGAGTTTGGATCATTTTATACAGTTGCAATACATTTGCCTTGTTCTTGTTTTGTAGTAAGTTTAAGTTTACTTCAACCTTACGTGACGCTATCAATTGTCCGATTTCTCCCTCCGTTTCTAATATTTACCATTTTCTCCCTCCGTTTCGAATACCAAAACCTCATTTTGTATCGAACTTATTAAATATTTTGTATTTATCCCAAAATACAAATTTCTGTCAGCTCAGATTTTGATTGTACAACTTTTACGTTCCAGCTAAAGTTCAAAGTTTGAATTACTGTTATAAGTATGATGTCTTAGTAATGCCGTTATTTTCAGGTATATATCAGGGATGGTGAACTTTAATTTAATTTCAAACTTATTAATACATCCAACATATAGCTACACCGAAAGTAACACATTTTTCGAGCTATTGACAATGCCAATTTTAATCAAATTCTGCAAGGAACGCTTTCTTTTCTATTATCCAGCTACTTTTATCATATACTGCCTGAATAGGGCGCATGACTTCGACGCATATTATGTCTCTTCAATCTAAGAACTATTTCATCTATGAACTCTGTATTTTCTTTGAATGTATCACTGAACAAACATTGCTAAATGTATCTGCAATACAAACTAAAAATCATCAATTCAATGATAATTATTGGAAATATAATCTTTCAAGATTTTCATGATAATTTCTATGTACTAAATTTTCTGACTTGACCAAAATAATTTCATTAATTCACAATCTGTGCTTTAAAAGAAATTAACTCATTCAAACTATTTATTCCAAATCTCAATGAATTATCAAAGTTTAAATAGCTAGAGCATAGCTCATTGCTTTATCTAATCCAGCATTCAAAGTAATTTGCATACATTTATCAGACTTATTGCTTTTATGAACCCCATAAAACTCTATTTATTTTCCAGCTTGGAGATTTTCTCTTTAGTTTCAAGCTTATGTTTTCGATTGTTCACTTGCTTGTTATATGTTCGATCTATAATCGAGCTTAATAGCTTCGCTAACTTCGAGCATATTTTTCTTATTAGAGTTTATACTTTTGTCAAAGACGTACATCACACTGAGATAAACTATGCGACAATTTCATTTGTTTCCAGCTGTTTTTCCTTCCATTCCAACTGTTTGTTTTATACTCCATTATCCAGTGTAGTTTTATTAGTACATTCTAGAGATTAAAGTTCTTACAGACGACAATTTTCCAGATAATGAGTTGACAGACTATGTTATTCAGACTCAATTGAACAATCATCAGTAGCGTAACTCGGACCGTTACTTACTCCCTCCGAATTTATAATTACGGAAATATACGAATTCGCACATTAAATATAAAGCTTTTCAGTATCATCATTGATTTGAAAATCAATTTTGAGTTGATACTTGCACTACACCACTTCTTAATTTTTCCAACGAGCCTACTAGAAATCAGGTTCGATTTTAAAACAGAAATACTATCAGTTTTAGGGTCTTTCAATTTCTTTGTCGTTATTGGCCTCGGCCAGCCTTGACTTCCATCAAACTTAGACTTCTCAATCGTATTACAGCCTGATGCGTTATCAATTTTACATTTCGTATTCCGAATACAATGATCACGCCGACAATAACATACGAGAAATCGAGCCTTTTCTGACTTTCATATTCTTAAACAAACTTTTCAAGCTGAGATTTTTGGGTGAACGTAACCAAACCAAACATGCATTTCACATCCTTGCATCCAAAGCACATCTTCCTTGCTTCGTGTATTTATGCTTGTGGTACCCTTCATGGTCGTAGTAGAAAATCATCCTTTCAAGATGAAAATACTTGGTTTGTTTAGGCACAAACAACGTCATCTAGAGAGATGTCCAGCTATCCTGTTAAATATTGTAATATTTGAGAATTCATTGTTAACGATTTCTAGTAGCTATTTCATTAAGAATCTGTGTTTCTCCAACAAAACGTGGATTTTTGACAGTGATTTCAAGGAATGTTATTATTTTTCAAACAAATGGATATACTCAGTAATTAATTATATAATCGAGCTCTATATTATCAAACTTATCTTCTAAAGACTGAGTTCCTTTTATACCTCTTTGCTCGAACTACACATAATGCCATATAGCCATTTTCTCAGGAGGACTGTATTTGAATTTCAACAATGTCACTTTGTTTTGTTAGTTTGAGATTATCAAGCATATGAGACAAATCACGAATGTCTACCAACTTAAAGTAGCATGACATCAATTCTATTTATAATACATTTTCCGAACATAATCCAACTTAATTCAGTCGAACTTTCGAGCACATACGATTGACGGATAAATTGCATAGAATTAATTACAAGTAGTCAATTTTAATATTAAACAATTTAAGAAAGAAACCCACGTAAAAAAGCACACATGGGAACTATGTGTGCTTTTTTACGTGGGAAGAGAAACACGTCCAACTTAACGTTCATTTTTACTCTTTACAGACACATTCCCATGAACGTTTCTTATTTAATTTTTCCTGGACTATTTTTAAACTATGTAATTTCTACTCACGTTATCTAATCCGTCATTGTAATTTGAATTTATGCTCGTTACCAGTTCAATCCGTTGTGCTCCTATTTTTGTTGCAGTTGTCCTCTCGACAGGCCATTTTGTTCCACCAAAAAGCGAGCATTCGACAGTCATTCAAGGAAGTTATTTTAGGCTAAATGTATTCGTACGCTGACCTATTCCTTGAAATCAGCAGTCTCCTCCTCATTGAGCTTGTTCATTATATCTAAAAATTGAACAATATTATTAAAATTTGAAAAATTGAATTTTCAATATCAGTATCATTCCTATTTGATACATAATCGAGCTTTCGTTTTCGTTTTCAAAATTGTTAAAAACAAAATTTGCTGAATCCAAATGAATGCTATCATTTTTTTTCTTGTCCACACATTCCAACTTAGATTTTCAAGCTATGTTTCAACAGAACTTATTATCATGTTCTTCTCTAACTAAATGTTCCAACTATGTGTCCTCAGCCTTAGACGGATTTTTAATTTAACAGATTCAAATCCAGTTTTATGTTTTTATGCAATCATAACTCTAGTGGGTTTCATACCTTGCAATTACAATACAAGTTTTCCAACATTTCGAACTTATTGTTTTCAACAATATCGAACTGATCGCCGGCACACCGTCAAGCTCAATCATATTTCATACTGGACCGAGTTTCTTTATACTGGCTTAAAGAAATCTCCTCAGCCGAAGCCACCTCTTCGGCTCCTTTTCTGCAAATTTCGTTTCACACTTACTCCAGCTTTAACTCCCTTACGGAAAAATCATACTTAAGCAATTTCAATTTTATGAGCAAATGTTCAGTTAACGAACAACAATTAAAAGAACAATGCTGTTTGCTTCGTGACCTGTGATTTCACAGCACACATAGTGTAGCAGCAACAACATACACTACACTACAAGTACTGGCCAGCACAATAATTTGGATCTGATGTACACACGTTTACGCATATACATGTACGCAAATACACATACACACGCACGTATGCACATAAAGCATGCTATTTGAATTTCGATATGTACATATTTATTTGGAAACGTTTCAATTTTTCAAGCTGTCAAATTTATTTTCTTCGAGCTTTGATCGATCTCATTCTCGTCCTTCTGGACATCACAAAACCTTCTTATAATTCATCTGTGAAGATAATTATGTTGTTTTCTCTGAATGTCTTTCAGAAATTCCCAATTCAATATCCTGAATTGGCAGTTATAACTGTTCTTTATTTAATTCATTAAATCAAGCATAATAATAATTATTATTAAAATAATTTTAAATCAAACTAATTTTCATTTCAATTTCGCCAAACTATTGACTTTGACAATTTTGTGATTTTTCACCTGATTTAAACTTTAGTCAAGGCATCGTTTGTTTTAATTTCACAAATTTTCCATAAACCATCAGTGCCGCGCGACACGATTCGAACAGCGAGCATGCATATATCGTGCATGTATACCCTGGTAGAAATTGTGATCCGTGTTAACCAGTTACTGGCTAATTCTGTCGAAATTACACAGTTACTGGCGAGCACTGGCCAAAAACTGCCCAAAACAGCCAAAATTTCTACCAGGGTACTAGTAAATTGTAACGTCAAGCTGTCACAATTTTACTGAGTTATACACTAGCACATTATCAGCCTAAGCACGGTTGCGATCAAGCTATGGTCAGGGAGCAACGCTCACCTTCGTCAAGCTTATAGGAACGCCGTGGACACATATACCAGCATCGAGTTCGCTCCGCATCTCTCTCGCTCAGCCTGTCCCAGACCGATGCGAGCGCGCGCGAGCGTCTATATCATGCTGTCTTTCTCATTCAAGGAAAGCAACATGGCGCCCGCCTGTGTTAACGGCTCCTTCTTCACGCGCGTTCTCGCGCACTCGCTTACCGCCATCTTGATGACGTCGAAAAACAACCGATGCCACATGCCGATATGCACGTCCGAACCTGCTGCTCAACCGCGCGCGATTTCTTGGAACTTGGCAACGCTATTTGTTTATTTGTTTATTTGTTTATTAACAATTAACGGGCAAAGTGCCCTTTTTACAGACCCTTGGGTCGATTACAACAATGATATAAAACCAATATTAACGCAATAGAATACAAAAGGCAAAAAATTAAAAACTAGAAGCTAACCGCAAAACTACCGCTAAAACATAGATGGAGACGAAGAAGGAGACGAGATCAGAAAGTGGTAACCATCGATCTAAGGCTATTCTTAAACTAAACTAATGATTCTATGCTCATGTTCCAACAAAAATTTCGACGAGGCGATTGCACACGAAAACAAACACAATTTCCCTGCAACACTCGCGATCGCGCACTGTTATCTTGATTATTCGAGCTTTTACCTGACTAAAATATCACAAAACCTTTCTACTCGAGCTGCTGGCCATTTTTAACATCGTCGAACTTAGAATCGAGCTGGGTTGAACGAGATCTCGAACTAGAGAAAATACCGCACCGGCAATCTCCACAACAAACTCTTTCCTCGTCAAGACGCCGTCCGCGTCGAGTTTCAAACTTAAAATCAGGCTGCATTGGCCGATATCTCGAACAAAGAAAATGCCATGCCGGTACTTTCCACAGCAGACTCCGTCCTCGTCGAGACGCTGTCCACGTCGAAGTCCACGTTGAACGTAGTACTTCGAACTGAGAATCCGGCTAGGACTTACAACACTTTTCACTCGCGAGTTATTTCAACCAAGCATACAAAAGTCCAGCAAAGTCTCAGCGCGCAGTGGAAGCGTGCTGGGCCCATAACCTGTTGAGACTCTAACGTGCTCGGACCATGCATGCTTGGGGAGAAATAATGTGTACACAGGATTTCACAATAAAACACTATTTATTGATAACACCTCAAGCTAATCATCCATTGATGATACAACGTAGTCAAGCTATTATATGAGAATATAATTAGTATAACAAAAGTAATTGAACAGACAAGCTAAAACGCGTGTTGGCCGCTCGAGTGCACAAGGCGAAGTGAGCGCCGACGTCGCTGAGCGGTGGCCGTCTCGCGGCATAGAGAGAGGAGAGTTGAGTCGCGTAGCTCTGCGTTGGGCCTGCCGTATCTAGCAAGCAGACAGCTGCTCGCTTATATCCAACAGTATCCTTAGGTTGACTCCGGTAGACGCAGTAGATCATAATCTAACAAATGCAGAAGTTTTTATACACCTAGACATACAGAAAAATATTACAAAATCAAACTCATAAATAATTATTGAGAGATTCAGATCACTGATCTCTGCATAAAAATTTGAAACAAGGCAGCTTTTAAGTATGAATACCGTCAAACCACATGTCTCAGTCACATAATTCACATTTACAAACAGAAGATTATCATCATGAACACTGAAAAGGTATCCGCGAGCCATTAGACATCTGTTTACTGAACTTATCATAGGGGACAAAGCGTTTCAAGTTAAAACTTATTGAAGATACAATATAAATTCAACATACAGTTCAAGTTTATTCTAATATTTCCAAAATTACCTTGTCAGATAGTATAAATCCATATCCAGATTCGTAATAAAATACTTGAAGTATCCAAGAACGCCAACTAATACTCCAAGACAGCATCAATTCAGTTGCAAGATCGTCTCAAGGTGATCCAATCAGCTGGCAACGCCAAACAGGACTGTCGGATAGTAGAAATAGAGCTCCAGGATCATTCGCAGGTAGTTGAGCTAGCTAGAAACGCCAACCAGCATCACCAGACAGAGAGAGAGAGAGAGAGAGAGAGAGAGAGAGAGAGAGAGAGAGCGCGCGAGAGAGAGAGAAAGAGAGAGAGATTGAATCCAGTCCAGGGTGATCTTGGGAGGCATCGGAATTACAACTCTAAAAAACAGATCACAAAATTACACTGATTATACTGCACATAACACAATAGATATCACAATAGATATAAACATAATGAACACAGGAAATAGAACAAAGAAAAACCAGTCGTAGGTCTTAAGCGATAGTGAATCTTCATCCAAGCAGCATCTTGCAAGAAGAATGTATCAGCACATCAATAGAATGAGCAGGAGCAGCATTCGCAGGAGTACTCCATTTCAAAAAACAAAGGATAACCTCCAAGCAAAAACTCAAGTTTCTTATTGGAGCTACATGTCTTCCTATACTGCAGCACTCCTTCATGAACTGACACTCACGCTGCTCACGCATCGCATCGTCAGTGCCATTCCGGGTGCATCACTTTTGAATACCTTTTGCACTGTCTTACAAAGCAACAACCGCGAGCAGCTGATCAGCGAGCGGGATCGCGGTGAGCAGATGCTACTTGTAGGCACCATAGCAGCACTTCTGTTCTGATTTTAAAACTACATATAACATTGCTGCATCGCGTCGTTGTTTCCGTTTTTTCACTACGTACTCACTTATATCGCCGAAAAGTTAAACAGAGTAAAACATTGCGGTTAGCAGAAGCCGGGAAGCAGCTTCAAAACGTCAAAACACACACGGCAGACGGCTGCATGGGCATGTCGCCAACCGGTCACCATATCGATGTGCACAATTTATGCGCAGTGGTCGAGCTCGCTGCCTCGCTTCGACAGAGCCAACGAACAGCTGTTCGGCTTTGCTTAGCTGATAATAAAACTAATACTTTTTCTGTTCAAATGATGCAATAAACTATCTTTGCACGAAATTCGTGATTTTTTAGGAATGGGTTGGAATTCGGTTTGTTAAGCGTGACGTCACAGCTTCCATATAAAAACCAATGTTTATTTTCCACCAAATAGGATAGTTCCGATTTTGGCCACCTTATGAAATTTCGCGTGTATAATTTGAATTGAAGTACTATAAAAAGATAATTTTTTCTAATCTTACGGAATAAAAAAGGGTTTTTAAGTATTTCGTTGCAATAAGAGAATACATGTTAAAATTTATATGAATGTCCATTCGAAAATCAACAATATTGAAAATCATAAGTCAAAAACTAAAATATTTGTAAAAACTTTGAAGCTATATGTATGGCCAACACATTTTTTAATTTTATATGAAAAAAAGATGAATAATCAATGTTTTTTCATTGATTTTTTTTCTAATAATTAGATTAAGTAGTAAGGTCAGACAGCGAGCGTGAAGCGCGAGCGTCAGCGGTTGTGTCTTATGCGCAAAACGCGAAGCGCATGCGTTTTGCGTGCCTTGCATCGCTTCGCGATGCAAGGCGGCAAGTCACCGCGGCCGTAAGGCCGCGCGTGGCGCGCTAGTTATTATTACTGATCTTGGATGATCATCATACTTTTCCATTACTACTGCTCCTTTCCATTGACGGTGAGACATTTTGACTCTCATTTTGTCGTTGACCTTGTATTGCTCCGGGTCTTTTGTATGCTTATTGCTGTACTTAGTTTGGTTGCACATCAAACGTTGCAATTATTGGTGAACATTGGGTATAACTTTGAGTATTAGCTTTGAATCAGCTGTTGGTATAACCGTCCTTGTTAATCGACTGAATAAGCGTGAGGAGTAAGGTGAACCAAGATTGTTACTTCTGGGCGTATTGTGCCAGTTAAGTAAAGCTAGTTGTAAATCTGATTTATCGTTGCTACATTTATGATTTTATGAATGATATTTTTGGCTGTTTGTACAGCTCTCTCAGCCAAACCGTTACCTTGATGATGGTGAGGACTTGAGGTGACATGATAAAATCCCCATGCTTTTTGAAATTCTCTGAATTCTCTTGACAAATACTGCGTGCCATTATCTGTCTCCAAGCGTTCAGGTATTCCATGAATTGCAAACCACGCTTTGAAGTGTCCGATGATCTCGAATGAAGTTTGTGTCTTTAACTGCTTAAAATCTATGAATCCTGAGTAACTATCACAAATGACAAGATAATGTTTGTCTTGAACCTCGAATAAATCTGAGGCTACTAGCTGCCAAGGTAGGTGTGGAACTTCCTTTACGACTACTGTGTCTTTAATATTTAGACACAGTTAGATACTAAGTTTAAAATGTCTTATCTTCTCCAATATAGAAGTTCTTTTGCTCTACGCAGGCAGCTTTATACGAGAAAGTCAAACAAATGCTATTGGATATTAGTATACCTTTCTACTCTTTTACTTCGAAAAACCACAAATACAAAACCTTAGTATTAAAAGGTCTATGCAACGACACTGAGCCGGAACAGGTAGTCGAAGAATTAAAATCTCTTAACCTTAAAAATGTAAATATAAATAAGATCATGTTATTAAAAAGTCAAGCTAGAAAAATATTCTTGGTACAACTAACACCTGATAGCATAATAAAAAACGTCACTAGCGTTTATCAGAGATTAGTAGAGAGATTGCCAATGCCATGTTAAAAAAGCGTACCATATTCGATCATGACACCACCATGCGGCGCTCGACCGAACTATACGCATCTAGCAAGACCCCCCACTTCGTTTACCCGTCGTCTGCGAAATCGAGCGCGCGCGGCAGATTGATGAGTACTGGGGTTCAAATCTCGGTTACAAAAGATTTTTTTGTTGTTTTGCTTATTGCCTTTTCATCTACGTGTCAAAAATAATAATTATAAAAAAAAATAAATAAATGGGTGGCTTTTTCGAACTCGAAAGTTCATGGCCTCACAACGTATCGTATTGTGTTTCTAGATGAATTTTAGCGTTCAAAAGTTTCCAGGGTAGGCTCATCACACCTACGCCTTTCTCAAACCCGGTGTCGTGAGTAAGATTTCCATCGGATCTGAAAAAACTGATCGCCCTGATGGGGGCTCGAACCCACGACCCCTTGACCGGGAGGCAGGTGGTTTACAACGGAGCCATCGCCCGTCTAAAATAATAATTATAGCAAATGTAAAATTTTATATTATTTGTTGTTGGGTTCCGACAGAAGCACCAGCTGCTGGAAATGTGGTGCGGCTGGGCACAAGGCCAAGCAATGCTCTGTGCCGGCTCAAGAAATGAAGTGTTTCTTGTGTACAGAAGCAAAGGTGCCTTACGATAGGACGGCGCATACTCCAGGAACCGGAGAGTGCGCGGCCTTCCGCAACGCTCTAAACGCGGCTAGGACCCAAAAATAATGGCGCGAATACTGCAAGGTAATCTGCACAGGAGCAGGCTGGCTCACGATCTCCTACCGCAGTTCATCGCGGAGGAGAGTGTGGATATCCTCCTCATAAGTGAGCAGTATATGGACCGAGATGCACTTGGCTGGGTGTCCAACGGCGCAAAAACTGCCGCTGTTTGGGTGCCCAGGCGGGGAATCGCGGATGCGGTAACCGGAGACGATTACGTGCGGGTAAGGGTGGGTCGCGTCACTTACTTCAGCGTGTATCTGTCACCGAACCTAACAGCAGCCAACTTCGCGACAAGGTTGGGGGCACTAGAAGACGCGATAAAAGACGTTCCTGGGGACCTAGTAATCGGGGGCGACTTTAACGCGCGAGCGACAGAGTGGGGCATGCCACAGACGAATGGAGAGGTCGGGCGATACTTGAGATGGCAGCAAGGATAGGACTGGTAGTTGCGAACGAGGGAAATACAGCTACCTACTGCGGACCAGGTTTCGGGGAGTCGATACCGGATATAACTTTCGCTGGGGAAAGTACGATCCGCAAGATAAGGGGCTGGCACGTTACGGAAGAATTTACTGCTAGCGACCACCAGTACATTCTTTTTAATATCGAGGAAGAACGCGCGGAGAGGCGAAGAAGCGGAAACAGCCGGGAACCACGATGGAACACTCGACGTCTTAATCGGGAGGCGCTTACGGAGGTGATTCGAAGCGCAGAATTACCTTCTAATGGGCTTCCGGACGAACTAGGCGGACGTGAGAAAGCCGAAATCCTAGTAGAACGCACTACTAGGCTAATCACCGAGATGTGCGACGCAGCGATGCCCCGAGTATCCACCGGCCACCTCAGACGTCCGGTTTACTGGTGGACGGACGAAATCGCTGAGCTTAGAAAGCAAAGCCTTCGAGCCAGAAGAAGAGCTCAAAGGGCCCATAACCGCCCAACGGCTCAAGAACTTGCTCGCGGGTACGACGAGGCGAAGAAGAGACTCCGGGACGCAATCAAAGAAAGTAAGCGCCGCTGCTGGTACAAGATCCTAGATGATGTAGAGAACGATCCGTTCGGCGAGGGATACGCGATCGTCACGCGAAAAATAGGAGAAATGGGGCGAATGGAACCGATGGCGGCAGAGGCGATCGAGAAGATAATTGACAAGCTGTTTCCCACCCATCCCATCCGACCTCAATTAGAAATGACGGACGAACTGACGGATGAGATACCCCTTTTTAGCGAAGGCGAACTTATCGCGGCCAATTCTTCCCCGAAAAGCGGTAAGGCTCCGGGACTGGATGGCATTCCCGCGGAAATACTTAATGCCGTTGCCAAACAACGGCCTGAGCTGCTCCTGGAAATGTACAATCAGTGCCTGGTGCAGGGCGTGTTCAGTCCGCGGTGGAAAAGAGCTAGGCTAGTCTTAATTGAAAAAGCTAAAGGTTAGGCGGGCGCGGAGCCATCGTACAGGCCGTTGAGCCTACTCGACACTATGGGAAAGACAGGCGAATCGCTAATAAAACCGCGAATATTAAGCGCCGTCAGGGAGGCGGGGGACCTTTCAGACAAGCAATACGGCTTCAGAAAGGGACGCTCAACAATCGGCGCGATCAGAGAAGTAACGGACACGGTCAAGAAAACGGATGAAGCGTGTCATGCGGCCAGGCCATTGGTCTTGCTCGTGACACTAGACGTGAAAAACGCGTTCAATTCGGCTAGATGGGTCGACATTTTGGATTCTCTGCGATCGTTTGGGGTGCCTTGGTACATCATGCGACTCGTAGAGGATTATCTGAGGGAGCGCACGATCGAATACGAAACCGCGGAGGGACGTAAGAGCAGGCCCATAACGGCAGGGGTGGCGCAGGGTTCAATCTTGGGACCGGACTTCTGGGGCATTCTGTACGATGGGTTACTCAGAGTAGAAGTACCGGAGGATGTTAAACTCGTCGGGTACGCGGACGACGTAGCGGCGGTTATAATAGCTAGAAATGTGGAGATCGCGCAGGGCAAATTGAACGCGGTAATGGCCCGGGTGCTAAAATGAGCTCTTTATACTAAAGACCGACCACGGACCACAGCTAGCACTCGAAAAGACGGAGATAGTTCTCTTGACTAGGAAGCGTGTCTCGACCAGCATACCGATGCGCGTCGGAGACGTAACAATAACGACGAAGCCGACAGC
>CM053170.1:28936859-28949257 GCA_012977825.3 Pteromalus puparum
CCGCGATCCCGCTCGCGGATCAGCTACTCGCGGTTCTGGCTTTGTAAAACGGGGCAAAAAGTATTCAAAGGTGGTGCACCCAGAATGGCACAGACGATGCGATGTGTGAATATCATTCTATCGAAGAATGCTGCAATATGTGAAGATACGTAACTTTAGCAAGAAATTTGATTTTTGGCTTGGAGGTTATCTTTTCTATTCGTGACTACTCCTGCTGCTGCTCCTGCTGATTCTATTGCTGTGCTGATATATTATTCTTGTCAGATGCTGTCTAGGTGACGATTCACCATCACACAGATCCATAAAAAGTATATGTTTTTGTGTTCATCATTTTTTGAGTTATGTACAGTGAAATCAGTGATTATGTGATTGTGTGATCTGTTTTTAGAGTTAAATCAGTGTTGTAATGCTGATGTCTCCTACTGATAGCTATACGGCATTGGTATCAGAGGACAGACATTATCGTTGCCAATTTGACAATGGAAGCACTACTCTGGTGCTGATTCGCACTGTCTAAGCGATGCAGGCTGGCGTTGCTGGCTTCTTTAAACACCTCAAGGTGTCGACTGGAGCAGATTCACACCTATCTACTTGATGCAGCGCTGGCCCGCCGTTGCTGACTTCGCAACTACATTTAAGATATCTCTGGAGTAGATTTATCTCCCTTGATGTGCTGATTGCGTCTCTGGGTTCTTCAACATTATCTGCCGATCTGCTTGCGTGTTTAGCTTGATTCAACCACCCGGAGATAACCCTCAAGTATATATGAAGCTTTTGCTATCCTGGCGCATTTAGTTGCCCTGGAACCACCTGGAATTTGACCATGGACTGTATTCTTACTTTCTGACCAGTTCGTTGCGTTCTGGCTTGCTTAAACCATGTCGAAATGATGTTGGAGCTGGTTCTGCTTGCTTAGTATTGATGATTTCTGTACTTTAACTACTTTAAATACGGTTCTGGAGAGGGTTGTACATCGACATTAATAGAACGCAGCAATTGCAATGACTTTTAACTGTTATGTTTAATTGATATTAATCTCTAATAGTTTTGGTTAGAATACCTGTCTATAATGTCTAAGTTTTCAATAAAATTCTTGAATGCTTGCGGGTACCTAAACAATGATTATAATATTTTGCTAGTTTTCTGTTTGTAAATATAAACTATCTGAGAAAAATTGTTACTATTCCTGTATGTCTAGTGTACGAGCAATGCTGCATTGGTTGACACTATAGTCTACTGCATGCACCGGACACAACTAC
The DNA here is from genome assembly GCA_012977825.3 of Pteromalus puparum. NCBI lineage: Eukaryota > Metazoa > Arthropoda > Insecta > Hymenoptera > Pteromalidae > Pteromalus > Pteromalus puparum. The sequence goes on from CM053170.1 coordinate 28,938,119, forward strand.
AAGATATTGGATGATTCGTATCTGAGCTCAAAAAGTCTTGGAGTTCGTGAAGCATCCATCAAGACTCCGGCAATACTGTTATTATTGACGTATGAGGTTTTTATGTCAGGATGAGATCAGTGAGTGATATACGTTTTTGATATGAGTTTTGTAATATGATTTCTTTTGTTTATTCACTGATTAAGTCATTATACAACTGGAGATATCATGGTCTGCGATGGGAGCCAGTGATCAAGGCATCGTTTATATGACCTTATCAGATACTGCGATCATCTTAGTTTGCTAACATTAGTTACACTATGTTTCATATAATTTAACATGATTTCATGTCATTTTATGTAATTATATGTTTGGCAAGAGTGCGTTCGAAGATGTAGATCATAAATGGTTTTACTTAAATCATTATTAATCGGTACACAAGGTTTGTTATGGTTTAATTGACATATTCTTTTTCTTTTTAGGTAAAAATGAAAGCACAATGCCAAGCAGTTGCCGCAAAAATTATATTTTGAAGAGGATATTGTATTTATAACAGAAGATTTTTATTAATTGGAATAGCCGTATTTACGTCCGCGTTTCCTGCCTAAAAAATCGGTTCTTAGGGTTGTTGTTTGTTAAATAGTGTAAGAAAAAATGTTTCCACGGTAAAAAGTGTGATTCAAAAATATCTATCAACTGCTTTATAATTTAACATTTTGTAAAACGTAAATCCGCAAAGTTTTATGGCAAATAATTGGTATTTTAGCTGTAAAAAATCGATTTTGGGCTGTAAACTCGAGCTATATGCATTTTCATGATTTCATGTCAATAGAAAAAAGTTGTATTTTTTAAATATTTACAACTTTTCTATTTAACTTTTTTTTGTAGAATGCCTATAATTCGAGTTTCGGCCAAAAAACCGTTTTTAGCGATTTTTGGAGGTGACCGCATTCTGCGTATACATGCAGGATTAAGCCCAAAATAGAACTGTCAGCTTACTATTATAAGAGGAGTTGACACACAAATTTTTAGCCCGATTGATTAAAATCTCTCAGAGTTAATCGTGTAACACCAAAGTTTTTATTGGAAATACACGTAAAAATCCATAAAATCTAAACAAATTGTGCCCGCATTTCAAAACGACGTAGAGGATCGAGATGAAAAAAAAATAGTTTTTTAGGTTTTGCGAAAGGAGACTTCTCCTAAAATTTCAGCCCGATCGGTCGAAAATTGTGCGAGATATCGCATGGTACACATTTTTCGCACACGAAACTATAAGGCACTTCCGTGTCGCGGTCGTGCCTAAAAACTAGATATTTTTGTTTAATTAAGTATCGTATACAAACGTCGACGGTCATCCTACAGATTCTCAGCTTCAAATATCACTTTCACTTCGCGTTGTAGATATTATTGTTTGCAAAAGTTATGTGTATTTAATATTGCGCAATGAACCAATCAGCATAACTACGACAATCCCTAAATAAATTTAACAACTTAATAGGCCAACTAGCAACATGTGTATGAAATCACTTCACGAAGGTCACTCTGCATGAATTTAATTCTGACCATCTCTTTCTAATTAATGAGCAGAATCACCTGCTGTCATACTTAAAGACTGGATATAAATGCATCTATGCATGGGGCTCAAATGGGGTTAAAATAATTTTCTCAAGATATTATTCAGCGTTATGTATTGCCAAAACCTTAACCAAACCTTAAAAACAAATATCACAATAGTGATATAAACTATTAAGTTAAGTAAAAGAGAAAACACTGCGTACCTATATAGATATACTGAAAGAATAAAATCAAAACTTTGAATTCTTGTATCTTGAAAAAAGCAATGTGTCACCCAAATTTTTCTCCATTAGCTCAATTTCACATCATAAGCAACTTTTTCAAAAATCATCCAAGTAAACTCGCTTTACAATTCAACAGAATGCCCCAGAAATTCGGACTCCGTATAGTGTCCTATGTTAAAATACAAAAATTTGAGGTTAAATATCTACAGAAAATATGTCGCTTGAAGAGTAGAAAAATGACTATGTTGTAGAGAATCCACTTAATTAAATACGCTCCACGAAATTATAAATACACAACACCAAGTGATATGTCACGTGATGAATCACCGATTTTTGGTGACATGCCATGTGATGTGTCGCCGAGTTTGGTAACATGTCAAGTGACGAATATCAGAGTGTGGTGACATGTCACGAGATGAATATTCGAGTTAGGTGACATGCCACCAAGAGCTTGTGTCATAATTTCACGTGACATATCACGTGATGTGTCATAATGTCACGTGGCATGTCACGTGATATGTCACGTGATAATTTTTAGCAGGGGGCATTCTTGAGAATGGTCTTCACGTAGTTTTTTACTGCGTACCATCCATCCTCCGACATCAGCATAGCTGTCATCATTGACTCCGGCGTCACTCTTGTCTGGAGGTAACACTCGAGTTCCTCTCGCTCTTGTTGATAGCGTGAGCAGTCGCAAAAGATGCTCCGCATTTTCGTTCGCATCCAAACATACTGGGCAGTTTGGAAGGTCGTCTATTTTAAATCGGTGCAGGTACGCTCGAAAGCATCCATGCCCGGTAAGAAACTGTGTGAGGTAGTAGTCTACTTCCCCGTGTCTTCTTTCAATCCAGTCCCCTATTTTTGGTATAAGGCGATGTGTCCATCGCCCTTTCCTGCTAGCATCCCATCTTTGTTGCCACTCCTTCATTGTCCGTTTCTTTGCGGTGTTCCAGATTTCTGACTGTGTGGCGTCATTTCTTATTTGCGATGCCTCGTAGGCCTCCTTCCTTTCCACCACTATAGGAGGTCAATGGGCTGCATGCCTGCAATAATGCACGCCACCTCGTCCGATACCGTACGGTAAGCAGACGCAACTCTTAGTGCACTTCTCCGGTACACTGCCGATATGCTCCGCGCGTAGCTTTTCACCTTCATAGCATTTGCCCATATTGGGGCTCCGTACAACATAATTGACCTCGTTACACGGGCTAAAAGCAACCTTCCTTTTTGAGTTGGCCCTCCTACATTTGGCATCAGTCGCGAGAAAGCCGCGCCAACATTTGCTGCCTTATCGCTCACTGCTTCTAGATGCTGCTTGAAAGTAAGTCTCGCGTCGATGGTTATGCCCAGATATTTGATCGTTGGCTGTCAGTGTTATCGACTCTAGCTTATTCCTAGAGGAAATCAGGATAGCTTCGGTCTTGTGGCTGGCTAGCTCCAAGCCTGTTTCTGTAAGCCATTCGTGTATTAAACGAATTACCTCGTCCGCTATTTCTTTAACATCTTCTATGTGTTTCGCTACAACTACTACTGCTATATCGTCTGCGAATCCTATAACCGTTGCCCCTTGGGGTAGTAGTAGGCTTAGTACTCCGTCGTACATGATGTCCCAAAGCGGTGGGCCAAGTACCGAGCCTTGGAGGACACCTCCTGTGACTTTATAGGTCTTGGTACCGTCCTCAGTGTCATATAATAGGATTCTGTCCTTCAAGTAGTCGGACATCATCCTTCTTATATATAATGGCACATCCTGCTTCCGGAGTGCTTCGTGTATTTTACGCCATTTGGCCGAATTGAATGTATTTCTTACATCCAATGTAACTATGGCACAGTATTTCTTTTTTCCTCTCTCCCATCTTTTCCCCTCTATCGCTGTTTTGTGTGTGTGTGTTTGTGTGTGTGTGTGTGTGTGTGTGTGTGTGTGTGTGTATACCGTAATATTTCTGGAACTACTACGTCAATATCAATCAAATTTAACATGCATTATAATTGCAAAAAACATGCAAAATAATTAAACTTGGAAATATTTAAAATAGCATTCAGATACTGTAAAAAAGCATTAATCAAGTTCAAATTTTAGATTCAGATATTTACTGAAAATAATTTTATTTAACGTAATTTTTGTATTAATTACATTTAAATGATATCGTTTCCTCAACACCAAGCGGTAGATATCTCGGCGCGTTTTATTTGTCAGAAAATGTAATAGTTTTTATATCTCAATATCTGTCTATAAACTAAGCTGAAACTGTGCGTCCAAAGCGGACGGGTGGGTGCCTATTACCACTACACAGCGCGTCCTCAGGTTGCGGATAGAGGAACGGCCCCTGAGAAAGAGGTTAGCTGCGAATAAATCAAATAAGCAGCCGCGGACAGCCGATAGGCCCAGGCGTGGGTGTGATTAACCCACACTGGCGATCGAACGCATTCATCTAGATACACTACGGAAGCACCACAACAACGAACACTCAACAATATTTCTTATTTCACTTTCTCTTTATATCTGTAACGGTTCGACTTTCCCCGTGAGTTGAGTAGTCGGCCGGACGCCAGGATTTACGTCTCGTCACATACCTAACTATGTCTATAATCTATCTCTTTTAGCACACATTACAGAAATCCTGCTATCATGGAGGATGCGGGAGCGATGACAACTGCCCGGAAAGGGGATGTTTAGAATGATTCGCCACTTGGTCATACACGGCAACGAAGCCAGCGAAGGCGCGCTGCCTTGCAGGGGGGCGTTAGGTTACGAGCGTGATTCCGTAGTGTGTCCGACGATGAGTTGATTCCGCCCTCATCAAAGTCGGAAAGCTCTCATACTTCGTTCTAGAGGGGTATGGGGGTTATCACCTCTAGAACGGATGATTCGCCTGCGATCGAAACAGGATCCAAAACGCGCGGGTTTCACTTACTATCATGGCTCAAAAAAACCAAAACCAAACCAAAATCAATAGGGACTTAAAGGTAGGAACGTGGAATTTGCGCAGTTTATACAGAGCAGGCGCGTACCGGGAAATCTTAAAAGAAGCCGACGGGTATAATCTAGACTTAGTAGCTATACAAGAAACTCGGTGGCAAGATAGCGGTATGTTAGGAAACGAAAACTTCACCTTTATGTACGGGAGCGCGAGCGGACATTTCCTAGGTACCGGATTTCTGATTAACAAAAGAATTATACACGCGGTTAAAAGTTTCAAATTCGTGAACGACAGACTCTCGTATATCATCATCAAAGGAGCGTGGTACAATTACGTAGTTATTAACGTGCATTGTCCTACGGAGGACAAAGAGGAAGAGGTGCAGGATCTTTATTACGAAGCCTTGGAGCAATTAATCGACCAATTTGCGTCTTACGTCACCAAAATAATAGTGGGGGATTTCAACGCTAAAATAGGGAAAGAGGAAATGTTTAGACCCACTATAGGCAAGGAAAGTCTGCATGGAACCAGAAACGATAACGGTATTAGAGTCATAAATTTCGCGGCTGCAAAAGGTCTTATAGTAAAGAGTACTTGCTTTAAGCACAAGGATATACACAAAGTAACGTGGACATCGCCGGACGGAGCCACGAAAAATCAAATCGATCACTTTCTTATCGATAAGAGGCGCCACACGAACGTACTTGACGTAAGAACCTATAGGGGGGCGGGTTGCGACTCAGATCATTTTCTAGTAGTGGCCAAATTAAGAGCCAAATTAGTAGCTGGGCAAAATAGTAAACGGGCGAACAAAATAGAAGCGTTCGATATTGAAAAGCTGCGGAACGGGATAAAACGAATAAAGTATCAAGTAGAAATAAGAAATCGGTTTCAGGTACTCGAAGAAACGGATGCACCGACGGAGGTCGATGACGACCCGAACAGTCTTTGGGGGGATATAAAAAAAAACGATAAAAGAGGCCGCGAATAAAGTGCTAGGTAGAAAGAAAAAGCCAAAGAACAAACCATGGTTTGACGAAGAGTGCGAACTTTGCTTTGAAAGGCGCAAAAAGGCCAAATTAGACAGCGTACACAATGGAGACTACAGGGCCGTAGAAGAGTACCACGAAATAAGAAGGCAAGTGGGGGCGATTTACAGGAACAATAAGCGCGAGTATCAAAAGAATCAGATTAGAAAAATAGAAACTAATAGTAAGGAAAATAACCCGCGCGAGATGTACNACTAACAATAAGGAAAATAACCCGCGCGAGATGTAGAAAGGAATTAACGCTATTAGGAAGGGTTTCCAGAGTAGATCACAATTAATGAAAGATGAGGGCGGAAATCTCGTTACAAGCGAAGGTGAACTGCTAAACCTGTGGAAGGGCTATTTTGATAAGCTGCTAAACGTACATGAAAACTGCGAGGAAACGGGAGACGAAATCCACACTGCTGAACTCCATATGGATGAACCGACCTATAAAGAAGTAGAAACCGCGATAAAAAAACTAAAAAACAATAAGGCCGCGGGAAACGATTCTATACCAGCTGAACTACTTAAATATGGGGGCACTGCGCTGACATCGAAAATTTTTGAACTAGTACGCTCTATTTGGAAAAATGAAACAATGCCGGAAAACTGGAAAGAATCCATCATCATACCGATTTTTAAAAAGGGAGATAAGACAGACTGCAATAACTATCGGGGAATCTCACTTTTAGCTACCTGCTACAAAGTTCTGTCAAACGTAATACAGGCCAGACTCACACCCTTCGCGGAAGATATAATAGGAGATTATCAGTGTGGATTCCGGCGTAACAGGTCGACGAGCGATCAAATGTTTACTATAAGACAGTTGTTAGAGAAAAAATAGGAATATTTCGAAACAATACGCCAGCTATTCATAGATTTTAAAAAAGCGTATGACTCTATCAAGCGAATCAAAATGTATCAAATCCTTGTGCTCCTCGGTGTACCAAGCACGGGAAAAGTACGAGTAGGCGGTAATGTATCTGAATCGTTCATGATACACGACGGTTTGAAACCAGGTGACGGGCTCTCCACGGTACTTTTTAACTTAACGCTAGAGTATGTTGTTAGACAAATGCAGACTAGCGGGCTGGGCGCAACACTCAACGGAAAAACGCAGATTCTAGGATATGCAGATGATTTGGACATAGTGGGGGATAATGGCGAAACGGTAGCGAGAAACGCGGAAATACTCATAAATGCGGCCGAGGAAACGGGGTTAGAGGTGAGCGAATCGAAAACGTAATGATTATGGATAAACTGGGCATTTGCGAAGGAGAAGGGGATCTTAGAGTCGAAAATTTTACTTTCGAATAGGTTAGCGAATTCAGATATTTAGGCACAACTATAAATGATCGAAACGAAATCAAAGCCGATATTAATAAGAGACTACATTCGGGTAATGTCTGCTTCTACGCCATGAACAAACTACTAAAATCAAAATTGCTGTCTAGAAATGTAAAAATTAGGATATATAGGACTATAATAATGCCGGTAATCTTGTACGGAGGCGAAACTTGGGCGCTCACTAAAGCAGAGGAAAACCGTTTTAGGATTTTCTATAATAAGGTTCTGCGAAAAATATACGGGCCAAAGAAAGATGAGGAAACCGGGGAGTGGAGGAAACTGCACAACGACGAGCTACATAACTTATACGCGTCACCGAATATAAACAGAATAATTAAATCGCGGAGACTAAGATGGGCAGGGCACGTTGCAAGAATGGGAAATGATCGCACGGCAGCGCGTATAATGAAAGGAAAGCCAAATACGTCGCGACCTCTAGGTAGACCTAGACGCAGGTGGGAGGACAATGTAAAAGCGGACTTAACTGAAATCGGGCGGGACGGCGCGAAATGNTGAGATGGATAGGGTTAGCACAAAAAAGGGATACGTGGAAGGCTTGCGTAGATGAGGCAATGAACTTTCGAGTTCGAAATGCCAATTAAAAAAAAAAAAACTAAGCTGAAATATTTTTCAATTTTCTTTATATCTTTATATCTCACTATTAAATAGTTTATTTAATGAAAGTTACATATAAAAGTGGTAAAATGGTTGATATTAATCTTTGTTTAAAGTGGTATTCCCAATCGTATAATATTTTAGAAACTAATTACGAATGAAGTGGAAAAGTTATACTTTCTACCTGATTTATATTAATGATATGTTTTTGTTGCAACAGGATAAAGGAAGCAATTTTATGCACAATATTATGCGAGAAGCCTTATCCACTTTATTTTTACTTTTATTTAAAATTATTTTTTAATTATTGATAAATGCCTATTAATTACTGAATTATATTTTGAAGCTTTGAAACTAACTGGTATCATAAGCAACCCGATGAAAGGGATCAAGATGCTATAAAATGCTAACTAAATCCAAAATTTTAAATTGATTATTACCTTTTTACTCCAGTAATCGCGTCACTTATAAAAAACGATTCATAGTATACAGGGTGAGAAAAACAAATTCTGAAGCTCAATATCTTTGAATCTAATTGGTTTCGTAAACAACCCAAACATAGGGATCGAAGTGCTATATAAGATGTTAGGTAAAAAAGGGAGGGTGATGTCTCTTGGAGATCAGTTTAACAATTAGCTCTGCGAGCTATATGCGAAAGAAAGATAGGGGGAGAGAGGGAGAGAGAAAGCGAGAGAGAGAAAGAGAGAGAGAAAGAGAGAGAGAGAGAGAGAGATTTAATTATATACTAGAGGGGTTCCCCCCCTGCTCGCTTCGCTCGCCAACCCCACGTTCGTCGTAGTAAAATTTTTAATTTTAGTTAGCTCGTAAAAGCGTATATGGGTGATTGCCGTAACTGGCTCAAATCGGGCACACAAATGTTCTATACTAAAATCGACTATTTTTAACTTGCCGGACGGTTATTCTAACTGGAATTACATACAAAACAAGTCCCTAAAGCTAAATCACAACATATTACTTTTATAAAAAGTTATGTGAAGAATCCATATTTGACTAGATTACGGAACTGACATTTTTGTAATTCGTGAAACTACGATAGAACGATTACTGCAGCATGCTACTAAAACTCCAGTAAATTTTAATTTAATTTGGTAAAAAAAAATTAAATTGTCTAAGATATATATATATATATATCTTAGACAATTAAATTTTTTAATTAATTATATATATATATATATATATATGTATATTCACTCAATATTTGACAGCCTGTTCGTTTATTCACGAAGATCGCAATATCGTTAAATGACGAATTATTTTCGCGCTTTCTCTCCCTCGCATTCTACAGTATTCTTGATACGCAATAGGATCTTTTTTCATGTTTTGTCCTCTGGCTCGTTGCTGCAACCGCCGACGTTCTAACCTCTCTTGCCGGGTCGCTTTAGTTACCACGTCCAGCTTTGGTTTTAATTCGGTAATTAATAATAATGCGCAAACGGCAACAAATTAAATCAGATTATGTTATACCATTGAATACCATTTAATTTTAAATTTAGTATAAGATTAGTGTTAATAAAGATGAAATATATCATTGTAAATCTATAATTTCTACATATTGCTCTTGATATCTTCGCCTCTTTCTGATTAACTCTTCCTCCGTCTCTCGATTCAAGGCTGTAACTATTTTAGCAAAAAATGTTGCTGCATTCTCATAGTTGCGATGAAAACGGTTAATCCTTATATTATCTGCAATAAAATAATAATAATTTTAATAAGAATTTCTAAAAGAATAAGAATATCTAATAACAACTATATATATTTTACCATTTCTTCCTCGATTGTTGTTTCCACCACGTTGTTGATTTCCACCACGTTGTTGATTCCCACCACGTGGCTGTGGATTTACGCCTCTTCCTCGTAAAGCTCTTGGCAGCTCGGGATCAAGTTCTCCCTCATCAGAGTTATCCTCGATATTGCGAGCGTGCTGAAAATTTTTGGTAAAGTATTAGCTTATATTTATACAATTGAATTTCAAAAAAGAGGTTTACCACATGCACACATTTTAATAACATTACATCTTAATAATAAATTAATAACCTCAGAACAAATTGATAAGTTAATATCCGCTGAAATAATTTCAGATAATGAAAAACTTAAAAAATTGATTATTAAACATATGCTTCATGGACCTCACGATGAAACAAGCCCGTGTCTTAAAAATCCAGAACATAAATGTACTAAACGATTTCCAAAACCTTTTGCTAATATAACAATAATAACAAGAAATGGTTATCCTGCTTATAAAAGAACAGACAATAGTTCTGAAAATCATGTTTATAGAACTAAAAATAAGGACGAAATTTTAGTTAATAATTCAATGGTTGTACCATATAACAAATTCTTGTTAATGAAATATAAATGCCATAAATGTTGAATTATGTGCTATTCAGAGCATAAAATATATCTATATAAATATTCACAAAGGTAGTGACAGAGCATTTGTTAAAATTAAAAGATTTCAAAATGATGATTGTAATCCAGTGAATCTTGACGAAATCACAAATTATGTTGATGGTAGATATCTTAGTCCAATGGAAGCAGCTTGGCGATTTCAAAAATATCCGATTTGTATCAGAAGTCATAAAGTGGAAAATATACCTGTACATGAAAAACAAAAAAATTATAAGATATTTGAAATGAGTAAAATTGAAAGTGCAATAAACAATTGGCAAACACCATTAACAGCTTGGTTTGAATTAAATAAAATTGATGATTTTGCAAAATCTTTAAAGTACGTAAATATTCCGGAACATTATATATTTAATAAGACAAAAAAAATATGGCAAAAGAGGAAAAATAAAATGAAAAATATTACAATTGGTAGGTTGAATGTAGTTTCACCTAAAGATCACGAAAGATTTTGTTTGAAAATAATATTAAATAAAATAAAAGGCGTAACTTCATTTGAAGATTTAAAAACATATGAAAACATAAATTACGATACATATAAAGACACTGCTATTGCAATGGGTTTATTAGAACATGATTCTCAAATTATGGATATTTTTGAAGAAGCAAGCACTGTTAGGTTACCATTTCAAGACAGTTTTTTGCATGGTTTTTACTTTCAGAAAATATTCAAGGTGATAATGTATGGAATAAATACAAAAATAGTTTTACAGAAGATTTTACGGAAAATAAAGAAAATCTTGCACTTTTGCATCTTAATAAAATATTTGAAACAGAGGACAAATCATGCAAATCATTTCGTTTGCCAATGCCAAACAAAATCGATTTTCATAACATTGATAATAGTGAAGAAATCGTATACTGCAAATTTATGTTTGCAAAAATGTTTGTTCAATCAAATGATGATCAAGAAATATTTTCAAAATTTTATGTGAACAAACTCATAAAATGTATTTTATAGATGGTCCTGGTGGTTCTGGAAAAACATTTTTATACAAAACATTAATTTATTATTTT
>CM053170.1:28951448-29026888 GCA_012977825.3 Pteromalus puparum
AAAAATAGTAGTAGAAGCATTATTATAGCGGAAACTGTTAAATCATCATATCTTTGGTCAAATTTCCATATTCTTAAGTTAAATATAAACATGCGGTCATGTCATAAAAAATTTTCAGAATTGTTACTAAAAATTGACGAAGGAAAAATTACAACATTTAAAATTCCGAATAAATGGAAAACAAATGATGTGTTCAAAAATTTTTGGTAAAAAATGTCATTTTTTGTTAAATAGTGTCATACTTACTTCTCATAATGAATACACGTATTTTTTAAACAAAAAAATTTTAGCACAAATGGATGGCGAAGCAAAAATATATTATAGCATAGATACTGCAACATACAAAGGTGTTGATAAATCTGATGATAATATTTATATAAATTTTCCAATAGAAGTATTAAATAACATTTGTGAAGGATTACCACCTCATGAACTTAATTTGAAAATTGGTGCAATTATTATGTTAATAAGAAACTTAAGTATAACAGAAGGTTTGTGTAATGGTACGCGATTAAAAGTTACGAAATTATTCGAGTACAACATAGAAGCTGAAATCATAATTGGAGAAAAAATTGGAAATAAAGTTTTTATACCTAGAATTACTTTAAATACTGGAAATTCACCTGCATCTTCGTTACCAATTATTGTATATAGAAAACAATTTCCTTTAGCATTTGCAATGACTATTAATAAATCACAAGGTCAAAGTTTTGATAATGTAGGATTATATTTAAAAAAACCATTATTTTCTCATGGAGAATTATATGTAGCATTAACTAGATGTAAAAATCCTGATCAATTATTTCTTCAAATTGAAAACGATAACGATCCAGAAATCGAAAACATTGTTTGGAATGAAATTTTTAACTAATAAAAAATTCATAGCATTCATTAGCACCGAGATTTTTTTACATTAACAGTAAATAAATAATACATTAATATATTCAATGTTACTACACTTTTTTATAAAAAATAATTTCAGCATGGAATGGAATCCGGTCCAAAATTTGGTCCAAGTGGACGATATCGATTATTTACGTGAAGTAAATAATCAAATTGCAGAACGTGAGTATGATGAGATAAATTATGAAAGGTATTTGATTACTTTGCTACAAGAATACGATGAAAATGAATTAAATATATTAAATTCAAAGATTGAAACTTATGAAATTTTTAATGATGAAATAGTTCAACATTTTTCAAGTTTAGATGAAATTTCTACTGATATAACTTTAAATATTCAACAACGTATTTTTAAATTACGTAAAAAAAAGAATCTTATATCTAAATCTTTGATAAATGATCCTGATGCTTATGTAGCATATATTTTGAATTTTGCTAACATTGTATATCACATCAATTTATAAAAAAAATTAAGTTTACAATTTACATATTATCTAATTAAAATAATTAAAATAAACAATACTACAATCGTTGATACTTACAGTTGATTTGGTCACATTATTAAATTCGAGTCTATTAGTACATTGAAGTCAATTATTATTTTAGAAAAAGTGGATTAGGCCTATCGGGGCATATATTGCACATATATTCGAAAATACTTACTATTTATTCGAGGAAAACGCCCTATATGTTTAAATACATTGTTGCTAAGTAGTACTATACTAGCGTTACGGAACTGACAGGTTGTGCTTTTTTTCGAAATTTCTGATGAAAAATCGGCTTGCATTTCCAAAATTTTGAATTTTGGAACCATTCTACGGTTGGATTTCATAAATAGTAGTATATAGCTTAAAATTCTTCCGATAGGCGGCGCTATATGACACACTAGAACGCTTTTAACATAAGGTAATGTAGAGGGTGCCTTTTTAATGCAAAAACGGGCGTCAAAGAGTAAGATTTTTTTTGCATGTCGTACTTTTATCTCCATCGACCTTTTAGATTGAAATCCGTGTTGGAGACAAGTTACGGCACTGACATTTGAGGCCTATTGCGTAGTTTTAAATATAAGCCTGTATCTGTATACTCGGTTTTAACTATTGGTAAATATAGTTAGTTATGCCAGACATACATAAATCCGCTTGTGCGATTTTTTTTCAAATGTGTAAACACCTGGGAAGCAGACGCGCAGAATGAGCCAGTTACGGCAGAATTACCCATATGCGTGGACTACAATGGGCTGTGCACGCGCTGAAAACAATACTTCAAATAATAAAACTAAAATTTTCGAAGTGCGAATTCTGTAAAATCACTTCTTATCCTCTCTTTCCTCGCTTATTCACGCCTGAATTATATATCATAGATTGAAGCTACTGCTAAAAATAAAAAATTTGGATTTTCCTTTTTGAAGAAGATAACCCTGCTAATAGCTGAAGATTAAAAGCGATAAAATTTGATTAATTTTAATCACATTTTAATTCTTCTTAATACTTCTAATCCTCGTGATCATTTCAGAAGAATCAATTTTAATACATTATAATCATATAGCAATTAATGCTTATTTTTAGCATTAATTTTAATCGTTTTTGACCGGTATTAACACCAACAATTTGATTTAATCCATTTTAATCTATTTTAATATATCCTTGAAATCGCTGAAAATAATGCGGCAATGTCAGGTTTAATCCAAAGTAATCGTATCGTTTTTAAAAGACTATATTATAACTAGAAGTAATAAATTTTAATTTTATTTGATTGTTTGTTAGTTAAACGTAATTAATGATGAGCCAAATGAAATTGTTTCTAATCGCATATAATTGAAATCATTTTAATCGGATTTAATATACAGTATTAAAATCGCAAATAATACATCTTATAGCTGTTAATCACCATGAGTCATATTTTGATCATTGCTCATTGCTATCATTTTTGATCGTATTTAATGCATATCATTGAAATCATTTTCAACTACTTATAACGCAATTAAATGTGATATAAACTTTAATTGTTTGTGATTGTTAGTTGATGAATCCGAATTACACAAATAAAAAATACGACACGCACTCCCTGTGACCCATGATAGCTGACCCGAAAAACCGACACCGTTTATAAGCATTCTTATATTTAAATTCCAAAAACTACGGAGCGTTTTTACTAGACTCTGTCATTGGCGATCTAGAGCTCCTACCTAGAAGTTGCATTACTCCACTCTAAAAAATGTGAGTGCATTAAAACTGTACATCTTAGGCTTTAAATTTAATAATATTTTGTAAATGTGAGATAATACATCGCCACTCCCTACGAAGAGTAGTACATTTCAGATCTCGCACCGAAGACTAGTACATTTGGTTATTCGCCGCAAACACTAGCACTTTTCACTTTTCGCCGCGAAGAGTAGCACGTTTCACGGCCCTAACTAATGCTTTTGTAGTATGAGAAAAACGTATGATAATTTAATCATTTTTGTACTAGCTGACTCTTTGCATGTGAATATTACTATTATGTACCACTTTGGCGTTCATAAATATCATGAATTGTTTAAGTAATAAATTCCCGAAACCACTAGTGTTTTCGTGAAATGTGCTAGTCTTCGCGGCAAAGACGCGATACGTGCTAGTCTTCGCGGCAAAGTTGTGAAAAGTGTTAGTCTTCACGGCAGGGGTGCGAAATCTACTAGTCTTCACGGCGAAAAAGGAAAAGTACTACTCTTTGAGAGGGATTTAGGACGTGCTAGTCTTCGTTTAGAGCGACGATATATGACCGATTGTGAGAAAACGTGAAATACAGTGCACAAATGTTACTATAAAATGAACGCTTTTCTGGGTTGGCAATACTAATTTGTAAAAATGTGAAACATTTTGAAAAATCATGAAAATTTGTAAAAATTATGACAGGTTTCATGTTAGCGATGCTCCAAATTTAAATGTAAAATTTTTATTTTTCACATTATTTTACATTCCAACACAATTACTCAAAGTTTTTTACATTTATCATTTCCACAACATTTTTATTGTATTGAAGAATAAACAATTAAAAAGTATTAAAACCTTCTACTAATATTATATGTTAAGAACAATTAAATTAATCTTGATTAAAGACGATAACACTACATTATAGTCCAGTGAATTTCAGACATTATAAAGTGCATTGCAACAGATTGAAAACGTTTATATACGATCAAATTTTATACCAAAAATCCATTGCGATTATGAAAAACGATTGAATTATACTAAGAAACGATTAAAAATGTCTCGTCGCCAGGTGGCGTCCGGATTTTATTACTCGCAAGTGGTAAGAATGTGATGGTTAGTATATAAGACCATTTAAGGTAATGCATAAATAATTCATTATAACATGCGTGTAATACATGCATTAAGTAACAGTGCGTGTAAGATTAGGCAGTACGAGTATGTATTTATAAAGTGTTTAATAAAATATATGAAAAAAGTCCTAATTATAAAAAAAATGATACATGAATATTAAATACGATTATAAGAGATTAAAAACAATTAGATTTATAAATGCAGTAATTAACATCAAAAACGATAAAAAACGATTAATATATATAACGGATTTTTGATACATTTTATAATAATAGTTTAATCGTTTTTTAATACCATTCTAATCGTTATCTATTTTAATCGGAACTGATACAATACATTCTAATACCTAATAAAGCTAAAATTACGTTACACAAACGACTATCAAAAACGATTACGGTTTTTGAAATCGTTTTTAATCTTCGGCTATTAGCAGGTAACCGCTTTTTAACATTGAACGTTTTCCAACGCGTTTTAGATTTTATATTGCAGCCGCCACCGCTGATTACACATTGATAATTTTGCTCAATACGCTCGATACGCAACGCCAGCTCGAGCAGTTTTTTTGGCTCTACTCGCGCGCATAAGCATTTACAAATTGACGGTATTAAGCTCGTTGGAAAACGCACCCATTGCTGTGTATGCATCAGCTTTTTATAACGAATCATAGGCGCCAGCTATTTGCTGTAGCTGAGCTAACGCGCTAAACGTATACGGGATTGTATATCGCATTTGTTGAACTTACCGGTAGAGAAAAGAAAAATTATTATTCTATATTGATTATGAGCTACTGCTGAATTTAGTGTAATCTAAACGCTTGTATAATGTCGAGATTTTTAGTTGATATATGATTGTTTCGGCGCATGTGTTTTGGATTTTCCTTTCCAAGGAGTTAAAATGATAGGTTGATAGGGCGATGTAAACAATACATTTCTTTCTTTCTGTGTATGTGGAGAGTGTACCTACAAGAGCTCAAATACGTCTTAATTGTTCAGTATTGATTTGTCGCAATAAATCGGTCGTTGCAAAAGTTACGCCGTTTCGAATTTTAGAACAACGTGCGTGCACGCACCTATTGTCGTATAGTTTGCGAGTCTACTGATAGGTAATGTAAGAGGCAGAACTGTTACCCACGTTAAAAACTAAACCTTAAAACTATTTAAAAAACATCTTAAGGGAATATTTCGAGATCAAACGAATGCGTCTCTTAATAAATTTAAATACATTATAGATCTTTCAGTGTAGACGAATCTTAGCAACTCTTTGAACGACGTCATCGATCGTGACCATTTTTCTATCATGTCGTGATCAAATCTGATCCGCAACCACTTGTGATACAGCGGGTAAAGAAGCTTGTACGGTTTGATCCTAAACTCTTTGATAATTTTAGGATAACTTACGTCAGAAGTCATTACGTCTATCGGCTTATTTAATAGATTGTAATACGAAGTACCTTCGATCTCATGAATTGGCACAGCCCTTTCATAATAATCCAAAATCGGTTGTTCCCTTTGTTAATACAAATATTAATATGAGATTATTATCTCATTAATATGAGATCGCTTTCTTGTCGAAAAGAGTTTTATTACAACACGCAAATCCCTTGACTTCTTCTTATAAAAGGTATTGAGTATAGTCCTAATATTGCTAACCCTTGTCAAACCACTTAGAAGTAAATTCAATTTCCTTGAACATCTTGAGTTTCACGATCTTAAAAATCGTCTGCCTGTCTGCGAGAAGAAGCTGATGAAAAAATATAGATAAGGAAAGACTTTTGTGATATTTTATCGTCGGGTATTGAATTGACCGTTAATGCGCATCGCGATGACAAGGCGCCGGTGTCGTTGGCTTCACGCAAAAAGAAATCCCTCGGCGAAGGCTTCCACGTTGCACGACGTTGGATAGTCGCGAGGAAAAATGTGCGCCGGCGTGCCAGCACGCACAAAATCCTTTGTCCGTTGAGTTGACAAGACTTCACGCGCCGGCGTGCCTGCGCGCGTGAAGTTCGAAAATGGCGGCGAGTTCGTGGAACTTATTGCTCCTGCCGCTCTCGACACGTGAAAAACGTGTGTCGAGGTAGTCGGGTTGTCCGACTGAAAACTCGCGTGTGCACCGGCGTGCCAGCGTGCACACGGGATGTGGCGAAACGGTGCGCGTTGTCTGACGCAATCGCCGCCTGTCTTTGTCAGCGAGTATGCTCTGAACAAAGACGCCGCTGCCGGAGGGACTTGAAAGGTGTGCTGCTCCTCGATGTCCTGTTGGCCGTTGTCGAGGAGTCCACGTCGGGTCACCAATGTCGGGATGAGGCGTTCGAGGTGGAGGAGAAAGTGCTCTGCCTATCCTGAACTAACTAATTTCATTATTCTGGTCTCTGTCTCTCCAGCCTGACTGGTCTGGATCGTAGTCGATGCGGAACTGAGCGAGGCGCTCGCTCGCGGCGTGAGTCGCTCTCTCCCTCTCTCTCTCTCTCTCTCTGTGGTCGGACGTGCCGCCACCTATCGGTGGGGTACCTACATATATTTTGACTCGCGAAACGACTTGGTCATTACTATTACTTCACAACGGCTATACAGGGAACCGGAACGCGGAAAATGGTCGTCATACCCATAACGCCATTCCGAAAACATATGGATATCAATCTCCTTTTCTCTTACTCCCTGGTATAAAGATATGAATATAGTTGTTTTGTCATTGTTTACGTTATGATGAAGATGATGATAATCATAATGATGATGATAATAATAGATAATGATTAATAATTAATTATTGATGTTAGGTACATGTCTTAAACTCGATAACCCATAAGAAAAGAAAAAAAATTAATATAATTTATTTATATTTATTACTGATAAAAGTGAATTTATTGAAATTAAGGTGAATATATTTTGTTTTCTTTGCTATCAATTATGATTTTGAGTTCGTTAATAATTTTATAACAAATAGTTAAAAATAGTTTATTTATATTTTCAATACACATTTTTCATTATTAGACTATATTTATTTTAAAGTGACTGCAGTTAGAATTTTATAAAAATGGCAAAATACATATTTTATCGCTTTTTGTGTACCGAGTGACAATTTTGCTTACTCGTAGATTAAATTTACTTACTGTAGATAATATATAAGTTGTATACGTTGCAAAAGTCCTGTTTTATGGGTTTTTATATATAATAATTATATGAACTGAGCTTAACTTTTATTTGCTGTTGATAATATAATAATGTTACACAAGTAATTTTCAATCAACTTGCTGTTTTTCATTTTTAAATGCATTTATATCTTCCTTAGCATAGTAAGTTACACAAATTTTAGTACAATCTATGAAACTATATAGACAATACAAATGAAGCAAGTTAATACAATTTTAGTATAATTTATTTAAAATGTGTATAAAGTGCAAATAAATTTTGAACCAAAATTGTAAGAGTGAAATTTTAGACCCCTCAAAAACAGACTTGTCAAAACAAGTCCACTTTTCATTTACTGTTTATTTATAGGATATACTTAACAACAAAACTTGCATAAATCAAGGTACTAAACATAATGGTTTTACATTCACATTAAGCAATTCTATTTATCATAATTATCAATAAAAAGTTTCAGATGGGAGCTGCTTTGATTGGTTTTTTTCAGGTTAGGCATACTTATTTTATGCTTACAAGCTGAATCTTCCCTTACAAGCTCTTAAGTTATTCATTAGTTTTTTAACTAACACAACCTGCCAAATTCGAAAGAGTTCTGAATGGTCAGTCTTACACAATTAAGGAGGTTCTAACCCTGCTACACTAGTCAAAATTGGTGCATTCTTTTACTTTTCGTTTAATTTTAAATATTCACTGTTAAAGAAGATGCAACCGTGAACATAAAACAAATAACGATTTTTCAAGTAAATTTAACGATCATATTTGTCATGATTAGGAATACAAATTTTCTCGTAGAAACTGATTTGATTAATTTTTTTAGGTTAAATGTCCGTTTTCGGCATTCTGTAATTTTTTTTATTGGTTAGAGGTATCCAATGATATTTTTTAAGGGCTCTCATTCTTTATCAGATAATTTTCTTATAGTACAATTTTATTTCAACAAAAATTTGGCATTTAATCTTTAGCAATACATAAACGAGTACAACAAATTTGCGATTTCCCATAAGAGCCTGTTAAACAGCAAAAAATAAAAACATTGATTTCTTGATTTGTAGGTACCCTAGATATCTCAAAATTTATGCAGATGATTTTGAGACATATGCGAACCTGTATACATAATTTAAGAATTATCTTGGCGTTACTTCTATTTAGTATAGAGCCTCCTTAACTCGGGCTTATATGGTACCGGCATGATTCCGAGCAGTAATATGAAGATTGCTTTTCACAAACTGTTAAAATCAAATTGAAAAACAAGTACATAAATGTTTTCGTTCTGTACTTATTATACAAAAAGATTATACAAAGAAAAGTCCATGAAGCCCAATGTTTTAAAAATATATTCACTGGGAAAAGTAAAAAGTTTACACTATTCTAACCTAAAATTATGAGTTCCTAGTAATATGAGCCACTTATTTAGTATTAAAAAGTTCTTTGAATGACAGCACAATTAAAACTATGACAATTGCTCATGTTTATCTGAAAATTCATAAATAAGCTCAACAAACATTGTTTATTAACAACTTATAACGTTTTTATAATATACTAGGTGGGTTGCCTCCCTGCTTGCCTTGCTCGCCAACCCCCACTTTTGTTTTGTATCTTATACTTGTAATACTATGATTACATTATTTGTATCTCTGACTTGATTTATTTATACTTATTTTTACCTTTTTTAAAGTAATTTAACTAAATTAACTTGCTAAATAATTATTGGGCAACCTTGTAAATTAACAATTGACCTTGATATAAGCCATTCATTATTGAATAGTTAAGAAAATTCAAAGTATAGTAATTTAAGGTTTCAAAATTTGAATATGAATATATATATTTACAATCTATACTTGTGTCATTGCTATATCCTAATTCTTATAAATAATAAGCTCTTGATGTCTACTCTCAAAAATTTTGTACAGGTATTTATTTTAGCAAAAATCTGAGTTTGAGTCGTGTGCTACCTGGTTTACAGTGTGTGGGTGCAAGTTTTACTTGTAGATGATTGACCCATTAGCTGACACTCGCATAGTAAATGTGTGAGTGTTTCTATACTAAACACCTAGACGTTATCTAAAAAATAGAATAGAATATAACAGAATATTGTTACGTCCGGGTAAGTCCGCACAGAGCGAATACTCGTGGTATTGTGTACGCACGTTGAAAGGAGAGTAATAAATGTAACACAGGGTTGAAGTACATAAGGTGTAGTTGGTGACTTTTATTTAAACAGTATATCTTAATACAGAGGTGCGCGTGATAGGCGAGTCTCCGACCAAGTGCGACTCTCTCGATCGTCGCTTCCCGACCGACGCTCTCCTGCGGCTCGCACACATTCACACCCGCTCATACTCTCAGTCACTCACGCACGTCTCCATCCCTACTCCCTTACATAATCTACTATAAAGCCTCCTAATAATCCTTGCTACCTTTATACGCGCTTATACCTATACATAACACTTCCCTCCGAGCGAATGGTTATTTTACAAGTTATTTTTCAAGAACGTAGTCTTTCATGTATGTTCGTAATTTTTTAACCCGTTGTGGTCTTGTTGATTCTTCCATGTTTTTCGCTGAGGTACTTGGTGTGGCTGTCTTCTCCGGGGTTGCTTTCGATATCGGTTCGGATTTTTCTATTATTTTTCCTGGTGATTGCCCTTCCCTTTCTCTTCTCAGACCTCGTCCTCGGCCAAAACTCCGGTTGATCGGTCTCTTTGCGGGTTTTTTATCATCACTAGTCGTTGATGTGCAACTCGAGAAACTTGTTTCTGTTTCTGTGGAGATTTTAGATTCATCTCCCTCTCTCACAGCTTTCGGTGTTTCCATGAGGTCTTCATCTGGTACGAAGTAGTGGTTGCAGAGTCTACCACTGTCTTTAGTAGCTTCGGGTGGTGTTATTTCAGACTTGTTTAGCTGGTTGATGTGACGTAACCATTCTCGGCCGTCGTCCAGTAAAATTCTATAGTGTAACTTGCCTGTGCGTCTAATTATTTTTCCAAATTTCCACTTGAACTTTCCTGCGTAGTTACGAGCAGCCACTCTTTCTCCTACTTCTAATTCTCTAAATTGCTTTTTGTCATTTACGTCCGTTTTTTGCTCTATTTTATTGGACGGTTTTAATAAGTCCAGTTGACCTCTAATTTTTCTTTTGAAAACTAATTCTGCAGGTGATACTCCTGTCAGAGTATGTGGCATCGATCTATACTGTGCTAGTATCGTTTGTAGTTCTGTATGTATGTTTGCTTTCTCCTGTACTTTACTTAAGGCTTTCTTGATTGTTTGCACGTACCTTTCCGCTTGTCCGTTTGAGGCTGGATGAAACGGCGCTGAACATTTATGTGTAATTCCGTGACTTTTTAAATAGTTTTTGAACGCTTCGGATTTAAAAGTCGTTCCGTTATCTGACACAATACAATGAGGCAAACCAAAAATCGCAAATATGTCTCTACATTTTGTTATCGTTGTTTCTGCTAGCATGTTTTTAACTATATGGACCTCAGGCCATTTCGAGAACGCATCTACTAAGATAAAAAAAATGTGTGCTAGAAAAGGACCCGTGTCACGGATTCAAGCTATTGAAAGCCGAGGACAGTTCGCGCCGCTGACGACACATTCCTCAAAACGGTCGGCGAGCGCGGGAGCCGAGAGGCTCTCGCGCGCAAAAGTGCAGTGTATGCACTTTTGGGCGTGAGACCGCTCCGCGTCGTGCATCTTCACGACGCAGGAGCGGGCAGTTAATCGGCAGAGCGGGTGAGAGATTAGTTAGTCGCACCGAGACCGCGACCAGGGAAGGAGCTCCCTAAACGCAACGCAATAAAGCATCATACCAAGAAGTAGCCTCTACCTCCAGATCAATCCACACCTTCCACCGTTACACCCGCAAAATCTATATGAACTCTTTCAAAAGGTGCTGCTGGTGTTTCCCAAACATGAGTTTCCACTTTATTAGGATTNTTCTCTACATTTTGTTATCGTTGTTTCTGCTAGCATGTTTTTAACTATATGGACCTCAGGCCATTTCGAGAACGCATCTACTAAGATAAAAAAAATGTGTGCTAGAAAAGGACCCGTGTCACGGATTCAAGCTATTGAAAGCCGAGGACAGTTCGCGCCGCTGACGACACATTCCTCAAAACGGTCGGCGAGCGCGGGAGCCGAGAGGCTCTCGCGCGCAAAAGTGCAGTGTATGCACTTTTGGGCGTGAGACCGCTCCGCGTCGTGCATCTTCACGACGCAGGAGCGGGCAGTTAATCGGCAGAGCGGGTGAGAGATTAGTTAGTCGCACCGAGACCGCGACCAGGGAAGGAGCTCCCTAAACGCAACGCAATAAAGCATCATACCAAGAAGTAGCCTCTACCTCCAGATCAATCCACACCTTCCACCGTTACACCCGCAAAATCTATATGAACTCTTTCAAAAGGTGCTGCTGGTGTTTCCCAAACATGAGTTTCCACTTTATTAGGATTGTTTCTATGCTCTTGGCATAGGACACAATTATTTACTAACTTTTCTATATCCGAGCTCATGTGTGGCCACCAACAGTAACCTCTCGCTAAACCTTTCATTTTTACAATGCCAAAATGCCCTACGTGTAATTCGCTTAGCACATCCTGGCGTAATGATTTCGGAATTACTATTCGATGTCCGCGTACTAACACTCCTTGTTCAATGCTAAATTCTCGTGGGTCTATATTCCACGTGTCTTTCGCTTTTAATTTCTTTCCTGTTTTTAACGCTACTATTACTCTTGTAATGTCAAGATCTGTTTTACCGGCCTGTTCAATAATTGTTGCGTCCACCGGCAATACGTCTAGTATTTGTATGTACATTACGTCGACGACATCTACGCACTAAATTTTATCTGGTACAGGTAAGCGTGAAAGGCAATCGGCGTTGCTATTGTTTTCAGATCTTCGGTATTCAATTTTGAAAGAGTATCCTCTCAAGAAAATTGCATAATGTTGCATGCGCATCGCGCTGTATACTGGTAAACCTTTTTTTGGGTCAAAAATTTGTGTCAAAGGCCGGTGGTCTGTAACTAGGATGCATTTTTGACCGTATAGGTATTGGTATAGACGTTTTATCGCGAAAACAATAGCATACGCTTCCTTGTCTATTTGGCTGTACTTTCGCTGTGTGGAATTTAAGGATTGAGAGATGTATTGCAATGCTTTTTCCGATCCGTCGGGAAAACGGTGTGAAAGAACGGCACCTACTCCGTACGAGCTAGCATCCGTCGCCAGTACTAGAGGAAGTTTCGGGTCATAAAATGTTAAACATTTTTCGCTTATGAAAGCTCTTTTTGCTTCTTGGAACGCTTCCTCGTGGCGTGTAGACCAAATAAACTCTGCGTTCGTACGTAATAATTCGTACAATGGGTTCAGGATCCAACTAGCATTTTTAATGAAACAATGGTAATAGTTAATCATACCTATGAAAGCACGGACCTCAGACACATTTTTGGGTGTAGGCATGTTTGTAATGGCTTCAAATTTACTTTTATCCTTGTGAAGACCCTGTCTATCTATTACGTACCCGCAATAGCTTATTTGGTGTTCGAAAAAGGCGCATTTTTTTACATTAATTTTTATATTGTAATCGTTAAGGATCTGTACTATTGATTCTAAAGTATGGATAAATTCCGTTACATTTGTAGCGGCGATGCGTATGTCGTCTAAAAATACCTTAATCCCTTTTATACCGCCTAAAATGCTTTCCATCATTCTTTGCCATATCGCTGGTGCCGCCGCGACGCCGTACATTAAGCGCTTACACTTTAATAATCCCCGATGTGTATTCAACGTAAGTATCGTGGCGCTTTTATCATCTACACTTAACTGTAAGTAGGCTAATTTGAGATCGATTTTTTCGAAAATGCAACAGCCCGCCATTTCCGAGAAAAGTTCGTCCGGTGTCGGTAAAGGGAAATCGTCTATAATAAGTTGCGGGTTGACGGTTACACTGTAGTCTCCGCAGATTCTGACATCATCCTCTCCTGTTTCATTTATTTTCAAGATCGGTACAATTGGTGTCGCGAACTCAGATGTGTCTACTCTCTCGAAAACGCCGTCTTTAATTAACTCGTCGAATTTTTTATCCACTAAAGGAGTTAGTTTAAACGGAAGTGGTCGCGGTTTGAGAAAGACCGGTTGCGCGTCCGGCTTAAGGGTTAGCGAAGCTGTAAGTTTTTTTATTCCAGTGAAATTTGAATCTGTTACATTGGTATATTTGTTGAATAGTTTTTTTATAAATACTTCTTTATTTACATCCTGTACGTTAAAATCTACTTGTAAAATTTCACTGAATAAGCCACTTGCGCTTCCCCCTGTAATTAAACAACGTATCCATTCGCGTCCTAGTAACGGAGCGCGTTCGACTTCTGTTAAATATAATTTCGCTTGGTAGTCTTTATTTTCGTAAGTTACCTTTACCGTTAAGTACCCGGTGACGTTCACTGTATTTTTGCAGAAGGTGACTAACCGTAATGTCGTCTTCTTGATCTGTATTTCCGGGAATAGTTTTGTCGCTTGATGATGCCACATCAAGGTAACTGCTGCGCCGGTATCCACTTCCATTTTGATCGGTTTACCTTGTATATTTAGGACTGTGTATATCTTGTCTCGCAGCTTTGGCTCATCTACTGGGCAAATCTCCACTATATCTATATATTCTTCCTCTGAATTTTCTTCATCGACGTAATGCGTCTCCTCTCTTTTCTTTAGACAGATTCTTTCCATGTGTCCTTGACGTCCACAGAAATTGCAGGTTATTCTCGGTGATACTTGGCAATGAGGTATTGTGTGATTATCTCCACACCTGTAGCATGTGACTTTCCTCTTACTTTGCGGCTTGCTTGTATTGGTATTTGGCGAACTCTTTTCGAATTTCTGGTTAAAGTTTGACTTTGGCTGTTTACGATTTGGTCTCTTATTTGCGTGTAAATAGTCGACCGACACCGAATTCTGTTTAAACGCTCCTGCTTCCTTTTCCTCAAAGGTCAAACTCTTTGTTTCCAACAGTCTGCTTTGAATCCGTACGTTTGCTAGCCCGAACACAAATTGATTACGTAACGCGGTTTTCTGGAAATTTCCAAATTCGCACGTGAGACTTAACTTGTTGAGCACGTTCGCAAATGTTTGTACATCTTCACCATCTTGCTGTTTCCGAGAATTAAACTTGAAATTTTCCGCGATTTCGAGAGCCTTCGGGGCGTATAACTCTTTCAGTCTCGCTTTCAGATCCTCGTACGGTTTGCTATATGGATCTTCTGAACCGTAATTGTCGCACAAATTGTTAAACACTTCCTCACCAATGTAATGCAGTAAATTTGGTACCTTGTCCGCCGTATCTGTTTTCATGATCGTAAAAGCTCCTTCCAGTCTCTGAATCCATCGGTTCCACAAAGACGTGCCGGGCATGAAGGGTTGTATGTGTAGCTGTGTCCGATGAGGCTGCTGTGTAGTCTGTTGTTCTGAAGTAGTCTGTTGTTCTGTAGTAGGTGCCATCGTATCACTTTCACGCGTGGTCAATGCGATATTTTATCCGTGTATTGGATTCTTCTATCCTCGTCGCCAATTTATTGTGTACGCACGTTGAAAGGAGAGTAATAAATGTAACACAGGGTTGAAGTACGTAAGGTGTAGTTGGTGACTTTTATTTAAACAGTATATCTTAATACAGAGGTGCGCGTGATAGGCGAGTCTCCGACCAAGTGCGACTCTCTCGATCGTCGCTTCCCGACCGACGCTCTCCTGCGGCTCGCACACATTCACACCCGCTCACACTCTCAGTCACTCACGCACGTCTCCATCCCTACTCCCTTACATAATCTACTATAAAGCCTCCTAATAATCCTCGCTACCTTTATACGCGCTTATACCTATACATAACACGTGGTGAAAAGAAATAATTAATTTATGACCGGAATGAGTAGACCTTTAGTTCCGCACAGTGGTGTAGACCGACCGCCGAGGGCAAAGGTAACGAAACGCGTAGGTCAGTACGGCACAATGAGCAGATCCGCGTCTCGAACCCTATGCCGAATGTAGTAATTATGGATGCAGATATGAGCGAGGACGAGAATGATCACGACACTTAACATTCATGAAAGTATTCTGAGATGAGATTGGAGTACGGAGTGACCTACCTTTTAATCGGCTGACCTCGCTGCTTGGTTGTGTGACAGCTGTATTGCTCGTCCTCTTGTCTCGGGCTGCGGCGTGGACTCTTTCGAAGAGCGGGAGTTTAAATAAAACAAGCAACTCAAGTTTTGACTGTTATATATACTAGTTTCGTTTATTCGAAGTTATAGTTAAACTGGTGAAGATACAAATCTAGATTTACAGATCTTAGTTTCGTATGCGGTTAAAGAACTCAGTTTCTCGCGTGATTCTAAGTCAAGAAATGGAATCGAGATTGGAAATGGCTATCGGGCAGAGCTTCGCCCTGTCAGTCAGAGCTCCGAAAACTGAAGGCCCCTCCTCATATTCACACATGGCTTATATAGGATTCTAGGAGTCTAGGAAGGATAGGGCAAGGGTGTGTCTTCATGGCATTTTCCCATTACGGACGCGCTGGTCATTCGCGTATCGAGCGGGATGGGCTGTTCCCCTTTTCCAGGAGTGATAGCTGTAGTAAATGTTTCGGCTTATCTTGGTGCGTCAGTTGTTCACCGGCTGGTCTGCCTCGATACTCATAACTTAATACACCCTCTTCGTAGGTGTCCTTATGAGGCGACATTTATGGCTTAGTTTTCGCGGAAGGTGAGTTTTCGTGTCAGCTTCGTGCTCCACTTTATGACCCCGCGATTAGTTCCGGTGTCATAACACGTGTCTCGGTTCACGACGAATTTCTGCCGTGTAGTTGTAGTCTGCCGTACCGACTGCTGCTGTTCTCGATCGTTGTACCATTCGCTGCGCCGTATGCTCTCTTGGTAATTGAAGTATGTTGTAATACCGACGGATGTGAGAATATATTATATTTTCAAATGCTCGAAAAATATAGGTACAAATGCCATATAATGTCATAGCTGGTTATTACAGCTGGTTATCACAAGTACACGTCTAGTTTTTTTTGTGTATAACACATAATTGACCTATTCTACCACGTCAGTATAGATAACAACGCAGACTAAATTTAAAAACTGACAGGTACAAATAAATTGAAATGAATTATACGACTTGATGACGGCGCGGGTCGCGGCCCTTATATATACATTGATATTGGCTTCTCTAACCTCAAAATAATTTCCTAAACGCATTTATAACATTATTATTGCACCTATGCCCATTGTATCGCTATCGACTGGACATCTATTTATTTAATCTTTCTTGAGAAAATAAAATTTATTACAAAAGATTAGTTTATTAGTAAAATATTGCAGGTTGAAATTTAGCTCAGTAATTTTCTTTAAGATGGGACGGTCTTCCTCTCCCGAGATTTTTCAGCCTTCTGATCACGTGGCTTCCAGTCATTGAAGGCGCAAAAGTTTGAATAGTCGAAAAAAGAAGGAATGAACCATCGTTGTTTTAAGTCCATAATATAAATCAGGGAGTAAGAGAGAAGGAGATCAAACTCTTATGGGATCGCGCCACTGAAATGGCTCGCTTCTCCCGACAGAGATCTCCCCGCAGAACCGCCGTGACCTAAGGAGTAGCAGCCCCGCCTGACGGTGACTTATCCTGTCCTCAACCGAACCCCTCTGTTTTCAAAAGAGCATTCTGTAATCTGTTCTGTAATTGTATATTTTACGATAAATAATAAAATTGTTAGACAAATCTCTAGATAAAGTTATTAAAGAAGCGAAAATCGAACATGAAAAGAAAACAGTTGAGAACAATAGTGATGATCCCAGAAAACTCTGGGCCTGCATTAATAGCAAGATAGACAAAAATAAAAATAAAACAGATACTACTATCAGTCAACTAAAAACAGAAAACAATACTACAATAACCGACAAGAACGAAATTGCCAACAATTTGAATCAATTTTACTGCAAACTTGGAGAAACATTGAGTAATAAAATAATTACACCAAGAAATAAAAAACTAGAATTACCTAAAAGTAATCCAAAAACAATCTACATCAAGCCAACCAGCGAATTTGAAATTATAAAAATAATAGACAAGATGAAACTTAAAAAAGGTGGTATTGATAATATAAGTGCAAAGGCACTGAAAACTATAGCTACTTTTATTGCAGATCCCCTTGCCCACGTAATCAATCAATGTATCGAAATGGCAATCTGGCCTGATATGTTGAAGGCAGCTGAAGTGATTCCAATATACAAAGCTGGGAAAAAAGAACGAAATGGGAAACTATAGGCCTATATCACTAATATCAAATATTGCTAAAATTTTCGAAAAAATTATACATAATAGAATAATAGAATTTATATGCCAAAGCAAAATATTAAGTAATAATCAATATGGATTTAGAAAAAACATTGGAACCAAGGATGCCTTAAACACAATCTCCAAAATAATATATGAAAACCTGGATCAAAGTACACCGATAGCTATTACATTCCTAGATTTAGCAAAGGCATTTGATACTGTTAACCATAATATACTACTAGACAAGCTTTATGCATATGGTATAAGAGGTAAGGGGCACCAACTTATTACAAGTTACCTAAACAACAGGAAACAAAAAGTAAGAATAGGTTCGCATACAAGCGATATCGAAAACGTAAATACCGGTGTTCCCCGAGGTACGATACTTGGCCCTTTGCTATTTATACTTTACGTAAATGACTTGCTGATAAACATGCCAGAAAACACTATAATTTCATACGCAGATGACACTGCAGTAATAGCCACTGGAAAAACTTGGTCTGAGGTTGAAGTAAAAATGAACAAACATCTCGAAGATATTTCCACATGGCTCAGGCTAAATAAATTAACACTAAATGTTCAAAAAACAGTATACATGTCTTTTGGAAATTATTGCGTTAGTGTGCCGAAAAAAATTGAATTTAAAATTAATAATGAAATAATAACGAGAGTAGAAGAAACGAAATTCCTAGGCTTAATTTTTGATACGAACATGAGATGGGATAAACATATCGAATACCTTATAAACAAGACAAGATACCTTGTTTTCATCTTCAGTAAAATCTCCAAATTCATGGACACAACTACTCTTAGAATAATTTACTACGCATTCTTTCATAGCCTGATTAACTATGGAATAGTGGCATGGGGTCGTACTCATTATATCAAAATAACTTACAACTTTTACAAACGGTCCAAAAAAGAATCATAAGAATTATAACCAAAAATACCTTTCAAAGTGTTAATCCACTTAACCTTCAACAATTATTCGCTTACGAAAGCCTACGGTACCACTACAATAGCCTTAAAGATCAGTATACAAAATCATCAAGCATAACAAGGAAAAAGCTAACAATCCTACCGAAATATGCTAAAACTATTAGTACAAAAACAAGGTATATTAAAGCTATCAACATCTACAATAATCTACCAAATAATCTTAAAATCATAGATTTATGGAAAAAATCAAACATCAAGAAAATACAAGATTGGTTGAGAAATAATGAATGAGATGAATACTCCCACTACAATTGACTGCAAACAATTCAAATCGTGGTTTTCAGAGATGTGCAATAAAGAGCATACTGAGCAACAGAGAGTAATATCTTCATTAATACAGGATTTAATACAGCACAGAAATTATATGAAAAGTAATGGACAAAAAACTGAAATGAAATTTGTTTACCTAGATATTAGAACTTACATTTGCGCTAAGGGCAAATGTAACTCTCACAAAATACGAAAACATCGACGCATCTCCAACTACAATTATAAAAAAATGATTTTATCATATCAGAATATTACAGATAGCTTAGACAATATAACTAATGAAATAATAAATACCTGCATGGTCAAAACTACAGGCAATAAAGCAAATATAAAATTCATTAATTTCGTAAAAGCAACTACAAATGGATGGGATGATAACAAAAACGTAAACACTGAAAAATACAAACCAATAGAAACGGTCTTCTCTATGATAGATGAAATGGCTGAAGAAAATAGCAACAAAGCAAGGAGTAGAGAAGCGACGGCCGCACCAGGCCTAAAAATCACAGAATCAGCCAGCCTCAGAATGACGTATGGCGATATCAACTATCTAGGATCCAACAAAGCTTTTTTCTATTTTGATAGAGGAATACGAGAAAAACAGCTTTTTAAGAACTCAGTGTCCTCTCTTAAATTACAATCACCCTACAAAGACATAGTAATCATAGATGATATTGTTTTTACGTCAGACTGTAAGTGTGACTCATCTAATCAGCACAAAGAAATGTTTCCACACTATAGAGTTACCTGTGCTGTCGGACTCACATGCCCAGCTAGGCTCAACTATACAGAAAAAATGTCGTACATAAGAGTATAACGAGTTGCCTTGTGTGCACTCGTTACGTCCCTCTCTCCCCTATATTATATGATCACGATATAATAAACATTATCTCTGTAAATATTCTTGTGTATAACATTCCTTTTCAGCAGCAGGTAAGTGAGCGGAGCAGACAGCCATAACAGACACAGGGAGAGAGCCGCGCGCTGTGTGTATGTGTGTGTGGCGCCGTCTGAGAGAGTGAGAGAGAGAGAAACTAGACTATTCACGCGGTCGCGCCTCGCGCCGCGACACTTAGAAGCTTACCACCGTACAGTGCAGTCGTGCCGATACTGCCTCCTCGTTTCCGTGCTTCATAGATCCGTGCGTGCGTTCATCGTCCAGAGGACTGCTGCTGCGTCCGTGACCAGAACCCCCGTGTGTCGCTGGAATTATCCTGCTGCTGTTCAGCACCGCGTGCCCTTTGGTTTGCCGTTCGACTTCCTGCTGCACCCGGCCACACACGAGGCTTTGAGGCTTCCGTCCTGCTTTCCAGCGTCGAGCCCTGGTCTTCCGTCCTGCGCCGCTCCGGTCCAAGCCACGAGGCCTGTGTCCAGCTTCACGAAGCACCACTGTAAGTACCTGCCCGATCGCAATACTCTCTCTCTCGGCATTATTCGCTCTGCTCCGTCTCTCTTACTCCGCGCTGCTTTTGTACTGATCTTTGAGTCTTTACATAAAGAGAAACTTTACTATTACTCGACTTGTGTCACTTTGTTCCTGACTCTGTCCATTCCCATGCGATTCACTCATAATCTATCTCGCGAACTAGCTGCGTAGCCAAATTATTCACGACGCCTCTGCGGGCTCACGTGCACGAGGACGTACACGTATAGCAAACTGCGCTACGGGCCAGGCTTCGTACAGCCTACAAGAAGCCTGCAACTAGCTGCTACATATTTTTCCTCTCGCTTATTTGTCGATCAGTGGATGCGCCACTGATCGTTTATATTCGGATGCAGACCACGTCATTCTTTAGGATCCCGGTCTAACAACACCGTTATAATATACAAAAATGCAACAACGGATAGATTTATGACAGCAAGGCAAATGTTAGTTCGGAACTGGTGAAACTGTGAAATTGTGAAAGCTGTGAAAAGTGCCATGATACAAAGTAGAAATTTTAACTTACAAATGTTTTTACCGTTTTACAACATAAAATTACAATACAAAAATATAGAATCTTAGAATCGTGCAATATAATCTTATTTAATGTACTATATAATGTCGTCGTAGCATTACTAGTATAAAAGACAAAAATATAGAATCATCTACGAACACTTTAGAAAATATCAACAAATAATTTATTTTTTATATACAACTATTAAATGGATTATATGTCATTGTTAATTTTTATATGCAAATACTAAT
This sequence comes from Pteromalus puparum, assembly GCA_012977825.3. NCBI lineage: Eukaryota > Metazoa > Arthropoda > Insecta > Hymenoptera > Pteromalidae > Pteromalus > Pteromalus puparum. The sequence goes on from CM053170.1 coordinate 28,972,594, forward strand.
TTTATATATTGTTATCAGAGTTGGGGCGAAGAGAGTCTAGGGACTCCCGTAACCCAACCTAGGTTAAGTGTGAATGAGAAGGATGGTATGATCTGGGTCTGGAAGTCCGACATGGATTTATGCTATCCCTACGTATGAATGAGGCTGTATTGTATGTAGTATGACTGGAGGTTATTGCTGTAAAATAAAGCAATAACTAACCAGTATTTATATGTTCTTGTTATCTGTTGTTAATCCGGACCTGCGAACAGGAAATACTGTTTTCCTCTGCAGGATTTGCGGCGTTATAGTGTGTTATTGTGTGAATAATATCAGCTCTGTATCGGATGCAAATGTTTGTAACTTTGGAGTTAAATAAATAAAAAAAATAAATAAATAAATAAAAAATAAAAATAAATAAATAGAATATATTGATAATAGAAGTAAGCTAATAGTTACAATTGAAGTTACACCCTTTATTCTCCATCACTCTTTATTCACTAATACATTATTTAAATTAAATTACAAAACAAATGCTATACTTGAACATAATTTATTTAACCCTAAATGAATATTGCCTAAACTAAATCTCATTACGTTCAGTCTAAAGATGAACATATGCTACTTCCGAGATCATATATATATTACAAGTTCATCGGTGGTTGAGTGGTTACATCGTTCGCCCAGTGATTTTTTGGCGTGCGTTCAAATCAGAGCCTCGCTACATTTTTTTTCCTGTTAATGGAAGTAAATGCGACAATTTGAATCAAGTGCTTGCTATTATTTTATTTTCACTTTTTTAAATTTGTAATCCACTGGATTGCATGACTAATTTTTCTTTGCTTCAATGCAAGTAGAATTTAATTTTAGAAATCGTTTTAGAAATACGGTAAATTATGCAAAAGGATACATAAAATAAACAATAGAATATTCTCATATTAACTTTTTTTCATTAGTTTTCTTACATTTTTTTGGTTTACGCTTATCAGTCTTCGATAAATTACGCTTCCTCTTTGAAATTTTCGGTGCATTAGAATTTTGCAATTCTAAATCTTTAGAATGGTCTGGAGCGTATGACAACTTACTCAATTTTCTCTTTTCTCTAGTCCTCTCCTTTTCAATACAATCATTTTTGTTTGCCTGTTTGGCAATGAAAAACATTCTGGTTGTCAAAAAATATGTTATGACCCTCTGAGTAAAGAGCATGCAGTGAGTTTCACAACCGACTAATGAAAGTGGAGCAAGTTCCTCCAAAGCTTTCGTAATGTCAAATATCGTGTCACTATTAATGATGTATTTACAGCTTTTAATGTAGCTTGGTCCAATGAATTTATTAAATTGAAAAGAATCATAGACGGTTCTTTCAAAAAGCCCTTTGTTCGCATTCGTATTAATTTATACGCTTCAGAATCGGCGTCTTCTTTTCCGCGCTCTAACGATGCTATGCAATCGTTACAAAGAAAGGGCTTTCCGTTGGCTGTGTACTTTGCAAACCTCGTGGCTTTTCGCGCCACGAAACCTGCCACGTACGCCAGCACGTAGTCTGAGTAGTTCTTCCATCAGTCTAGTGGCTGCAGATAGCGTTTCGGTATGTACACCCTTGTCGAGAATAGTGTCTATTTGGGCATCCCACTGTTCCCGACGATCATAAACATTTTTTATGTCTTTGATGTTCAATAGGACGTCGATTATTTCTCCGCCAGAAACGTTCAAACCTTTCGGTGGTTTGATTAGCGAATAGGCCGGGCGATCATTTGATCCGCAGCAGTTGCGCATCATGCCGAAAAATCGCTGGAAAAAATACCATAATTTAAAATAATTTTATTGCAGTTTCAAATTTTTCAAAAAGTTTTTTAAAGTGATATGTACGTTACCTGCTATAGGTGTGTAGGCTATATATAAGATGATAAGGATGGCAGTATTTTTTGCTTACCTCCAAGTTATCCTGATTTAATCGAGATGTCATTAAATATTTGAAATTTCATTTCTCAACAATAAATGTGCAAATTTCTAGGGCTCCTTTTAATGACACCTTCAATCCATAGCATGTCGAATCAGTGATAAATTCAAATTTACCGGTTTTTTATTGTTGTTCCCATTCTTTGAGATAATCGATGAAAGACTCAATACTCTGTAATAGAAATACAATAGATAAATACATTAATATAAATAAATTGTAATGTAATAGAAATTATGTATCGATGTAAAATATTACAAAATTTCAATACCTTCCACATGTCATTTCCTGTTTTTAGACTATTTAGAGGTGTTCTACTATTCATAGCCGTGATCAAAGATTTAATTCTTCGGCAAAACTTGATGGATCCGTTAGAATTTTTCAGGTCAGGATGTTTATCTTGAAGTAGCTCCATGCTATCAGCAACTCCGAAAAACTGTACGTACAAGTACATACGTGTAAAGCAAATACGCTCATTATTATTTTTGACAAAAGGAGAATTTTTTAAGTTATATTATTAAACGACATTTCATGGTTTACTATAGCCGCTAATAATGTAATGGTTTCACGATAATATCATGAAATTCACCCGAAACGCAAGAACTACATTCATTTTCTGGTAATACTCCGGATTAATGTGTTCTTCTCTTAGGTGATAATTTACTTTTAAGGAAGTTCACCACCGACAGTCCCTGCCAAAAGTTCGGCTCGCTGCTGCGCTCTCTCCGCATGGCGTCCCCCTCTCTGCAGCGCAGAGAGTTTTGAACGCGCCTCTACCGGCCGCACGCACACATCGTTAGGCGCGCCGCGTCGGTGAGCGAGAGACTCACACGTACACACCGGCGGCGCTAGTATGCGTGCGCGCGCGGCTGACGACAGCCTACTTTAGATTACAATAACTCGGGAACTAGACGTCAGATCATTGCTCACGAGGCCTCAAAAGATTCGTAATATCGTCCTTAACCTTACTTCAGTTTTTCAACAAGATCGTAAGAAGCGTTCGGCTACAATCAACGAAAATGTACGTTTCGCGCGGGCCCAGCATAGGGATCGCGTGTTAAACGCCCAAACTTTGAGGCTTCATATTTCAGTTTCTAGACGTCAGATCGATCTGAAATTTTAGGTGTGTATGGACAAAATCATTACGAAGCAGTGTGCAAAGTTTCATTAATTTCCTAAGAAAATGAATTTAGTGGTGAACCTCCTTAAATTATAAGCTTTGGGATTTTCGATGTTTAATAAAGCGTACCAATGCTTTAAACTGACATGCCCATCAGGTGTCTATAAGCCAATAGGTCACAATGTTCAGTACATTATTTTAATAGCATAAACAATTGTGTAAATGTTGAGACTTAATCGTGCTCGGACTATGCATGCTTGGGGAGAAATAATATATAATAATAAATTATTCGCGCGAGTAGTAGGGGCACGTTATCGCCAGACGTCTGGGGGAGGGGGTCTGGGGCCATACGTCTGGTGGCGGGGATTTTCGGGTGCGGCGAGGTATCGCCAGATGGGGGAGGGTGAGCTCGGGGTCTGCTGGAGGGGATTTTCGGGTGCGGCGAGGTATCACCAGATGGGGGAGGGTGTGCTGGGGGTCTGCTGGAGGGGATTTTCGGTTGCGGCGCGGTATCGCCAGACTGGGGGAGGTTGAGCTCGGGGACTGGGATTTTTGGTGGAGGTTCGGTATCGCCCGTGAGGTGGTGGAGGTGTGTCGGGGCATGGTATCGCGCGGGATCTTTGTGTAAATTTGTTGAAAAATTTATTGTAAATAATGGTGAAGTATGGAAAGTGATAGAGATTGAGATTTTCCTAAGGAAGCCGTTATGAACAATTGAATGTTTATTTATAATAATTTATAATAATTTATTTGTCGAAAGTTGTAATTTTTTGGAGTGGATTTCCAGAGTTGTGTATAGGGAGAGCGTTCGGGTCGTGTTGGTGTCCCGCTGTGAAGAGTTTGACACAAGTTTCCGTGAGAAAAAAATCCCGAGAGAGATGCGCACGTGGTGGAGACGGAAGGAGATGATGGATTTTTTAAGTGCATAAGGATGTTTTTTTTAATAGTGGAGGACAGGGTGTCTGTTGTAAATAAGGAAACACGTGTTTCGATAAGTGTTTTTTTTTTATTTTGAGACAGATATATAGGATTACATGAATATAGTATAAGAAAAGTGTACACATGATCATATATATATAAATATTATTATATTATTATATATATCTTCCTATATTATATAGTCATTTTGGCAAGACTCCCCCCCACCACCCCCCCACGACCCCCACTACCCCCACGATCCCCAGGCCACCCCCACCTTGGTCCCCCACAAACCCACGTAAAATTCATTCATTTATCGTTGGATTTTTTGAAATCTAAAAGACCCCCCACCATCCCCCCTACCAGCCCTCCACCACGGAGCCCCAGGCCGACACACCAACCTCCAACCTAACCCCCGACCAACCCCCACCAACCCCCCCACCAACACCCACCACTCCCACAACCCCCCACCTACCTATTCTCACCAAATAACGCACAGACGTTAGCGTCAGGGAAAAGTGCAAATTATTATTAGAAATAGCAAAAATTAACATGTACTATTCATTAGACAGTTTCCCACACCACCAAGGGGGTACTGTTCAGAAGCCATATTATATTTTAGTTATATAAATACAACATACGTCATGGCACGTTGATTTTTTTTTTGTTTTTTTTTTATCTTCTCTTGTATAAAAATTGCCGATACATTTCAATAATTCATGACATGATGAAATTTATACCAAATTATTGGTTTTATGGGTTAAAATGAAATTAGTTTCTAGAATATAATGATCAAAAAGGAAATATTTAATTGTAAAGATAACATATTAAAAATAATATTTGTTGCACTCGTATTCAAAGGAAATTAATTAATTACTGATCATTTTATCATTAAAATTTGTATATCATAAGCTCAAAAACCGTGGGGAATCATCCGGCCTGGAGCCCTATAACCACGGGAGTCTTAAGATACAAATCCCTCCCTAAACCTCCAGCCGCTCATAGACACATCTCTCGCCTACCAGCATCAACTTTTAACTCTGAAAAAGTTTTGAAAAAAGAAAATTTGTGAAAGCGTACACATGTTTAATACATCAAACACCGTCGGTTCAAAAATGACTGATCTCTTGACAACTACAATTTAAATTACAACATTTTCATGGAAAAGTGGTACAACAAATAACATTAACTATTTTTAAATTAACTAAGTATTATTACATCTGCCCTCCGTAAATAATACAGAAAATTTAACTACCTAATTTGCTAAGATGTTGTCGTGCCTGTTCTGTAGCTGTTTTGTGTTGTATTGGTATGAAAAGGTTCAAAAAAAACGTTTTCGAATGAATTAGATTTTTATTTTTTTATTGAAAAATAATATTTGAGAAAAATGACGAACTATTAATATTTGTTCTGTAAGTTGAATCTTCGATAATATTTGTTATTTAGATAAGTGAATTCACATAAATGAACTTGTGAAATAAATATTTTACTTTCATTAATCACGATTAATTTTGATTGCGATATGATTTAGAATGTAGGTATAATAATATATTCAACATAAGTGCACTATCATTTTTTCAAGTTATCTGGAAAAGATCATGTGTTCTACTACGACATTTTAAAATTCGATTGAATAGTCCAAGGTAAGTTTCAGTTGGAAGTTGGTCTAAACTGTAAATTTTGAGGTTATTTGTACTTCGTCACGAGATATTCCAAGAAATTTGAAATTTGTAATATGTAATCTTTTTAATCGATCTTCGTCATATTCCTCTTACCCAAATCATTAAATAACGTCATATTACTGTCAAATCATGGTGTTCAATTTGATTATTTAATGGCTGCAAAAAGTTTCCAATGGGCTTCGTTTCTATTGAAACTGAAAGAATTTTCGAGTGGATCCCATTCCATTTTTAATTAATGTGTTAAGATATAGGCGATATATAAATAGAACAAGATTTGTTTTTGATTAAATTTGAAAATAATATATAGGCTCTAATCGAAATTTGCATTCCCACACTATATTTTCTATTCTGAATTGGTTATCACTTCCATTTTGAATAAACAAGTCGATTAGGACTTATGCATCTAGATAATATGATACATACAATGCGCATGAGAAAATACGGTATTTTTAAGTATATTCTTACAATTATCGAAGACATTGTCCTTGAGATTACTTATAGTCATAGCAAACGCTAAGACTAAAAGGAATTGTTTTCTGTATAAGAATAATGAGCAATGAAATAATTCCAGTATTTAAAATAATCAGGTACGAGAAACTTTATTTCCGATTTTCCCCAGTTATAGATTTCAGCTTCAAATGTTGTACTTAAAGTAGTTTGGTAATTTTTAATCGAACAGTGCCATTAGCAATCCGTCTGTGTATAACTCAAGTTTCTTATAACATGGATCAATAGCCCAATTTTTAAGATGAGTTCATGAGGTGGAAATCTTCGACGAATGCTATTTAATTATTCACAGGAAATATTTAGTAAAATGTTATCGTACAGATTTATGCATCCACTCTTGAATAGGTTGCAGTATCAACACTGTAATACGTTTACCTCTCCGCCATGGATTTAAGATTTTATTAATCAAAAAATAAGTATATTCATTGTGAGAAGTGAGTATTACGCTATTAAGTGAAAAATTTATGCTGTGACCAAAGATTTTGTACATAGATCATTTGTTTCCATTTTTCGGGAATACTAAAAGTTTTTATCTTCCTTCTCCTACTTCTAAAATAATTGAAAATGTTCTATCAAGTGAACGCAATTTATGTAAATTTTAAAATATGGAAGTGTAACCAAAGGTATGACGCTTTAATAGTTTCTCTGCTATTATAAGAAGTTCTACTACTATTTTTACAAACGGTAGAATTGCCGAAAGTCTCCTCCCAAAACTATTAATTATTTCCAAAAGGAATGTTGGTATCACATAGATCACGTAAAGTTAAATCAACTATTTCTAGAGCTTTTTTAGGATCATAGAAGCTTCATCCCAAATAATCAAATCTGCTTTCGTAACTTTTCTTTGTCAGATTCAAACTTCAAAAAATGCAATTTTAAATTTGTTAAATCTAAAGGTAAACGAAAAGTTCTATGACTTCATATATAATATTATTGAATTCACAATTATCTAAATAACAAATATTATCGAAGATTCAACTTACAGAACAAAATTAATAAATACATTTTTGTATAGTTTTTAGTGTCTAGGTGTGAAAATCATTCGAGGGTGGTGTCTAGGTGTACAGAGTGACTGGTGACAAGGGCTAGGTGGTGCGCTACATGGTTTTTTGTGTCTGGATAAATAAATCATATGAGAGAGGTGTACAAGGTGGCTGATAACGAAGTCTAGGTAGTTCGCACCGTGATTTTTAGTATCTAAGTGTAAAAATCATTCAAACGCAGTGTCTTAGTGTCACAGAAACTGAAATGGGGGGTTGGCGAGCGGAGCGAGCAGGGGGGCGAAGCCCCACTAGTATATATATATATATATAATCATGTGTACACTTTTCAGGCTTTGTGCTGTCATCTGTGTTAACCACAATTGCACACGGCTTCTCCAGGACGAATGGGATTTGGTCTGCTGGGAAAACACCCACTGTCGTCGCTGGTAGGTTTTTGAGTGCGCGTAGAATCTGCAGAAAATTCATCGCCGACGTCGTCGTAGTGATTCTCCTCAGCTGGTCTGTATTCCCCCCACTACTAGTGCAGCTGACAGTCGTGGTGGCGGGGGACACTGCTGACGTGGATTCACCGGATATGTTTAGAGTTTTTAATTTTTCACAAGCTTCGTCTACTTTATCTATGCTCGTGTATTTCTTTTTACTGTCTGGAATGTCTTTTGAGTATTGATGGGTATTGGTATGAACTTCGACGGGGACATGCAGAGTCTTCATGATCCACAGCCGTAGTTTGTATACGTAGCCGAGAGCACAAGTGAAATATTCCCGTTTTTTCCGTGAAAGAAGCAGTAGTGTTCGTTTACGCGTGGTAGATTTTTGAAAGATGGGCAGCTGAAATCTTCCAAGTTGATTATGTGTCGGCCGAGAACGTTTTCTAGTAGCTTTTGTTTTTGAGCACCGCGCACATATATTCGTAGCGCATTACTAGCCACTTCACGAAGCACTTTGTATACACGATCCATGTCCGCCTCACCGTCGAACTATTCGATGCCATGGTGGTAGCACGACAGATATGTGTTTGTGGCGAGTATGCCTTTTTGTATAATGTCACAATTGTATGACGGTGGTTTTATGATCCAATGTGCGATGAAATTACAGTCAATTCCCAATACGGCAACCTCCTTGGGTAGAAAGCTCCCGTTTTTGTCGTGAAATGCTTGTATATCTATTACATAGTCTGTTTTCTCCATGATGACTAGAGTGCGAGTGCGCTGAGGGCGAGAGTTGCGAGCGGACTGTCGTATGGTGTTGCGGAGGCTACAGCCCCTTCCGCTTTTTTCCACTTCTCTCTCTCTCTCTCTCTCTCTCTCTCTCTCTCTCTCTCTCTCTCTCTCTCTCTCTTTCTCGCGNCTCTCTCTCTCTCTCTCTCTCTCTTTCGAGGGCTAACTCCCTCTCCCTCTTTCTAGGGTGCCGTTGTGTGTGTATGTGTGTGTGAGTGAGTTTACGAGTTATAGTCGAGTTATAGTCTATGACGACTTGCCTTGCTGCATCTATTTCTAAAACGTTGTCAAATTCTGAATATAGTATGCAGTTTATAGTTTTAGTTAATGCTTTTTCGAAGCGAACTTCGATTCTGATGGATCCGTTTTTCACGAGATTCCAGTGTCCGGCGTAATGAGCTGATAGATCAGGTGTGAGATCGAATCTAAAAAGACAATAGCCGTCGGCGTATTCTTTGCGGTCGATATCGTTGCCTTCGTTCATGTAATGTATGCCAGTGCCTGAGAATAACGTGTGATAGGATTCGACGTACATGGGTGCGTTCTTGTCAAATTTTGGCTGCAGTGGCTTGCTCGGTATTTGAGTGCCGTCGACATAGAGGGATAGAGAATTGATGGAAAAGTTTTGAAAATTGAATGGGTTTTTTGTCTTGTCTACGTTGAAAGCTTTGTTGTCGACAAAGCCAAGAATGATTCTCTTGGGTAATTGGCCGAGTATGACATTTTCTAAAGAATCTCCGATTACGCCGCTGTGCACGGTGTAGGTTTTTACTTCTACACGCGTGATGGGGTATTTGGCTGTGGCCGATGACAATGTCTTGGCGTGTGCTATGAGAACGGCTGGTGAAACTTTTACACGGCGTACGAAGAGTGTGGCTTCGGCTATATGCACAGAATAGTCTGTAGTTGATGCGTTCATGAGACAGAATGTGTCTTTCGACCGTACGAGTCTTAGATGAACTTCGACACCGTTTATAAGAAATCTATCTTGACTCATTATATCGCAGTAAAGATGCCCGAGAAGATCATATTGTTTACCGCCTGTTAGACATGCCTGTCTTTCCACGAGGCCTGTATTTTTCTTTATTATCACCGCCGGGCTGTTCGTCCAGAGAGCCCGCCACATCGGCCGCCCATAGCGCGGTGGTTAGATGAGAATTTTTGGCAGCGGGGCCGTAATTAAGAAGAGTTTCCAAGTATGCTTGCGACGCTGTGCCTCCCAACACAGGTGCGCAACACCTAGCGCCTCCGCGTGCACTAGGATTACTTTATTTCGCGGGATTTTACACGCGATCGCCGACGTATGGGAGTACGCTGGGGAGAGGTGGGAAACAGGAAAGAAGTCAAACACAAACAACACTTTATTCACGTTTCTGCACTTGTATTTCGCCCAGCCCTTCCCTACAACGTGGTGGCCTTAGCCGCCCACGCAAGGTAGCCACGCAGGGCCCGCAGATACTCGCAAACTCCGCACACACACACTCTGCCACGCTATAGTCCTGAGGCTCTCACCTCTGAACACAGCTGACCCGCTCTCTCTCTCTCTCTCTCCCTCACGTACACGCGCTAGTCCCCAAGCCGTAGCCGGTAACGTCACGCAACTCTCCGTCTCTCTCTCTCGCACACACACACGCGCCAGCCGCACGGCCGGCTCTCCCTCGTCTCGTTCCCTCTCTCTCTCTCTCTCTCTCTCTCTGCTGGTTCTCGCTACTGCTCCCGCGCGCAAAGGCTATGCCGCGACGTTGGCCGGCAAGCCCGTCCTGCTGCTACACCGCACCAACTTTCCCGCGGCTTCTTCGCGTCTTCGGCTCTCGTCTCTGCTTCTTCTTCTTGTACGTAGCGAATCGGTATCACACACTTCGCTGAGGACGCTTAGGCTATTCGACTTACGATCCTCGCTGTCAGAGATGACGCATCTGGGTGGTGGTAGACGCCCGCACCTATCGAGATCACCGACACTCTCGTCTCTATATCTCTCTCTCGTCATCTCTCTCTCTCTCATCCGGTATCTCTTCTTCTCTCTCTCTCTCTCTCGCTCTCTCATCTGTCTGTCTCTCGTCTCCTCTCACATTCGCAAAATGCAAGGTAGCCTTCTCTGGCCTTGCGGCGCTGTTTCCCCGCTTCCTCTCCGTCCTCTGTCTCTCTGATCTCTGCCTCTCCTCTCGCTGTCTCTTCATCTCATTGTCCTCCTCTTCTCCACTCTTTCGTATTTTGCGTCTGTCGATGTCCTCTCTCTCATCTCTCGAGTCTCTCTTCTCGATCTCTCTGCTCTCATCTACTCTCTCTCTTCTCGTCTCTCTCATCTCTCTCCACGTAGATCTCGACGACGTTCGCGGCCTCCTCTCGTTCTGGTCGTCCCCTTCCTCCCCGTGCGCCTGATCGACGGCGGATGGCGATCCTGGGACGGCTGAAGACTGGCTCCTGCCGACGTCCTTCCTCTCGCGTTCTGGCTGTCCTTCCTCTCGGTGGCCAGCTCGACGGAAGATGGCAGCCGGCGGTGAAAGACACTGGATTGCACGCAGTGGTGGGCGGCTGGATGGTCGTCTCCGGGGGATGGACTCCTTCGCCTCGATGCCGTCCAGGTCGTGACTGCTGGCTGGCTGCTCTCTCTCACAGACACTCTCTCTGCGCCACACACTCGCACACTTCACACTCGCGTGGCCGATTTTCTGCTCTCTCAGGCGAACGTGTCGCGTCGACGGGATGCGCAGACGATCTGTCTGTCTCTCGTCTCCTCTCACATTCGCAAAATGCAAGGTAGCCTTCTCTGGCCTTGCGGCGCTGTTTCCCCGCTTCCTCTCCGTCCTCTGTCTCTCTGATCTCTGCCTCTCCTCTCGCTGTCTCTTCATCTCATTGTCCTCCTCTTCTCCACTCTTTCGTATTTTGCGTCTGTCGATGTCCTCTCTCTCATCTCTCGAGTCTCTCTCTCTACATCTCTCTGCTCTCATCTACTCTCTCTCTCTCGTCTCTCTCATCTCTCTCCACGTAGATCTCGACGACGTTCGCGGCCTCCTCTCGTTCTGGTCGTCCCCTTCCTCCCCGTGCGCCTGATCGACGGCGGATGGCGATCCTGGGACGGCTGAAGACTGGCTCCTGCCGACGTCCTTCCTCTCGCGTTCTGGCTGTCCTTCCTCTCGGTGGCCAGCTCGACGGAAGATGGCAGCCGGCGGTGAAAGACACTGGATTGCACGCAGTGGTGGGCGGCTGGATGGTCGTCTCCGGGGGATGGACTCCTTCGCCTCGATGCCGTCCAGGTCGTGACTGCTGGCTGGCTGCTCTCTCTCACAGACACTCTCTCTGCGCCACACACTCGCACACTTCACACTCGCGTGGCCGATTTTCTGCTCTCTCAGGCGAACGTGTCGCGTCGACGGGATGCGCAGACGTCATCTCATTGTCCTCCTCTTCTCCACTCTTTCGTATTTTGCGTCTGTCGATGTCCTCTCTCTCTCTCTCGAGTCTCTCTTCTACGATCTCTCTGCTCTCATCTACTCTCTCTCTCTCGTCTCTCTCATCTCTCTCTCACGTAGATCTCGAGACGTTGCGGCTCCTCTCGTTCTGTCGTCTTCCTCCCGTGCGCCTGCCGACGGCGGAGAATGGCGATCATGGACGGCTGACGACTCTCTGCCGACGTCCTTCCCTCCCGCGTTCTGGCTTCCTTCCTCTCGGTGCCAGCTCGACGGAGATGGCAGCGGGCGTGAAGACTCTGCGATTGCACGCAGGTGTGGGTCGGCTGGATGTGTCTCCGGGGATGGACTCTTCCCTCGGATGCGGTCCAGGTCGTGACTGCTGGTGGCTCTTCTCTACAACACTCTCTCTGCGCCACACACTCGCACACTTCACACTCGCGTGCCGATTCTTCTGCTCTCTCAGCGAACGTGGTGCGTCGACGGGATGCGCAGACGAGAACTGCCGAGTCACGCTGCGTTCGCGCGCTCGGCGACACTCTCCCGGCCGTTAGGGCCCGGCCGATAACGTAGTCCGATTCGCCAAGCGAGGCGCGAGACGGGCTGATTGGCTGCTCGTCTCGCGCCAGCTCGGACCGGCGAACTTCTTCCCAGAGCTCACGACGGCTGGCAATTTCCGCGAATTCCCGGGACGTAGCTCACGTCCGAGAAACGCGGGCTTCGCACACGCCGACTGTATCTTTCTCGGCCTTCTGCGTTAAGGAGAATTTGCCGCGCAAAACAGCAACACACGTTTTGCATGGCTGCGACGTTTGCAACGTCGAATGCTCTATAGGGATATGCGTTATTGGGCGGTGAGACAAGTTTTTGATTTAAATAAACATCAACCGGGTTGAATATCGAGTGCAAAAAGTTGTTTACAGGAGCCACAAATTTGTCGGTCACCTCTGTCAGCGGTGTTAGTTACACATTGAATTTTATCATAGTATGTGCGAGATCTAAATAATCCTCGTTTTGAGAATTTATGCAAAACTCTATGGGACTCTCGTCGCTCAACGACGACACGGGTTTGTAAGATACCCATCTGCTTGATTCTATGGCCGTTTGTGTAGGAGGTAGGGAAAACAAGTCGAGCTCTGTTTTAAGGCACGCTTCCGAGTGGCTGTGCAAAAACGACATTTTAACGTTAGAATGTTAGCCGAAAATATTTCGTGTTTCTTTACTTTTTCTTGCCTTCTTCTTAGACTTTCTTTTCTTTGATAGTTTTTTCTTCAAGCGTTTAACTGGCTTTGCACGACGTCTACATAGACTCTTCTTCTTTGTCTTGCGTTTTTTGGATTTTGTACCGCCAGTAGATGAACGGCGTTTTTTTCTCCGTGACACGGTATGTCGAGGCCCAAGCGCGAGACGAGACTCAGCAGGTCGTTTAGCGTGCAGATGATTATAGCCAGAGCCTTCCATGATTTTTGACAGCTTCTCTGTTGCTTTTCTCTTGACGTTATGTCCTGATTCGTTGAGATGTGTTTTGAGTGAGTCCTTAAACGTCATGTTGTTTTCACCGACGTCTTCGAGTATATTAACACCAGCCCGTAAAGCTTAAAATGCAGTGCTATGGTCAGCGTTCCAAACTCGAATGGTATGGGTTTGCCGAGTTGATCTCTTATATCTATGTCGATTGTTTGAAATCTATTTACGAGCATAGGCACATGGTGAACTGGCGCAANCACAGTGGGCAGAAAAAAAAACATTTTTGGACAAAAATCGCCTGACAACGCAATTTTCACTCGATCGCAATGATTCTTTTTTTAAAATGATAAGGATACCATATAATATATGATACAGGTGCGGAAAATACGGTTACCTAAGCCAAACCTAAAGACCATGCCCCCCAACCCTATTCAACGCTTATTACACATTAAATGCAACAAGTATTTCCATTATAATCATCATAAAACACTTAATACGAAGAAGATTAATCCGAAAAACCAGAAGACCCTTAAACCCAATAACCCCATAACCTTTTGACACAAAACCCTTATACCCCACAACCCTTGTTGAACCCCAAAACCGTTGAACCTCAAAACCACAAAACCGTTGAACCCGAAAACCCTTGAACACCAAAACTCTTGAACTTTAAATCCGTTGAACCTCAAATCCGTTGTACTCCAAATCCGTTGTACCCCAAAACCCTTGAATCACACAACTCTTGAACCTCAAAACTATTGAACCCCAAAAACGTTGAACTCCAAAACCCCAAAACCGTTCAATACAAAAACCCTATTTGTAACCCCAAATCCGTTGAACCTTAAATCCGTTGTACCCCAAAGCTTTTGAATCCCACAACTCTTGAACCACAAATCGGTTGAACCCGAAAACTCTTGAACTCCAAAATCCTTCAACCCCAAATCCGATGAATCTCAAATCCGTCGAACCCCAAAATCCTTGAACTCTCGAACCTCAAAATCCTAGAAATCCTATCTGTCACAAAACTTTAATTATCTTAACTTAAAGTATCTTAATTTAAAGTTCTTTCTTGTTTTTTATCTACCTTAATTAAAAGTGTTCGTTGTTTATATTACTAACAAAGTTTTAAAAATACTATCAAATATATATATAAATATATAGATATATATTTAAACCCCTACACATTGTTTAAAATAGGAACGATCAACCAATTGTTCGGTATTTCGAACACACTTAGAGACTAAGTTCAGTTTGTTTACAGATCTGAGTTTGAAAATTTCATGTATGTACGATGTGTACAAATTTTTAACTAATTACAAATCAAATTTTTGAAATATTTACGATTTTTGGTATTTACATTTACAACCGTTTTATATAAGTTTATAAAACGTAAAATTATAAACATTACTATTATATGATTGGAGTATATTTAATAGTGATTAGCAGGTTAACCTTGTAAAAATTTTAGCTGTTTTAAATAAATTTACTACAAAAAATGAGTCATTTTAAAAAGGATGAGAGAAATGACAAACATCCAACTAAGATATTGTGCAAAATATGTAATGTAGAATTTTTAAGTCTACANTACTAGTGTCCCATACGTACAAAAACCGCTGCCAAGTCATTGGCACTTAGCTTCCTCCTATTCTGCTAGTGGAAGATAATTACATGGGACAATCAACTCATTCTTTGATTTAAATATTCGCTACTATTCGATACTAAAAGGATAGGTTAGGAAGACACTTGTAGGGGAGGGGTATCAGGGGAGTGGGGGTTAAGGTGGATATCAAAAGGATAGAGCTCCGTGAACTCCTAAAATAACTTACATATATCGTAATAAAAAAAATACCAGTAATTGCGGAATCGTTAATAACGTTAACAACTGCAAGTTACAAAATTGAGGTTGGCTTCATTTTTTTGTGAAAAATAACTTTTTCATAAAAAAATTATTTTTCACGATTTCTACATACCCACAGCCGCCTTTCAGACCCTTGACGTTGTTTTCTATACTCCCATAATCGTCTTTTAAAATTTTAAAGCTCATTTCAGCACTCCCACAGTCGCATTTTAGACCATCGTAATCGTTTTCTGTATTCCCACAGTCGCCTTTTTGACACTTGCAATAGATTTCTACATACCCACAGCCGCCTTTCAGACCCTTGAAGTTGATTTCTATATTCCCATAATCGCCTATTAAAATTTAAAAGCTCATTTCAGTACTCCCACAGTCGCCTTTTAGACCCTCGTAATAGTTTTCTATATTCCATAGCTCCTGGGAGAATGGTCTCACCGGAGATCTGCTCGGGACTGAAGCCCCGAGCTCTCTTAAGACGAGAGAGCGCGGGCGTCCGAGAAGCGGGAAAATATTTCAACCTTGTGGGTAGCAGTCTTTTAGGTACACTATTGTTGAATATATTGTATAAATCATATCATAATAAAAAGCAAAAATATTTTTTCAAAAATCGAAAAATGGCCATGAAATGGTCATAAAATAGTCTAAATCTTAAAAGAAAATTTACTCGAATTCAGAATCAGAAAACATATATGCACGTCCAATCTTATTACGATCGATCACGTAGTTCCAAAATTATAACAGTATACGTACGCACGCACACACACACACACACAGACAAAACCATCTGCACGGACATTTTATAAAACCATGAAAACTCTCAAAATATACTAAGCTTTAATTATCAAATTATATGGTTTAACAAAAATAATAATGTTCGGTCACACAGAGTATACAGGGTGAGAGTTGAAGAATTTGAATCTTAATATCTTTTAAACTAAAAGGTTTCATAAGCTACAAAAAGAACCTAGCCGAAGTGATCAAAAGATCAATTAAACTTTTACTAAAATTTCAACTCAATTTAAACGCTTTTACTCCCTTAATCGTACGACATAAAAAAAACATTTTTTTTAGTTTTTTATTTTTATCTCAAAAACTAGTCGCCAAAATTGCTTAAAATTTTTACAAATAGTAGATATCGTTGTTTTTTATCTGTCATTAACATTTTTCCAAAACATTTACTATTTATTTCTTGGTCATTAATAAAATCATGTTATTAAATACCGAAAAATTACCTTTATATCATAAAAATGAACCAGATCAGTTCATTCTAGAAGAATCCTTCGCGCTTCGGAAAAGCTAGGACACAATTTATGTTCTTTTAATACACTATGGTTGAACGTTATTGTATAACTATCATATCATATAAAAGTAGCAAAAATAATTTTCAAAAAATCAGAAAATGGCTATAATAAGTGGCCATAAAATTGGTCAGAATCATAAAACAAGAAAAATGATCTAAATTCAGAATCAGAAAAAAATATATGCATGTCAATATTTTATTTACGATCCGTCGCATGGTTCCAAAATTATGGCGGTATACACACACACACACACACTCACACACTCACACACACACACACACACACACACACACACACACACACACACACACACACACACACAGCCATCCGCACGGACATTTTCTAAAAACGTATGATTCGTACTCCAAACACCTCCAAATGCGTTTCCACGAAGTATTAGCAAAACTCAAAATTTTACTATTACAAAGCTTCCTCTTGAGGAGGAAGCAATAAACATCATCCATATAGACAGTCAGCATGCAATATTTGTGGAATATAGTATTAAAACACAAAAGAAATTTAGTGAGACATGTTTCTGAGTATCATGATAATATTCGTAAATATTCGTGTAAAATATGTGATAAATCTTACAATAGATTAACTAATTTAAGCCGACATTTACTAACTCATGAAGAAAGAAAACATGTATGTTTTATATGTGGAAAGAATTTTCATAGAAGTGATATTTTAAAAAAACATGGAGAAATTTCATCAATTGTAAATATTATAAATTGAGTGATAATAAATACATACTTAAATTATTAGCATAAACAATGTATATTTTTTAGAAATACTAAAACGGTCTAAATCACTTAATGATGACGGAACTGAAAATCTTAAAGAAAAATGAAAAAGAATAAAAAATACCTTTTACAGCGCATTTCCAAGTATTCATGTATATTTACTTATTTATTAATTCTATAATTTGTATTATTTGATAAATATATTAATTGAACTCCATTTTTAGGCTCAAAAAGAAAAATTCAAAGAAGAAAACACAAAAACTGATATCTGATAACTAAACATTATTATTGACTGCTTCAAAATTTGAAATGAAAACAAAAATAAAGTAATAATCTTTAATACAGACACATATCTAGGTAAAATGTTATAGTACATTATATATGCAACAAGAGGCGAAAGGATCAGATTTTTCCCGAGGGTGCGTTTACTGCCCGAGCGAAGCGAAAAATTCAATGTAACTTTCAAATTAGAAGCAAAAAAATTCGATTAAGGTAATAATTCAAAGAAAATGATTCAATTTGATTCAAAATAAAACAAAAATTATACATTTTTATGGATTTTCCTTCGTTATTTCCGAATAGTGATTAGAGTTAGTGTATTGGTTATAAAAAAAATCAAGTCTTCAAAAAATATCTACTTACAGTTTAATACTATTATTCATATAGATTAATATATCGACCACATATCTGTACAAATGATTAAACATAATTTAAAAATAAAATTATGGGGTTGGCGAGGAGCGAGCAGGGGGGTACTTGGAGAAATATTGATTCATTTAGTCAATTGCTTATATCAAATATTCAATGTTCTTTTTTTTCGTTGTTAGCGTATTTCTATATACACAGAAAGAAAATTGGAAGTGTAACAGCACTCATCAGCTTTGTATAACTTGGATTTGGAGTGCATGTATACACCATCAGCTAACGACTATACTATATAGTTAAACCATACTGCCGTCTCTACAAGTCTTACGGCGAATATTAATTCGAATAGTCGTCAGCTGATATCTGTATGTATACACTGCTTTGAAAAATATTAATTTCTGTATAAATGAATGTTGTATATAATATTCGTGGTTCGTTTGTCGGTGGGTATGCAGATTTTCCAATCCTCGGTTGCATCGGTGTCGTTAAAATCTAGCGTGTGAAGGATATGACGGTGTAAGACTCCGTTTTTTATGCAATACTCCGGGTAACTCTTTGGGTCTTGTTGCACGGCGTTCAGTTTTTTCATGTGCACTTCGTTTTAATGTCGATCTTGCACACGGTTACTGGTTGTCTGGAGAGGGCATCTGCGACGGTGTTGTCCTTCCCTCTGCGGTACCTGACTTCGTAGTCCCATTGAGCCAGTTCCATGGCCCACCGCGCTAGTCTGCCGGACGGGTTATCGATTTTCTCCAGCCATTTGAGGGATTGGTGATCTGTTAGAACGATGAAATGATAGCCCTCGAGGTATTCTCGGAATTTCCAGATTCCCCATTTTATGGCTAGACACTCTTTTTCGGTTGCTGAGTAGTTCCGCTCGGCCTGGTTCAATGATCGGCTGGCGTAGGCAATCACTCGTTCCTTTCCGTCCTCTTCCTGCGTCAGTACGGCCCCTAGTCCTTCGTTGCTGGCGACTGTCTGCAGTATAAAAGTTTTATTGAAGTCCGGGCATGCCAGCACTGGAGCGCGTACAAGGTCTTCCTTGAGTGCTTCGAACGCTTCTTGCTGGTCGGAGCCCCATTCCCATTTTACTTTCTTTTTCAGGAGCCTATTGAGAGGGGCTGTTTTCTTCGCTACTTGTGGTATAAATCTCCTGTACCAGGAGATTAACCCGGAAAATCGACGTAGTTCCTTGAGGTTCGTTGGTGGTTGTAGCTCCGTGATTGCTTTTACTTTCTCTGGATCCGTGTGCAGCCCGTCTTCGTTTACCACGTGTCCCAGGTACTTCAGTTGCTTTCGGCAGAAATGGCTTTTCTCCCAGTTCGGTTTCAGTTTGGCTTCCCGTAGACGGCGCAATGTTTCACTAATCAGTTGCAGGTGGTGCTCGAAATCTTCTGTCACTATTACTATGTCGTCGAGGTAGCAGAATACATTCGGTTCTAGATCTGGGGTTATAACCGCGTTCATCAAGCGCATGAAGGCTGCTGGTGCCGAATGTAATCCGAACGGTAATACTTTGAACTGCATTAAACCCCGTCCGGGAACCGTAAAGGCGGTGTACTGTTTGCTCTCTTCCGCTAGAGGTATTTGCCAGTACCCATTTTTCAAATCGATGGTGGTCAGGTATTTCGCTCCTCGAAGTTTGTTCAATGTTGCGTGGACCTGTGGGAGCGGGTGTGCGTCTTTTATACTGACTTTATTGATGCCTTGAAAATTTATGCATAAGCGTCGCTTCCCATCTTTTTTCTTTGCAAGCGCTATATTGGAGCTCCAAGCGCTATCCGATGGCTCAATTATGTCTTCTCGTAACATTTCCTCGACTGCGTCGTCGATGATTTGCTGCATAGCGGGGTTTCGTGGCCAGTAGCGCTGCTTAATTGGATTTGAATCCACCAGTTTTATCTGGTACTTAATCAGTGGTGTGGGGCCCTGTATGTCCTTCAATAACTCCTTCTCGTACCGGATGAGCTCATCCACCCGTGTTTGTTGTTTTTCGGTGATTTCTTGGATACCGGTGTCGCTTATTGACAACATTGAAGTCTGAGTTTGGCTCGGTTGGAGTTCCCTTCCTGCTATGAACAGCCGGATGTTCAGTTTTCTTAAAGCGTCCATTCCTAGTAGCATTTCGTGGCGTAGTCCCTTCATGATTATAAACTTGTTCCTGAAATTATTGCCGAGGATTGTCACTTCACCCTCCACGTAGTCCGTTAGTTCGGTGGTTGAGCCATCCGCTAGTGTGGCGATAGTCTCCTGCTTTCCGTGCCGCCAACAATTGTTTAGGCCGATCATGGCTGTTTCTGGGGTTACAAAAGAACTCACAGCCCCCGGGTCGACCAGGGCTCGTACCGTGTTTCGATCTATTTGTACCTCTATGAGGTATCGGCCGTCGTGGGACGGCCTCCCGCCACCTTGGAGCCGTCCCTTCGCGCGTTTCCCGAGCGGTCCGGGAATCCATGGCAGTCACGGGTTAGAACGCCATCTTTGCCGCATACAGAACAGAATTTGCGAGGCTGGTTTTTGCATGTGACGCGGGTGTGGCCGCGTTGCTTACAGCGCCAACAACACTCCGCTCGGTCATAGTATTCACTGGTTCCGCTATTCTTTCTGGTGTCTGTGCTGTTGATAGCCGTTTTTCGCTCTTGATCGCGTAACTTACTCGCGATCTCCTCGTATTCCTCGACTCGTTGAATTAAGTTCGGTACATCTTTGATCTCTTCCCTACGTACCCTTAGTTGTAGTTCCGGTTTCATGTTATAGTATAGGTTGTCGAGGTGTTCTTCCGGTGTGTATCCTCCTCTTCTTCTCATCAATGTCGTTAACGCGTTACAGTATGCGCGTATAGTTTCGTTCGGTTTTTGTATTCTTTCGGCGATTTGTCTGGTTAAGTTTCGTCGTTCTCCACTTGACAGGTAAAAATTTCTGAGCCTCTCCTCCAGCGCCTCCCAGGTCTCACAGTCGCTTGCGTAGTTCCTCCGCCATTGGAGCGCTTCACCTCGGAGAAGTTCCGGTGCCCCTTGGAGCAGCTGTGCGCTCGTAAAGCCGTAGGACTCCTGCAGCTCCCGAACTCTTTCGAGGAATGTATACACGTCTTTCCCCTCGAAGTGGCAGTTCCATTTGCGTATCTGGTCGAGGACCTTGTTCTCGCTAGGTGGGTGTTCCTGCGCGTCCTCGGTTGGGGTGGACGTGTCTACTCGGCGAGTTTCCTCGAGTGTCCGCTGGATAATCTCTGAGCGTTCTGTCTCTAGATCCTGTTTTAAGTCTACTTCTTCGTCGTAATCAGTGGGGTCCTCTTGTTTCGTGTCGAATTCTTGTGGAGATTTCCGGACGTAACGGACTAGCCGCTGGCGAAGCTCCACTACCGTTCCCTCGGTATCAAGATTCTTTCCTTCTAGTTCGGCGATCAGTTGCGCCTTATTCAGGCGGTAAACCCAGCTTACCTTCATCGTGCACGAAAAAAAAAATTTTCCCGGTTTTCTTACTTCTGTGAGTCTCTTTTACAATTGCGCGCGAGTAGTAGGCGAAATATTCCAAAACGGTCCCTGTCCGAGCGCCTTGTAACGGTTCGACTTTCCCCGTGTGTTGAGTAGTCGGCCGGACGCCAGGATTTGGTTAGGGGAAAGGTTAATTGAAGAGACTTGTTTATGCAATTAATAATAATAAAGATATATTCTAATAATTAAGTTAACAAAGTGATAATTCAAATATGAGTCTCCATCTGTAACAGAAATCGAAATCGCGGTGGTTTAGAATATTTCGCCTTCCCAATCGGTTTAGCTTAATCTATAGTGGTTTACGGTACATTAACACGACGTAGCCGGAGTTACGTGGTTTAGGTGCGGTCATCGGTTTTACGGACGCGGTATCGGAGTTTCAGACGGTGAAACGGGTTCGGGTTAACGACGGGTTATCGGAGGTTAGGTTTCCCTCGAGTCCATGGAGTCGTGAGCGCACGGCCCTACGGATCGAGGTCGCTCGTCTCGTTCTTCCCCTGTTCCTGTGTGCTCACAGTGACCAGGCGAATCCCGAGCGGTCGGCGGGTGGTCGGTTTTGTACAGGCAGGAGTTGGCCGGTGCTTAACCAGGACGTGTGCGCACGACTTGGGGAATCGTCGGCGGGGCTTAAGTTATTTTCTCAACCCCGTGTGCTCACGGTGGCCGGGAAAACAACCAGACCCTTGGGATGGATGTTCAGGAGCAGGTGGCAACGTCGAGTATCGGCTACGTGTGCTCACGTAAACGAGACTCGGCGCTGTTCGGCTACTCCTGGTTGTCTCGTGTGCGCACGACGGCAACTCGGAGTTTCGGGTGCGCCAACAGTGTCGTCACCTGTGCTCACGAGCCGACGTTGTTGGCGTCGATCTAGCTCTAGCTGTTCCTCTCGGTAACGTGTGCGCACGATGCCGCTAGGAGTTCAGCTCGAGTAGAACTGCCTCGCTATGCCGCGCGGCCCGCCTTATATAGGTGTGTTCGCGGCGCGCCGCTCGCGCCGCCTGGCGCGTCGCCGCTGAGTTACTAGTAGAATCTCGCGCTCGTGCGGACTGGCCTTTCGGTTGGTGCGCGCGCGCGCTCACCTCGCTTCGTGCGGACTCGCCTTTGTTCGCTGCGCGCGCGCGCTCGCTGGCGTCAGCTGATTTACTCGGCGCCGTGTTTGTTGAACTCGTGTGCGAGACTTATGTCTCGTCACACACAAATTTTGGATCTTCAGGATAGACTTGTCGGGCTAGATGTTGAATCTGTGCACGATCGCGTGGATTTTTGAATAAGACAATATACGATGCATTGAGACTAATGTCTCGAGCATATGCGCCTTTGTGGAACAGATTTTGTGTGATGAAAAAGACAGATATGTTCTTGTGGTGTGAGCCTTTAGTAAAGAGATCGACAATAACGTGATTCGAGGCTTCGCGCATCATATCGTCGATTATCAAGAGTTTTTTCAGGTGCGGATCGTTTGAGTAATCGTCGGCTTTAGGCAAACCTTCTCGAAACTCTATAGTCTTGCCGTTTCTTAGCAATTTCTCACTTTTGTAGCCATCCTGCTACTCGGCGTAATAAAATAAGATTCGGTCAAATGTCACATCTGCCATTTCATCGATAAAATGTAAAAAGCGCTTTATAGACGAAGATTTTCCACACGATGTTGGTCCGCATATCATGCTTGTCCAAGGATGTGTCCAACGAGTATCCATGATGATGATGCTGACGGGATAAGCACACAATACAAACTAAATTTGTTAAAAAAAAAAAACGAGCATATTATTCAGCTGCGGGCGGCGGCGGTGGCGGCGGTGCGGTGGTAAGCTAATTTTCCGGCTGCTTACAAGAGCTTGTATCGGCGGGGGGTAGTTAGCTTACGACAACGACCACTAGTCCCCAATGCAGCGCTGTTAGCTACGGGGCTTCGCACGTGCGCCGTTCTAGCCTAATAGCTTTCCCCTTGCGCAGAAATGTGTTTGTGTGTTTCTAGCGGAAAGAGTTCCCCTCCCTAGACTGCGCCACTTGACTCGAGCCCCCGCATTTGTCACAGTGGACCAGCAGTGCGTTGCTAACTGCATTGCGAGTGAGAAGCTGTAAAGTGAAAATATCCGTTATAAATTGTAATATTTCAAAATGAGTGTTGGTATTTGGCCTCGAGATATCGATGCGCTCCTATCGCAAACCAAGGATTTACGCATCACCCGCTTCAACACCCCCTCATCGTTTTATGTACAACTAGTTGAGGAGGATGTTTTATATAAGCAGCTCGAAAAAGGCATGTTGGATTATTATAAAACAGCTTCTGGCACAAAATTACTTCTAAAGGAGCTATTGGTAATACTGAAAACAATGATGTATGTAAAACTAATTTCATTTTTTTTAATTGCAGCCAGGCACAATCATTTCTCTGTTTGAGCGACGGAAACGCACACAATGCGTCGTCACGGAAAATCGGTACGCAGGTCATAGGCTGTATCGGCGAGCGTGTCAAGATCTGGATACTGGGGACCGCTACAAATTGACAGAAGAGCACGAAGACCGTGGAATCTACGTTTTGGAGGCCAATTTTCGGGTGTTACCACCGCGAACAATCGTATGTGGTTTAGACTACATTACCCCGCACCAACGTCCGGACGGCTGTTATTGGACAAAAATGGCGTGTAGCTATTTTAGACTCCAGACGTTAGGCTGCAATATTCGCGGAAATTTTACAAACATGGGTCTTCTGAAAAACTCGGCCTATGTTTATCTCAAGAGTTTCGGTCCTAAAGAGAATGTAATTCATGTTAATACGGAACTCGTATTTTTTAACGTCGCGACGTATGCAGAGTCGGGACTAAGACATCCGATATTAATGTACGACAAACCCGGTAAAGTTATAAAACAACCGCAAACTACTATTTATGAAAAAAAAAACATGTAATTTTCCATATTGTACGTTATAATGATTATAAATATTTGAATAAAGACTTGTAATAAGGACACAAATAAATATAATTTTATTTATTTTAATTTTCATTAAAAATTTATTTAAACTTATAACTAAGAATACACAATATTTATTTTATATTTTTACAATATGATACAGTATTCTAGACGCTACGCTATATTTATACATTCATACATTATTTCTACAGGGTCGTTTGACTCGTACGTACACTCACACAATCATAGGCTCATCATCATCGTCGTCATCGTCCAGCGTTATAACGGTCGCCGAAGCCGACAGTCCGAAACGTAAAGACGACGGCTGTCGCGGCGGAGGGCTTGGCGATGCCGGCGGCCCAAAACGCCGCGGTGACGGGTCTCTCGGCGGGGGACTTGGCGATGCTGGTGGCCCAAAACGTAGAGGCGATGGGTCTCGGTGCAGCGGCGACCAGCAGTCGTAAATCGGCCCCTCCGTCGATGATGCGTCGGTCATCGACTCTTGCGAATGATACGCCGAGTCGTCATCTGTCCACTCCACAGTATCGTCAAAATCAGCCCAGTAATTGGGTTGATTCTGGGGGCGGTGTGGAACTGGCCCGTAAATTCGACCATACTCCTCAATGTCAATCCACTCGGGACCCCAAACGGCTGGAGGCGACGGTGCGGGCGTATACACGCTCCATTCCACTGTGTGATATCCCGCCCGATTAAGCAGCATGCTGTCGCAGTTGAGGATAGCCTCGACCGTAGTATTTGCTACACGCATTATTCTGCAATAATAAGAAAATATTTTCACATTAAAAATCTAATGTTTAAAATTTTTTACAAAAGAACTTTTGTTTAAAATAAATACCTTATAGTTTGCTGCGCTGACTGCTGTTGGTGATGGTGGTGAAGGTGTAGTGACAGTTGCCTACTACTGTGGACGGCAGTGGTATTGATGATGCTGCTACTGCTGGTATATGCTGTCCGACACTCAAATCCCTGTCAGAAACTAAGTCGTGACGGTTATACTTTGCTGCTGTTGCGACACCTTTGGTATATATAGCCCTCTAAGCTCTGTCCATCTCTCTTCCCTCCTCCTCCGATTTTTCCACCCCCGTTTGTACGGATACCTTTGCTACCTGAAATCTAGTCTGCAGCACTACAATAAATTATGCGCAAGCAGCCGAAAAATTTCTACGTCTTTGAACCCATGCAAATAAAGACACCATGTGTCTGCCAAACGTCGCGAGTCGCGTACATTCGCGCAAAGACATCTTGAAATAATTTACACAGAAATCCAGATTACGAATACATTTATTTATACAAAAATCATTTTTTATACATTTATACAATATATTGGTGCGCGGTACATTTAAAGCTTGTGTCCTGCCTTACAGATTTATAATTTCTGAGAATATTTGAACAACCAAACCTTATAGACTTTATCACGTTTTTTTTTATAATTTGCACCACGTCGGACACGTGTGCATCTCTGCACAATAGATTTTCCTCAACCATTTTCATCTCTACACGCAATCTACCGCAAGACGGCTGCCAACATCCTGCAGACTTACAATCGCTGCATATATTTCTCCTAAATAAGCCTTTCATATACACCGTCATTGTAATATTGTTATTATATTTAAATAAATTTATCACAGCCATTAATTCGTTATAGTAACGCTGTCGCATCATGTATTTTGCCTTAACTAAACTGTGAAGAAGGCTGTGTCATACAAGACCCGTTAAACTCTTCTTATATTCCGGATAGTGCTTGCACTGCGGTATAGCACAGTTATTTGCGTGACACTCACACGCGCTCTCTGCACCGCAAAACGCCAAATACGCTCGACAAGCTAAAAAATTATTAAAACAATTTACTTTTTTTATAACCGTAGGGGTAGGATATTGTCGGATCAACAAAACGTCTCTTTTTCAACACGACAGAACAGGTTTTTTCTTCATTTACAGACACCACCTCGTGTATAGCAGTAGGGCGCAATACATTATTTGTTACACTTATAGTATTACTACCTAAATCCTCGACATCTTCAGCATTTACATCATGATGCTTTTCGATCATTTTAACTATACTGGCGAAATTTATTTTTTCACCATTTTCATAGTTTTGTCTAAAACCTCTTACTTTACTAATATCTTTAAAGCTTCCATCGCTCTTTCGTACGCGATATGCATAAAATTTAGGCCCCGCGGAGGCAAAACATTCTATGTACGCCCCAGGCCCGTATTCTTCCAACTCATCCGTAAGCTGTCCCAAATACGGCCCTGTAGGTGGTTCATAATAACCAGCCGGCTTGTCGATTTTAGTTTTATATATAATAGAGTCCGTATCGTAGTATAATACACACCTATCCAATTTAATTAAATAATCTAAGAGCGTTGGACGGGCCTGGGCTGTCGTGTACGCAGCGATGACGACATTAGTATTAGGCGAGTTGGATTCGATCTCCTCTCTATACTTCCATGTATGATACATAACCGTATCATTTGCAGGCAGAACATTTTCGATAACTATATCAGGATTCGTAACAAATTTCAACATTTCTTTTCGCGATCGAGTTACATGTGTTTGCGGTAGATTGCCTCTTTGCCCGAACTTGCCCCATAGCGTATTTAGACACAATTTAGCTACAGAGCGTAAACCAGAGTTTTTGCTAATTTTATCGTAATCTAATTTTATACCCTCTGCACGCTCGTAATTCTCAATATATGCGCGCTTTTCCGCTTTAGTTACAGCACCTACAGGAAAGCCCGAACACTGCTTAATTTTTAAAAAAGTATCAATATAGCCGACGAATAACCCACCGGTACGCGTGACGGGATCGTATTTTGTAATCTCGTACTGCCAAATAACACTTATCGCCTTGAGTGAATAACCGTATTCCAATGCCTTCTTTATTTCTAGCGCGACCCATGTCCCCGACAAAATACGATCTTTCTCGTTATTGTGATCGCAGTCGTCCTGATTCATCGTTTCGCAGCAGGAGCGACACAGTGGAAAGAGTAGTCGATTGTGCATTTTAAAAGGCAATACCGGATGAAATAAATTGCGCGGCGGAAGAATCTCGCAATGCACAAGACCATCGACGTTTTCGCTAAAAAGCTCAAAATTATCTCCGACTAACTCGCGACACATATTTCCGACATAAATTTTCGGGTAACCGATCGGAAAAACACCCGTTTTACAAATATAAGGATATAGCGAACACACATCGAGATATCGTATCTGCTCGCCAGCTTTGGCTCTAGCTAGATTTACAACATTTCCCGTGCGACCCCCGAAAAAGCATCGCGCGGCTTCAATAAGACATTCTTTGCTAGAGGATGCTGACTAATAAAGTTTTTAAACGCGTCATTACCACGATAATTTTTCTCGAAATCGCACTCCTAGAGTTCAATTAACTCTTTTAAGCATGCAAAAGGAATAGGAAATCGAGAACTCTATGACGCATAGTGTATTTTGAAAAATTTTGAAAAATTTTGAAAATTTTGAAAAATTTCAAAATTTTAAAATTTTTAATTGCCGTAGCGGGAGAAATACTCGATTTTCTATTCATTTTACATGCATGAAAAAGGGTCCTTTTCATGCACGTATCATAAAAAACTCTTTGTGTTTTTACGGACAATGAATTTTAAAAAATTACCCACACAATCCACACCCTTAAATATGTGTTCTCGGATCCCACAAAAAGAGCAATGATTTAACGTTTTAACGTTGTAAAAGGCATCACAACATAGCTGTGCAACACACAATACTGGATTTAACAAATTAAGCGAGGTCTCATTCCCAACAATTTTCTCTTCCCGAGTCTCAAAATCGTAAAACACGGAAGCTTTGTAATAGTAAAATTTTCAGTTTTGCTAATACTTCGTGGAAACGCATTTGGAGGTGTTTGGAGTACGAATCATACGTTTTTAGAAAATGTCCGTGCGGATGGCTGTGTGTGTGTGTGTGTGTGTGTGTGTGTGTGTGTGTACGTATACCGCCATAATTTTGGAACCATGCGACGGATCGTAATAAAATTTGACATGCATATATTTTTTCTAATTCTGAATTTAGGTCATTTTTTGTTTTATGATTCTGACCATTTTATGGCCATATTATAGCCATTTTTCTATTTTTGAAAAAATATTTTTGCTTTTTTATAATGATATGATTTATACAATATATTCAACAATAGTGTATCTAAAAGAACATAAATTTGTCTACTTTTTCCCGCAAGATTTTCTAGATTGACTGATCTGTTCATTTTTTATGATATAAAAGGTAATTTTTCGATAAACATATATAACTCAAAAAATAAATAGTTAAATGTTTTGAAAAAATTCATGACAATAAAAAACAACGATATCTACTAGTTGTAAAAATTTTAAGCAATTTTGGCGACTAGTTTTTGAGATAAAAATCAAAAACTAAAAAAAATGTTTTTTTTATGTCGTACGATTACGGGAGTAAAAGCGTTTAAATTGAGTTGAAATTTTAGTAAAAGATTGATCTTTTGATCACTTCGGCTAGGTTCTTTTTGTAGCTTATGAAACCTTTTAGTTTAAAAGATATTAAGATTCAAATTCTTCAACTCTCACCCTGTATACTCTGTGTGACTGAACATTATTATTTTTGTTAAACCATATAATTTGATAATTAAAGCTTAGTACATTTTGAGAGTTTTCATGGTTTTATAAAATGTCTGTGCAGATGGTTTTGTCTGTGTGCGTGTGTGCGTGCGTGCGTGCGTGCATGCGTGCGTACGTATACTGTTATAATTGTGAAACTACGTGATCGATCGTAATAAGATTGGACGTGCATATATGTTTTCTGATTTTGAATTCGAGTAAACCTATCCTTTTAGTATCGAATAGTAGCGAATATTTAAATCAAAGAATGAGTTGATTGTCCCATGTAATTATCTTCCACTAGCAGAATAGGAGGAAGCTAAGTGCCAATGACTTGGCAGCGGTTTTTTTTTACACTTACACGGCGCATCGTACATAATTCGTTTGGCGACTGCTTTCCATGACATTTTTGACAAAACGACTTTCCACACTCATGTTTTCTTTTACCGTGATTAACGATCCTGTCACACGTTTCGCATAAACGGTAGATACTGCATACCGATCGTTTTACTCCCGCATGAATACCCTCTTTATTTCGCGATACAGTTTTCGTTATAAAAATTCCGCTTGCAATCGTTACAGCTAACCGCTTTTTCCGGTTGCTGACTACATCTTGGTGTACCGAAACACGCATCACATAAGGCCGCACATGTATGTTGGTTAATCACGGAATAAGCATAATTACATGGCTCGCAAAAGTACATACCACTTCGCACGCCAACGAGGTTTAAAATTAAATCGTAGTGCATCTGCTCGCGATAAACTATAATATTTATGGTTTTTTCGTATTCCCCACACACAACCTTTGAACCGTCAAAAAATAAGGGCTCGTCTTTCCTCCCAAACGTTTTGTTTACATACGCGCGGATCGCAATTTTTTTCTCTACGAGAAATCAATGAAATTTTTCAAACTCTTGAATGCCGCACCCCCTACCATTTTCGAGCACTACACCCGCTTCGCGCATTAATTCTAAGGTCTGGTATATATATAGTACTGGTGGGGAGTCGCACATGTGTGTGTGTCTATCCTATATGCTATGCTACCTACGGTACGCAACGAGACGAGACTCACTGTCGAGTAGTCGCGCACAGCGCTTCTGCGCATCCTATCTCTAGATGCTGTAGTATAGTGTACATACAAATGTACTATTCATATTCTAACACGCCTCCTTAAATTTGTACTGTACATTATAATTTTACATAGTGCTTTAGTAAATATGTCCGCGACATTTTCATTCGAGTCAATTTTACAAACTTCAATCAATTTCTCTTTTACATTTTCATGAACAGCATGATAGTGTATTTCAATGTTCTTGGAATTCTTTGTCATGTTTCCTTTGTTTGCAATATTTATCGCACCCGAATTGTCTTCATAAATTTTTATCGGTTCACTTATATCTATGTCGAATATTTTTACTAATTCTCGAATATATTCTAGTTCGCTTACAACTTCGGATAGAGCAACATACTCTGCATATGTTGACGCTTTAGCGATACATTTTTGTTTTCTAGACTTCCAGTCAATTACATTTCCAAACATTTGTATTACATATCCTGTAGTAGATTTTCGATCTATGATATCTCCAGCCCAGTCGGCATGAACATAACATTCTATAATATTACAACTTTCATATTTTTTATAATGCAAAATCAGATCTTTCGTTAAATACAAATACTTCAATACTCGTAAAGCATATTTCCAATGCGTTTCATTATAGCTATTCTGGAATCTACTAAGGTAATTTACACTAAAGCTTATATCCGGTCTCGAATTTTAACTTATGTATAATAAAGCACCTATCAAGTTTCTATACTTTATGTTTGACTCGCAATTTTCAGCCTTTTCGAGTTTCAGATTTGTCTTCATAGGAGTACTATACAATCTACTATCTATTATTTTATATTTATCAGCTAGAGACTCGATGTATTTCGTTTGACTTAGTTTCATTTCACAATTGTTGCAGTCATATTCAATATTTATTCCAAGATACTCTTTAATTTTTCCTAAATCTTTCATTTTGAATTTATCTGACAAGAGTTTCTTAATATTTCGTATTTTTTCCTTACTTTTACTACAAATTAATAAATCATATACGTAAATCAAAATATAAATTTCATCGTTTCATTTTCCTTTTTTGTATAAACAGAGATCTGCATTACTTCTCTTAAATCCTAAGTTTATAATGCACTCATCAAGGCACTCATACCAGTCTCTAGGACTTTCTCTCAAGCCATACAACGCTTTTGACAATTTGTAAACTTTATTTGATCCATCTTCGTAACCTTTTGGTTGATAGGCATATACCTCTATAGACATATACAATCTTTAAACCGTGTTGGCAACAATAAGCAAACAAAATTTTTAATGTTTGATTCTTTGCAACTGGAGCGTATATGTCATCAATTACATCAGTTTGTTGAAATCCTCGCACAACTAACCTAGCTTTATATCTATCGTCTGATTTTCTCGTATAAACCCATTTAACGTCCAATACTTTTCTATCTTCTACTTTATCTACTAATTTCCAAGTTTTATTTTTATTTAAACACTCTATTTCTTGATTCATGGCTTTTTGCCAAGTTTCACTATCATTACTATTCAACGCCTCCTCAAATGTACAAGGTGCATCTACTCTACAGTAATGTACGGAAATATTATTATTATTATTTATAAACTTTTCCGAAGATTGATTTATAAATGAAGGCGTAGCAGTATTTGGATACCTTATCGGACTTTCTTAAACGCGTAGATCTACGTAGTGCTTGACTTCAAATTTACATTCTCATTTTTCTTTGTAATATTTTGTGCTTTATCGCTCTCATCTGCACTTTCAAAAACATTATCGTCGAGATCACTTTCATTTTCGGAATTAAGTTCACTTCTCTTACTCGACTCGAGAGTCAGAGTACGGGAAGAAAAAGTTTCGTCATTATCGAGACCAATACATTTTTCATTTGATTCAACAACCTCAACATGTCTCGAAATTGTTATTTTATTATTTATTAGTACTCTATAGCCGACTTTGCTATAACCTAACAGAATTCCCATATCCGCTTTCTTATCCCATTTCGATAGTCTTTTTTGTTCTGCTTTTCTTACAAATACTCTACTCCCGTATAATTTTAAGTGTTCTACATTTGGCCTTTTCTTAAAGAATATAAGGAGTTTTTCTTTCAATTGTGTTTGTTAACGTGCGATTTTTTAAATACGTTGCTGCGCATATGATTTCAGGCCAATATTTTTTATCTTCTTGCGCTTCTTCTAACAAACGACGTGCCATATCCATTATTGTTCTATTGAATCTTTCCGCTGTACCGTTCAGTTCGTGTATATACGCTGGACAATTATTTATAAAAATACCCTTCTCTTTGGCAAATTTGTAAAATCGATTATTTAAATATTCCTTACTATTATCGCATCAAATTTTCTTTACTCTTTTTCCGGTTAAATTTTTCAGTTTTATTAATATACTGAACCATGCAATCAAAAACTTCATCTTTAGTTTTAATACAGTAAACTCTAGCTATTTTACTATAATCGTCAATAAATGAAACAAAATATTTTTCTCCATTCAAACCAGTGGTTTTAAAACTACCGCACACATCCGTGTGTATAATTTCTAATATATCATTTGCCTTTGTTCTATTATTGTTGAACGGCAGATTGTGCATTTTATTTTCAATATAAGTTTTGCACTTCATTCATTCTGATTCAAGTTCAATACCACCTAACAACTGTTGTTTACACAGTGTATTCAAATAGCTAAAGTTTACATGTCCTAACATTCTATGCCATTTCTCTTTCAAACTCATATTATTATTGTTACTTCTGTCTGCTCTGTTTACGCCCTTTTCCTCGAAATTTAACTTACTAGTCATCTTGTAAGTTCGGTTTTCTTTGTAGGCAACAGCTGTCAATTGTCAATACAACAATATCAGTTAGTTTACCAAAACTAATCAAATTCGTATTCATTTCTTTAGCATAATACACGTTACTCATATTGACTTTACTTTTTTACCAAATGCATCGAAATAACTTACAACGTTGCCAATTTTCGTTGCTTTTACCGGACTATTATCACCGAGATAAATATTTATAGGTTTCTTTAAATCGATACATTTTTCGAAGAACCTGTCAGTATTTATTATATGATCAGACCACCCGCAATCGAGTAGCCACTGAATTTCATTACCTAACCTCGCTTCATCGTTCTTCGCCGCGTGTACTGTTGCTATCCAGGCGTTGGCCCCTGCGCTGCTCTGTTCGTGTGTAGTGCTGACCCGTTGGTGCTGTTGTTGGTGATGGTGGAAGTTACCGCGCCCTCTGGTGTAGTTGCCTTTTCTTCCTCTGCTGCCGTGGCCTCGGCCACGTGTTGAACCTCGCCATGTTGCGCCGCTGTGTCCCGCTTGGCTGCCATCTTGGCACTCTCTTGTAGAGCCCTGTGGAATTCCTAGATTGGTATTTGGTAACTCCAAGCCATTCAGACTGACCAAAAGATTTAGTAACAACTTTCTGTTTTCTGTCAGAGATATATGATTTAATCCACAGGACTGTGTTCCTGGAAAAACTCATCTCAATTAGTCTGCGAAGGAGCCTAGTAGGGGAGATGGTGTCAAAGGCTTTACTAAAATCAAACAGGAGTAAGATGGTCACAAGCTTCTTAAGTTTTTTATTTTTATTGGCATTAAGCACTTCGACACCATCAATACCCAAACGAATATCCTCCGTCAATTTAAGCAGCGCGGTCTGCGTACTGTGAAACCGTCTAAAGCCCGTTTGCAAAGGATTCAAGATGTTGTTCGACTCCAGATACTCCATAATTTGGGAGTGCACAATTTTTTCAAGAACCTTAGACAAGAAGCACAGAATAGCAATGGCACGAAAGTCCGAGACCGAGGAAGGTGCAACAGCCTTTTTCAATGGTACCAGCTGAGCCCTCTTTCAGTTTCCCGGGAAAACACCTCGTGATAGGGAAGCATTAAAAAGACGGACCAGGCGCGAACCAATTACGGGAAGAGCTTTTAAGACGACACCAAGAGGAATACCGTCCTCGCCTACGGCACGCAATGAGAAATGGGAGATAGCAAGAATGACGCCCGCGATGGAAACATCCCTAAAAACAAAGCCCCCTTCGGAGAGCGAAGCCACGACATCCACCATCTTCCTCTTGCTCTCAGAGTCGAAAACCGACACACTCGCAAAATGTGCGTTAAGTTCCTCCGGAGTAAAGGCATGCAGTTGTTTCTTTGCGGCGGATAAGAGTCCCAGAGCACGCAGCTCCTGCCAAATATTTTTATTGTCATTTAGTGCATCAAAAATAAAAAATTACATTTTGAGGGAAGGAGCTGCGAGCCTCCTCAGTCCGTTTCGCAGCCTCGCCCGCATGCTGGAGATACTCATTCCGGAGGTCACCATCGCGCGTTTTCTCATGGTGCCTCCGTACAGCATCACGCTTTTTATAGAGGCAGAGTAGGTCCTCGTCAACCCAAGGAGGATGTACTCTCCGTTTCGGCGCGAAAGTCTTCAACGGAGCAAGCTCGTCCAAAGCTTGTAAAATATTCGAGCTTAAACACTCAAGTCCGTCGTCGATGTCTCTTTCCGGGTAATCGAGCAGCGACCAATCACAGTTTTGGAAAAGTAAAATAAAATTTAAAGAGTCTATTGATTTGTAATCGTGGTAGGCGAAAGAAGACAGTGGCACTGAGAGCAGCTGCGGAGAGTTTTAACACCTAGCTTTACAGCATGTCTGCAGATGTTGTATGATTTCAACGATTTTTTCAACGATTTAGGAGGGGCCATTTTACAAGGCGAGTGTAGACGATAATGTTGTGAAGGCCAGTATTTCAGCGCAGGAGAAAATCCCAAATACTTGGAAATACGACGTTAGACCCAGTGAGCGTAGATATGATAACTCAATAGCTGGCAGGTATACGTGGGCTAGGTGACGCGAGTGTGTAAACAACCTACTATTTCAGCCGTTGGTTAGCATTGACGAAGTACAAATTGTACAAATGAAGATGGAAACATGGTGTACAATTTCACTGAAAACAGCAATGAGCCAAATGCAGGGTCCAGTGCAAACACAGAAAACAGCGTGAAGAGCAGATTAACACAGGCAAAACGACGAAGTAGGCGATGAAGATACCACAGTTCACGGAGCACAGAAAGATGTCAATTTCCGGCGTAATGCTGACGTTTGAGAAAGATTCACACACATGCACCAACGCGGCACAATAAAAGAAACAAAACAGACCACTATTATTTAAAAATAGTTGTATAAAGCCGATTTAAGGCAGGAAAATGTGGAGCCGATCTTTCACACATCAAGTCGCTTTGCGCAACCTCGCGAGAGAGAGAGAGAGAGAGAGAGAGAGATTTTTTAGATTTAGATTTAGATAATTTTTATTTCTGTACATTATGTTGTACAAATAATTAATTACAGCAATAAGTAAAATAGCGATTCATTGGTGAGAAGGTGATGAATGAGTGTGGGAGTAATGGAGGCGAGAAATGGGTGACAAATGCAGTTTGTGAATGTAATGTACTCTCTTGTGCGAGAAAGTAGCGCTTAGCTTGCGTTTTGAACTGGGTGATAGATCTATTGTCACGAAGATGAGATGATAAGGAGTTCCAGAGGTATGAGGCGCTGATATGGAATGAGTTCCTCAGCGTCTCTATGCCGAAGGGGGGGATGTCCAGGGCAGTCACCTCACCCCTCACAGGACGACTGCCTGTTTTCTGCCTGTAATGTATGAGGCAACCCGGCGGATAACTTGCTTAGAGAAGCAAAGGTGTGTTAGCTTTCGGAGGAGTTTGACGTGACACACAGTGTCAAAGGCCTTACTGAAGTCAAAGAGAAGAAGAAGAGTTACCTTCTTGTTGTTAATGCCACGCCTAACTTCATCCGTTAGCTTGAGTAAGCCGGACTGAGAGCTAGAGAGAGAGAGAGAGAGAGAGAGAGAGAGAGAGAGAGAGCTACATGACAGGAAGTAGTTTGTACATTGAATTCTGATGATATCTGAATAACTGATATTATATAGCATACGAGTAATAGGTGTCTTTTGTGTCGACGTCACTTGTGCCCAGACAGCTCCTTCTCTCTCGCTCTCGTTTATATACGTTATACATAAATTTGCGTGATGTGAAGTGAAAGAAAAAGCATGTTCTACGTTAAGCAGAAAGAATAATGCACTTGCAATCTCGTGTGTGTAAAAGTGTTATCACACGAGAGATTATTATGAATTTGTTAGTTAAGGACATGAAGTCGTCGTGTGTCCCTAAGAAAACCGACTGGGGTCTGATGTAGCCAGTCCAGCCGGTCGGCACGAAGCGGCACTTTTCGAACTCTTCTTTTGCGAATTAGTATTTTAGTTATGTGCAGACTTTTTTCCAGTGTTAAAAAAGACTCCCCGGATCAGTCCACTAGGAAGATCCCCGGGTGCACAGATTATTTTAGCTTTCAGCGTTCCGGACCAGTGACTTCCTTCTTACGAAAATACGTGGCGTCGATCGGCGTCTAACGTATCAGTAGATGTGACTTGTAGATGTACTGACTACGCAGGAGCTCTCGTGCTGCCTGCAAACCGCGATGAACGCGAGGAGAGAGTGAGATAGCTAGATGCGCGGAAACGCAATTGCATCTAGCTACGTATATCGCTGAAGTGCGCACACGCTGCCGTTGACTAACCTAATCTCACTGCATATGGACGTTGAAGTATGTAATTATTCTTTATCTTATTTTTGGTCAATAAATATTGTGATGTTGCGTTTTAAACGGCTCCTTTCCGGCCGCGCAATAAATCAGATTACTCTTATTCTCGATCATTACTCTCTTCAGACTCTTAAATCTAAAAGGGGGGCACACCCTAGGAACAAGGGACAGGAATTCGCCTGGCGTGGCAGATGGTGTAGTCAATAAATTGTTACGTCCAGACTACTCTTAAATAAATAGTTATGAACGTAGTGATAGGTGTAGTGGCAAGGCTGTAAAGGATATTAGTTCGCGCCTAACACTCTCACTGTTAGTCAAATAAACGAGAAACTTACCTTTGAGTTCAGTTGCCAGTATGTAGACTTGAGCTCGTGTTGGGTAGGATAGAATGTTATAAATAACGTTCAAGGCACAAATAAGTCTCACTGTAACGATGTAATTTATTCCACTAGCGGTAGCAAATTAATTACAATATTACTCGACGATGACGAGAATAAAATAAGGCAGATGTATTTAAAATTATTTCTGGTGACTTTAGACAAACACTTCCTTTAGTATGTCATGGTAATGGAACAAAAATAATGGAATCATGTGTAAAAAGAAGTAAATTATGGTTATCTTTACAAAATAAATATTACAAATTTAAAAATTGGCTTCTTGATGTAGGAGAAATAAAAAATGCAACAAAATTTGAACTACAAAATAATGTCAAAAAGATCCCATAAGAATTTATCTGTAATGATGATTTGATCACAGAAATGTTTGGTCGCAAAATTAATGCAAATGATTTATCGTTAAAAAACAGTAATTTTATCACCTTCCTAAATCAAATTTTATAGATTTGATCACCTTTTATCAATTCCGATGTATTAAAAATTAATGAAAATATAGTTGAAAAAATTGATGAAAAAAGATTTGTCTTTTATAGTGATAATATAATTGAAAGTGAAAAATATGACAATCTTATAAACTTAATACCAACTGAATATCTTAATTCGTTGACACAAAATGGATTACCACCACATAAATTCTGTGGCCGACAGGCAAAATGACATAAGTCCACTTTTCGTGTTTTTGAGAAAAAGCGGTTTCAATGTTCAGACTTATATGTAAGATCGGACCGAACGAGATAGGGCGCAATACGGTACAGGTTAGTTCACACATTCAGTGTACATATCCACGCGCCAGTATGACCGGGTTAAACCTTTGCTGCTTCGTGCAATGTCACAAAAGGATCGTGTTATGTCGTTATGTCGGGAACTCTAGACTTATTCACACTGCGGTTCTCACCCGCAAAACGCGCATTTCAAGACTTATTGTGAGGCAATCAGCACACCAGCCATACAACGTTACTCGAATAAGTTCTTAAAACAATTCCACAGTTCTACTTCCAGTTTACAAGTCCATAACTGCAAAATTAAATGACATAAGTCCATTATTGGTTTTCTTCCCCTAATATTTACTGATTATTGGTGGTTTTTTCGAAATACCCTTTGGAATGTCTGGAAACGGATTGAAAGGCAATGTTGTAACACCCCACACCGGCTCCGCAGGGTTTTCAATTTAAAATTACAAAAAACTAAAGTCGTTTGACTTTATTTTAGCAAATATTCGCGCCTGTAACTCTGTCCCACTCTTTACACCGACACTCCGGGCCACAGCTGATCAGCCAGCTGCAAGCAACAACAGCAGCGCCATCAGGATGTAGCGGCAGCGGAAGTCACGACGCGGCGGCGGCAGCAGCGATCGCGGTATAGATATACCCAGCGGTAGCAACGAGCGCGTATATCTATATATGTAACGCAGCGAGCGGTGTGGCGTGCACAGCGTGAGAGTGGGAAGATGACGTAGCGGCGGCGCGGCGCGCGCATCTCCGTATGCTTGTATGAATGGTTTTCGTACATAGGTGTGAATGTGTGTGTATATATTTGTATGTAAGCGTTTTTTCGGCGGCTCGAGTCCCGCTCTCTCCGTAGCCTATATAAGGACCTGCACGGCCTATGGCCAGTCACTAGCTCCAGCGCAATTATCAGCGCACTAGTCCTACCAAGAGCAACCATTAAGCCTTGGTAGTAAAAATACTTAGAATATTTTCTCACTTTTGAAGGACTTATACAATTTTCTAGTCAAGCAAAGATATCGCAATTTAAGCGTATCAGTCTTGGACTTCAACAAATTTCACCAAGTACCAAACATTTGTAAAACTTCGAATCATCAGATAACGATAAATTAAGCGTATCTGTTTATATTTTCGTTTGTAAAAATCAAAAGCGGATTTACTATTTTATTTCATTTTGTGATATTGAATATATGCAATAATCAATGCAATATTCTCAATTCTTAATATTCTTAAATTAATAATTTGAATATATTTATGTTGTTAAAATTAGTCTTATTATTGTGTTAATTTCCACTACCTTGTATCCCGGACCTGACTAAATTATATAAATATTAAATAAAATCATTCTATTTAGTCTGCTGTCAGAAAGACGACACAGACTAGCAAACATTCACTGCTTTTCTCTAGTAAAATCATTAAATTACATATTTTTTGCATAAATCTACATTACTACAGGACCGAGAAAAGTCGTGACCGTTTCAATGTCTTGTTGCAAATCAACAATACCAGGTCCCAGAGAAGCCACCCCTACATAAAGAAACTCATTTGGAAGTGGACTTATGTCGTTTTGCCTGTAGGCCACAGAAATAATCTTGAAAAAGGGGGGTGATA
The DNA here is from genome assembly GCA_012977825.3 of Pteromalus puparum. Lineage (NCBI taxonomy): Eukaryota > Metazoa > Arthropoda > Insecta > Hymenoptera > Pteromalidae > Pteromalus > Pteromalus puparum. The sequence continues at coordinate 29,011,860 of CM053170.1, forward strand.
GTTAGTTATTTGAGAAATTTAAATATCAATGGCTCTCTTTGCAATAAAACAAGAATCATAATTCCCAGATAGCACAAAACGTTTGAGAAAAGTTTATGAAACGTTTGAATTAAAACCTTGTAACGTTGTCTTTTAAGTTTCTATAAATCTCACGTTGTGGAAACGTTTCTGAAACTTTAAAATGTCCGCTTTTGTTGCTGAAGATACGTTGGAAAAACGATTCCGAAACGTTTCTGGAAAAGTTTCAAAAACGTCAGCAACGTTTAAGAAACGTTTCCAACAACTTTAACAAAAAATTGTTGGATTTAAATATTCACGTTTTTCAAACATTGTGGCAACGTTTCTGAAATGTTACTTGCAACGATTACGAAACGTTTCGGGATGATTAATAATAGCTGTGACAAAGGACGTAAGATTCTTTTTTACCAACAATAACCTTCCAATGTGATATTTTAATGAATGATCCGGGTAAATACGTCCTTTGTCATAGCTTTAATTAGTAATTTAAATGATTTCAGAGGATTTTTCACTACTATGTGTCCCATTAAAACAAAAAACAAAGGCTTCTGCCATTCTGGGTCTTGAACAGGTACTTTTGCACTATAAAAAGTTATCTTTTCACCGTACAAAAGTAGTCGGAGTCCGAATGGAATATTAGATTTTTACCTTTGAAGGTTTAAATGGCAGACAAGTCAGTTATAGCATTTATATATATATATATATATATATATATATACATAAGTTGAGAAAATTTTACAAGAAAAACATTCAGTGTGTTTTTAGTGAAAGATGCGTTGTTTAAGAGCTATAAATCATTGAAAATAGGCAAAAAATGCGAAAAATGCTTCAATAACCAACTTTGAACCCTTATAACTCGAAGAGAATTGATCGAATCGATCTGAAAATTTACAGCTGACATCGCAGTGACCTCTAGAACATATCCCCCACGTTTGTGCAAACATTATTTTTTGTCGCGCATGATTTGTCAGAGAACCACCCATATATATATATCTGTGTGTGTGTGTGTGTGTGTGTGTGTGTGTGTGTGTGTGTGTAATATATATATATATATATATATATATATTGCAGGTACATTTGCACTATAAAAAGGTATCTGCAAGAATTTTTTGGTAGACAAATCATGATCAAACCCTCAAGTTTTCACATTTTAAGGTTTAAAATGCAAATAAGGTAGCCTAAACTTATATATATGACTTTAAAAATATTTCTATTAAAAAATTCAGAAAATTTAACAAAAACAAGTATCAATGCATCCTTTATGAGCTGCACCCTTATGAACTTCCTGCTTCCCTTATGAACAAACCATTGAAAATAGGCAAAAAATGCAAAAATGGCTTAAAACACCAACTTTGACCAGCTATAACTCCAAGCCAAGATAAAAGCAACAGCACTATCGTATTCTACGTGAAAAAATACATCAAAAACATGTATTACATGCTTGAAATTGACGATTGACTATCCTTGAATGCTAAAGCAATAAATACGTAGAAGCGAAAAATAATGTTTTTGCAAACTGGGCCGGTTGAAATGGCTTTTTAAGGACATATAAAGATTGATTTACCAGTTTTTAGTGCTAACAAATCTATTTCAGGCTTGGGAGCACTGATTAAAGCAGTTTGAGAAATAAGCGCTACCCTAATGTGTGTGTGTATGTGTGTGTGTGTGTGTTTTTTTTTTTCCTCTATAGAGAGAGAGGTTAAAGGCAAATCCATTATGGACGATATGGCACCGACTGGTACCACCTGTGTGGGACTCTCACCCACTAAACTTTTCGCCACTGTTAGTTTTTAACTTCTAACAGCAACGAATCCTCTCCGTCCTCCTTACCGACCCTAGGTAAGTTAGACCTAGCTCTTTCTCCGATATGGCCTCCCCGCGGTAACACCGTTGAGTATTGCTTCGCGGGGGGCGCGTGGCTACTGCCCACTTCTGTTGATGTAGTCTTTTATCTCGTCTTTTTCTTTCTGCCTCATCCAACCGTCTTCTTCCAGCTGCATCGTCCGGTCGTCTACTTCGTGCAGCATCGTCCGGTCATCCTCTGGACAGACTCAACCCCGACACCTACGTTCCTCTGCATCGGGTGAGGGAGTCTGGGCTCCAACTCAGTTACCTACGTTCCTCAGCATTGGTCTGAGGAGCACTTATAGGCACTCAACCCTCGCTCCTACGTTCCTCTGCATCGGGCAGGGGAGTGATAGCTCAACTCTGTGACCTACGTTCCTCTACATCAGTCCGAGGAGCGTTTCGTATTTACGACTTAGTGGCCTTCGACTGGCAACTTTTTACTCGATTGTCTCGCCTTGTCTTTCCCTTCTTTTCTCTTCATCCTTTCTGACTTTTTTGAGGATGGTCTTCGCGTATGTCTTTATTGCGTACCATCCGGCCTCCGACGTCAGCATAGCTGCCATCATTGACTCCGGCGTCACTCTTGTCTGGAGGTAGCACTCGAGTTCTTCTCGCTCTTGTTGATAGCGCGAGCAGTCGCAGAAGACATGCTCCGCGTCTTCGTTCGCATTCAAACATACTATTGAGAATATAGTACATTTGACTGTATGTACAGTATAGTTCGTGCTAGAATGAGTGAGCGCGTTAACGAGTGTGTGAGGGAACGCACACATGCAAGTATCCCCTCTCGCGTATGAGTGTGAGTCACATGACTACTTGCGGTGTCGAGACTAAAAGAGTCTCGCACATCGCTCTCTTGGGAACGAGCCGTCGCCGCAAGGTGTGTGCGACGCATAGCTGTACATAGAAGACGAATAAATCCACATTATTATTAAATATTAATCCTCTGCCTTACCTCATTTTTCTAACACATACTGGGCAGTTTGGACGGTCGTCTATTTTAAATCGGTGCAGGTACGCTCGGAAGCATCCATGCCCGTTAAAAAACTGTGTGAGGTAAAAGTCTACTTCCCCCTGTCTCCTTTCAATCCAATCCCCTATTTTTGGTATAAGGCGATGTGTCCATCGCCCTTTCCTGCTAGCATCCCATCTTTGTTGCCACTCATCCATTGTCCGTTTCCGCGCGTTGTTCCAGTTTTCTGGCCGTGTGGCGTCATTTCTTCTTTGGTTTACCTCATAGGTCTCCTTCCTTTCCACCACTAGGAGGTCAATGGGATGCATGCCTGCTATAATGCACACCGCCTCATCCGATAATGTACGGTAAGCAGACCAACCCTTAGTGCACTTCTCCGGTACACTGCCGATATGCTCCGCGCGTAGCTTTCATGCTCGTTCATGGCGTCTGCCCATATTGGGGCTCCGTACAACATAATTGACGTGGTCACACTGGCTAGAAGCAACCTTCGTTTTTGAGTGGCATTTGCTGCCTTATCGCTCATTGCTTCCAAATGCTGCTTGAAGGTAAGTCTCGCATCGATGGTTATGCCTAGATATTTGATCGTTGGTTGGGAGACAATCTCATGCCCATCTACTGTCAATGTTATTTATAGTTTTTTCCTAGAGGTGATAAGGATAGCTTCGGTCTTGTGGCTGGCTAGCTCTAGGCCTGTTTCTATTAGCCATTCGTGTATTATACGAATTGCCTCGTCCGCTATTTCTTTCACATCTTCGATGTGTTTCGCTACAACTACTACTGCTATGTCGTCCGCGAATCCTATGACCATTGCCCCTTGGGGTAGTGGTAGGCGTAGTACTCCATCGTACATGATGTTCCAAAGCGGTGGACCAAGTACCGAACCTTGGGGGACGCCTCCTGTGACTTTATTGGACTTAGTGCCGTTCTCAGTATCATACAGCAAGATTCTGTCCTTTAGGTAGTCGGACATCATCCTCCTTATGTACAAAGGTACATCTTTCTTTCGGAGTGCCTTATGTATTTTGCTCTATTTAGCCGAGTTGAACGCATTTTTTACGTCCAGTGTAGCAATAGCGCAGTACTCCTTTTTGCCTCCTTTCCATCTTGTTCCCTCCACCGCTTTTCGGGCAGTGTGAATCGCTAGGCTAACTGCGTCCAGTGTAGAGCGTTGCCTCCGGAATCCGTACTGGTGTTCTGAAAGTCCTTCTGATATTTCTATAGCTTGATCCATTCTGACGCAGATTATACATTCCAGGATCTTGCCCGGGGGAGGAGTGGTCTGTATGACGTAGCGTCGTCAGGTGCCTTCTGTCCCTTTGGCAATAGCACTAGGCGCTGTTTCTTCCAGTTAGTGGGAAATATCCCTTCCTCGATACATGTTTGTACAAGTCTACGAAGGTCTTCAGGTGTGCGTGTATAGCAGTAGTAAGTAAGCCGTTATGGGGAGACATAACAAATGACGTCATCACTGTCGCCTCCTTATCTTATCAATGTAAACAAACCATTAAGATAAGATAAGGTATCATGTATACAAGTAATAAAGATAAGATAGGGTATCATGTTTGTTTATACAAACAAGTAATTAACATTATCTTTATTACTTGTAAACAAATAATAAAGATAAGATATCATGTTTGTTTATACATAATACCAAGTCATTAAAGAAAGGTAAGGTATCATGTTTTTGTAAACAAACAAGTAATTAACATTATCTTTATTACTTGTAAACAAATAATAAAGATAAGATATCATGTTTGTTTATACAAGTCCATGTTTGTCATATATCATGTTTGTCAATACCAAGTCATTAAAGTATCATACGTCATCACTGGCGCCACCCTATCTTATCAATGTAAACAAACCATTATGATAAGGTATCATGTTTGTTTATAAAAACAAGTAGTTTATTATGAAAACAAGTAATAAAGATAAGTTATCGCCAACGTCTCAAGTATTTATCTTGCAAACACCTCTTATGACGACATAAGAAAAATGACATTTTTATGTATGATAAGTTTGTACTACGTTTATATAAATATTGTGGTCCTAAAAAGGACCGATTTTATAGTTTATAAATAAAAGCCTTATAATAAGGCTTTATTATTATTATTGGTATCCCCAATTGCTGTGTCCTTGATGATTGGAATCTTTATTTGATTCCTTATCAGGACAATAGGCCATATATCCTTCTTTTTTCGGGAATGATCCAGTATTGGAAGAATATTGAGGTAGATACTTTTGGAATCCGGAAGCCGGTTTATATTTCACCTCCTCTCGACCTGAATCTTCTTTCCTCTTCTTCTCCATATTGCGATTGTTTATATTACGTTTATGACAGTTCAAGTGTACACGAAGCAATGAGAACATATTTATACAAACTTGATATTTATAGACGCCGTAGGAGTGGTGGTAGGGTGGGAGGTTTGAATGATGTAACAAAAAATTAATATTTCAATATTTTCTGGTTTATTGCAAGATAGGAAGACATATGTACAAAGCGTAATGACAAGAAATAGCATGATGTATATTTATGCTTTGATTATGGCCGTATAAATGTCTTTATATATATCAAACAATTGAAAAGCAGCTATCTCACATAAGATTATACTTAAAATTATTTCTTCAATACTGTCTTTAAATTTGTCGTGAATTATAATTTTAATATTTTCAGTGTAGAAAGTATAATATTGTTGAAACAACTCATATGTCCTTAGTATAGAATTAGGGTCTTTCTCAATACTATCGTTTTTAATACAGTCAATTATAAACTTCTTAATATGAGCAACAATTTCATTCACTTTATCAACACACTCTTCAAGTTTACTCATACGTTCGTCAATACACTGTGAGACAATCTTCAATCCGTCAAAAGTGACCTGCTGCATACATATCGATGGCTGAGGATAAGATGTTTTTTGTTTCTTTGCTCGTGGTGGTTGATGACGTACATTCTCAACAGCAGAAGCACCAGCAGCAGCAGCAGCAGCAGCACCACCCGTGTAGTCGTTGAAATGGGAAGCACTAACGGTATGCACTACATCATCGTTTTCCTCGTCAATCAAAAGATTTGGGAAGATGGATGTGCCGACAGGTCTTTCTTCTATCAATATGGATTTTGTGTTGTATGAAGATGTAAACATCATATCATGATTATCCATGTACACCTTCGTTGGTCGACCGTAATCGCTTTGGAATCTGTATGCATCTTGGAAATAGCAATTTATAAGATCAAAGTAATTCTTGAAAGCCTTCCAGCCAGATGCATCAAATTTGACGGATTTAAAACATGTTGTAGACGTTGAGAGTTTCACCACAGGTCGATAGCTGCCCTGGTAACTTTCTAAGCCAATAGTAACTCGCTTCGAGTTTGACTTATTAATAGCGTAGGACGTTGAGAGCAGCATATTTGGCAGAACGTTCTGCACACGTGATGGAGCACTGACAGCACTTGATTGGGCCATGGTACGAGAAACAAGGAGCACAATATCCAGAGGTACACTTAGCAATCTCTCAAACTTTCACGAAAGAACTGATGGAGCTCCTCACTCTACGAGCTCTTTTATACATTTTCTCCCACCATCTCAAACTAAAATGATCGTAAGCAGTTGGGGAGAGATTTCTACACGTGTATTCTCAGAACTTCACAAAGGAAGTATCATATTCGTTAACCGACAAAGGTTACGGTTACACTTCTTCGAGTTCTAAGAACAGGATGTTTAGTCTAGTACTACTACAACTGTCAGTTTTATCAGGCTCTCTCTCTCTCTCTCTCTCTCTCTTACAGATAAAGATTGAAATGGAATATGAAATTAAACAGTAAATATCACCGGATGTTAATAAATACCGATGTATGTATACTTAGAACTATAAAGCGAGGTGTCATGCAACAGGAAAAAATATATCATATTACTACAGTATGGAGTTAAAGGAATGAGTAAGGCTCTATAAATGAAAACATTTTTTATATTATGAAAGATTACACTTTATTCATATTTTTCACTACATGATATCTGTCAATCATTATTAATTTATATATATATTCTCGAAGTACATGTTTGATTACAAAATCCTGAGCCGTGCGAGGCTTCAAGTCCAAATCTCCTAACATCTCTCGAGCGTACGCGATGATTTTTATTTCGTAACAGCTTTTTATAAAATGATACAACTAGGGCATCGTTTTTTCGTGAATCTCGCGAAAACTTATGACAAAACGCGCGTAAGTTAGGTAGCCTAACCATATGATAAAGAAACATAACACAATACTGGCCGCACACCTGTGAATCAAAGCTTTGCAACTTTTTTTTATTCCACTGATACCGCTTGCAATTTCTTTTGAGTCGTTTAAGATGATGTTCGGACATTGGTGGTAGTCCGTAACTGTCAAAGTATGTTCCATAACCGTCTGAGTCTATGTAGATAGCAATCCAATGCATCCCTTTCTTCGTGTGATCATCTGTATTAGCTATGATGGCAGCTGGATATTCCAAAATGTTTGGAATTCTATCTGCAGCGTACACACCAACGGTCTTGACGGTTAACGGCTCAAGAGCTTTTAGTAATGCTCGAGTATTCATTATTATTTCAGCAATGATCGACTACGTCCTCCGAGTGTGTCGCGTAAATAGACGAAGAAGTAGCTGTGCGTACCCGTGAGTGTAGTTTGCAGTACAATGCATCACTGAATTTCTGTGCAGAATCTTGTGTTATACCCTCAGCTATAGAGTGTAACCACTTTCGTAGCACATATGCATGATTGAGAGCACAATCGCGACTGGAGTTTATACCTTGCAGACCATGATTTAAACACCTAAAGTTACCAGGATAAGTTTTTTTCAAATCGTCAAAATTCGGGGCATACATTTCTTCAACGTTCACAATTTCACGACACATCACAGTCTCCAAGTATCTCCAATTGTCATGACCACGTGTAAAAATGCGTATAGCCACTTTAGCTATTTGTTGTAAATGATGTTGTATTTGTTCAATGGTGATGTCACCTTCATGCCAACGAACTCCATGAAAATGATTAGAAATGTACTCGTTAGATCTTTTAATTCCAGTTGGAAGTTCTTCAAATTTATGGGGTTCCTTAACTATCCAATGTTCGACAATTCTGTGCTCTAAACCAAGTACACCAACTTCTTTAGGTGTAAACTTCTTGTTACGGTCTACCAAACCCTGAATATTGATAACGTAATCCATGATACTTTAGACAATTCACTTAGTCGATCCAAACTCGCTCGCTTTCCAAACAATACTAAGCGTAAGACGTACAGCTTCTTTACTACTCATCTATACCGTGGAGGCGCTGCTGTTGCTTCTTTTCCCCTCACTCTCCTCCTTCTCCTCTTACTTTGCCATCGCTTCAACGATATTATGCATTAAAATCCGTTATTATTTGCCTACTTGAATCTATTTCCAAGACATTGTCGTATTCGGCGTAAATTATACAATTAATTGTAGATTCAAGTGCTCTCGCAAATTTTACTTCTACACGTACACTACCGTGCTTGATTAAATTCCAATGAGACACTGAATTTGCCGATAAATTAGGTGTTAGATCAAAAGCAAATAATGTATACCCTCCATCGTAGTCCGTTCGTGAGATAAGTAATAATTCGTTTAGAAAATGAATCCCAGTTCCAGAATATAATGTATGATACGAGTCGATAAATAGTGGATTTCCACCCGTAAATCGAGGCTGCAATGGTTTGCTGGGGATCTGGACCCCATCCACATAAAGAGAAATATAGTTTATATTAAAATGTTGGAAATTAAATGGATTAAACTTTCTATTTCCATTGAATGCCTTGTTATCCACAAATCCGATGATTATTCTTTTGGGTATTTGACCAAGAATAACGTTGTCCAGTGTATCACCAAGAATACCTCTATGCATTGTAAATGACTTTACCTCTACACGATTGATTGGATATTTAGCAGTGGCTTTTGTAAGTGCATTATCATGAGCTAGCATAGCACCTGGACTTATTTTAACTCGACGTACAATGAGTGAAGCTTCCTTAATACGTATATTAAATTTTTCGTCATCTGTATAATCCATCAAACAAAAAGCATCCTTACTTCTAACCAAACGTAATCGCAGTTCAACACCGTTTAACAGAAATTTATTTTGATTAAAAACATCGCAATGTAAATGACCCAGTAAATCGACAGTTTTACCATTTATGGTAAAATACTGACGATTACACTGACCAAGATTTGCATTTTCATCAGTACGCTTGGTATTGGGAGGTGATGTCCATTTTCCAGGGGTATCCGCATACCAGAGTCCACTCGAGAGATGTAATTCCATACTGCTCTTTGAATAATTTAACAGTGTTTCAATGTAAGCTCGGTAAGGATAAGCATTGTTTGGTGGTGAAACCAATTTTTGATTGAAGAAAACGTCTATTTGATTAAATAGCGAGTGTAACGTGTTATTTATTGGTGCTACCTTTGGATACTCTGTAGCTTTAGCTGCTTCTGCAATTTCAACGCTTGGCTCTATCTGCATACGAATGCTTAGCATTGTGTGTGCAAGATCGAGATAATCATTGCCGGCTGGAACAACGAATTCCAATGGACCATCGTCTGTCAGCGAAGAAACTGGTTTATAATGTATTAATTGAGAGCTTTCCAACGAAGTCTGTGTAGGTGGTAATGTAAATAAATCTAATTCTGATTTCATGCATTCGCATGAGTTTGAGTGTAGAAAAGCCATATTGAAAAATGTCTATGTAGATCCAAAAATATCGCTCACACTGCGTTGTTTTACCCTCCTCCTCTTCCTCGTTGTCTTACTAGCTTTCTTTTTCGTAGATTTGCGAACACTGACACGGCTCTTATTCTTCTTCTTCTTTTTCTTTACACGACCACTTCTACTGCTGATGCGTACAGCTGAACTGTTCTTGGACGATTGACGCTTCCGCTTTTTAGCAGGTATCTTATATCCTGATCCCTTCATCATAGAAGAAATTTTATCAGCGGCTTTATGTCTAAGATTTTTACCAGACTCACGCATGCGCGTATTTACAGCTTGTTTCAAATTGATTCCGTGATTTCCCACATCATCTAGCACATGCATTCCTGCTCTGATAGCTTCTTTTCCAACGGCCTTAGCTCCACTCGTAACGTAAGGTAAAACTTTTCGAAATAATCCACTCAAAAAGGCGCCGATTCCACCATGACCTCGCTGATAAGTTGAACCTGCAAACACTCGACGTACTCCTCCTCCTCCTCCTCCTCCATAGCCGATTTGATCAGCATAGTATTCTGTGTAGTGAGCCATTTTTTTGCTTAAAGAACGCGCTTGAAATGTAGTGTAACGGTCACTGTCTCGTACTCGAATGGTATATGATCCCCATTTTCGTCTCTTATATCTATTATTATATTCTGAAATGTGTTATTTAACAAAGGTAGATAAATTCCTGGTGCAAATTGTTTGACCACTCTCGAACCAAATTTATATTTAGAATTATCGAGTGTTACTATACGTAAAAGGGATGCTTGAACATCACCGACTGTGTACGGAATACAAATATCAGAGTAAACGAAAAATTGATCAGCTATAGCCCTTGCCAAACAGCCAGGTCTGTTTCCAACTAATGTTGCATTTTTTGACTCTGCAGATGGAATCAAGGGTATAAATTCCTGATTTCTATATTTTTCATTCTCAAAGCCAAATATACGTTTGAGCTTTTTGCTCAAGCTGAAAAAATGAGATTCCTTACATTCACACTTTTTATGTAAATTGTAATAACCACTTTTTTTCTTTGTCGGTTCAATACGTAAATGAGATTCGGGTATATTGTTTATAGCTTCTGTGAGATTGTTGAGATTCTCGTAAACACCTGGTGGAAAAATGGTAACGTTTGGTTTGACGTTTGCCCAATCTGGTAAATATTCAGATGTATCTCTCTTTCTTGCAACTGCTATTCTACGTCCATTAACAAACTTTATATTACTTTCGTGTTTCTGAATATGCATTATCGTGCATGGTATATTGATTTCCGTAAGAGCAACACTCCACTTACCATGCAGACGTACTTCGTGAGATAAGTGCGTGGTGAAGCAAGATGTTGTATTATCAGAAAAATATTTCATACTACTGTTGCTCGGTAATATCAAATAAAATTCGTCCTCAGCCATGTTCAAAGTGTAACGATTTCGCTTGCTTTAATCCACGAATTAAATTTATCAGGATAGCCAAGCCACTTTACGAAAACTTGTTTTTTAACACCACGCCCCCTACTCTTGATCACACGTTCCACTTTGAATTCCTTATTTTGTAACAAACGATCATAGCTAACTCGAGCTAGTTCTTCAGGGTAAAAAAAGCCGTCGATTATTTCCCCTTCTAAATCAGTCAATTCATAGGTAAAGAGATTTTGACGACGTGAGATACGGGTAATCTTAAAGATCTCTTCACTGTAATTCTTTTCGTAACCTTTATCGAAGGTGCCTTTCAACCGACTGATGCGAACATGGTCACCCACGTTGTATATATGTGCTCTAGACTTTTTTCTCTGACTAAGAGCTCTTTTTTCCAAATTTTTCCTTGCTACAACTGCATTACGAATATTTATCATCGCCGGAACCATTTTAGTACCACTATGTATAGTGTGATTATATGCGTAAACGATATTTTCAATAACATCGATATACCTATGAGTATTTTTGTGAGTAAAATATCTGAACATACGTTCTTTGAGCGTGCGATTTAGACGCTCGACGACAGCTGCTTTAACATCGGGATTACGTGCCACTCTAAAATTAATCTTGTGTTGTTTTAAATAATTTTGAAAATCTGATCCTACAAACTCTTTGCCTCGATCAGTTTGTACAAGAATTGGACTTCGCCCATCGGCTCTTTTTAAGATTTTTTCGAAAGCAGCTACAACACTTTTTGTACTCTTGTCACGTAAAGGCTCGACCCAAGCATATTTACTGAGAACGTCTATAACTACAAGTAAATACGCAAAATTGTCGTTGTACGTTTTGAGAGATTGCATGTCACACAAATCCATTTCCCAACAATCATCCACATTAGTGACATTGTACATCAATCTAGGAAATTTTCGTCTAATGGGTTTGTGAAGAGTGTATGCATCTTGATTGCTTAACCACTCATTTATCTCACTTTTCTTTTTCTTATTTTTACCATTGACTCGTAAAAGATTGCGTGCACCAGCGTATCCAGCCTCGTGTCTAGTGTCAAAGTATTGATTTTCATAAGACATGTTAAATACTATAAGTCAACCATTTGTCGCCTGCTTTTCGTGGTGTGGATTTTTTCTTATTCAAACGTGCACTATAGCGCTGCGCGGCTGCGAGTCTAGTACTTTGTTCTAAACTCTCAGCGCTCTCGGAATTATTTCTCTTGGTTGAAGGAATTTTGTTTAATGCACGTTTCAAACTTTCACTAATTTTTATCACCTCAGGATTACTTATTAATTTGGATGGAGTATCAGTTGTTGCTATAAAATTAGCTAATTGAAATCTTCCTACAGGCTCTTCAACAGACCTACTCCGCACCACGTCTTCTAGTAAATCTATAATATTTGAGTGTGGTATAGCTTTATCATCAATGCTAACTGTACCTGCATTATCCCATTTAATACGATGCGATGCTGCTGATGATTTCCAATGTTTAAGCAATAAACGTGCTTTTCTCACATAACCCTTGGAAACGCTTGCAAGTATCGCTTCATCGGACAATGGGCTTGATATATCTTCATTTTCATGCTCTACATCAAGTATATTTGCATCTGATAAAAGTTCCTGACATTCCAAATTTTTAAAATGAAGATATCTTCTTAAAATTTGTAAATATTTTTGACATTTTTCACGTTTATCGGTGATACTTTTTGAAAAAAGTATATCGTGCATCTCACCATCGAGCCGACTTAAATTATCACCCTTTGTCTGTATCGTTGGCTCTTCTTCTACTATATGCTGCTGCTGCTGCTGCTGCTGCTGCTTTACTCTTTCGTACGATTCTTCTGGCACAATGACCATTTTACGTGCGTGTTCCACATTTTAGTTCCCAGAAAGACCAAATATTTTTGACACAAGCGCACCTATAATTGGTGCAAGTAACACTGGTAAAAAAGCACCACCGTTTTGAATAATGACGCGTTTCTTTTTTTTCCACTCTTTTTCACTGTTATTACTACTGTTGGATTTATTTAATAATTTTCTCAAAACATTTTTATGTTTTTTTAACTTTGACTTGTGAGAGTTTTTAACTTTAACGACACCGTGCAATACATTTAACACACACTCGCATATGCTTTTGATGAGTTTTTTATCAGCTACACGTAACAGTGCTAAACGCTGTTGACTATCTGCGTGACAAAGAGCATTCAATACTGCTACACACTTTTTTGTAAAATGCCTCGGTAGGCAACCACACTTTGTATCTTCTTCTTCTTCTTCTTGAGCAGCAGCAGCAGCACCACCACCACCACCACCACCACGCTGTCTTCTATATCGTCTACGACTGGTGGTTCTCGCAGATGCTCCTCTCCCTGCCATTGTTTCAATCAGACTGAAGCTTTAATCATAGAATCCGCTACTTTTATCGAAATTTATTCTTCGGTACATACGCGTAACTAAGTCTATCATCGGGAAAAACAGAAGTTCGGAAACGAAATTCATCCTTGGTTGACTGTTTCAAATCCAACAAAAGATAGCCATGAGCAGTTGACGTACTATCGAGATACGCGTCTTGTAAAAATTTTGGGTCTTCGGGATAGACTTGCCGTGCTAGATATTGTATTTGCGATCGATCACGTGGATTTTTAAAAATAACGAGATAATTGGCATTTAATGAGATATCGCGTTGGCCAGCTCCTTTGTGAAAAAGATTTTGTGTAATAAAAATCACACTTAAATTCTTGTGATGACTTCCCTTTGTAAATAAATCGAGAATTATGTTATTCGAGGATTCTCTCATTAAATCATCGATAATTAATAATTTTTTCTTTTCATTGTCTTGAGAATAATCTGAAGGCTGCGGTAATCCCTCGTGAAATTCAACAATTTTTTTTCTACTCGCGCTACTACTTGCATCTCCTGGAACAAAGTCCGTCTCATACGTAGACTGCCATTCAGCATAATAGAGTAATATCCGGTCAAAAGTTACATTACACATAAGTGGAAGATGTCGAAGAAACCTTTTGACAAAAACTGTTTTACCACAACCCGTGGGTCCGCTTACGATACACGTAAACGGATGTTTGAATCGTACATCCATTTCGACACACGAGCGCACGTACACACGAGATTTACCTTAAAATAAGCTTACACCACGCGGGCGGCGGCGGCGGCGGTGGCGCGGCACACGTAAAAATAAGCTAATTTTACGTGTGCTGAATCACAAGCTGATATTACCGCTATTCAAGCTGATAATTGTGGCGGATAAGCTAAATAACGCCACGAGTAAGCGTTAAAATAAGGTGGATTTCCATAAGAAGCGTTCTCCACGGTAACAGAAGCTATACTGAGGATATAAAAATGGGTTGAGGGATCTTTTAAATGAAAAATAGAAAATTATATAAAAATTTGTGTTTTTTTTATTTACAATAGATATATAAAAATGAGTTAATTATTCTTAAATCCAAATGGTAGAGACTTACGTGACGTAAGATATCGTCGTTTTTTCAATACAACACAACATGTTTTCGATTCTTCTCGCGTTACAACTTCATGCATTTTAGTTCTTCTGATAGCTTTGAATTTTAAGCGTATTTTACTACATTCATCGTTAATTTTTTCGGATTCGTGATTTTTGTTTGCAAAGGCATCGTTAATAAAATTCTTAATGCTATCAAAATTAATTTTTACACCATTTGAGAAGTTGAATGAGATGCCTTTTACTTTACAACATTCAATTTTATCAGTTTTATTTGGTGTTACAGCTGTGTAAGCGTAAAACTTTGGTCCTCCCGAAACAAAATTATCTATATACGTATTCTCGCCATAACCACAAAGTTCATCCGTCATATCGCCTAGTTTAGAGCCAATAAAAGGTTTATACTCATCCGGAGCATCGTCATGCGAAACAAATATACAAGAATCTGTGTCATAATAAAGAACACGATCACCTAATCTTCTCAAGTAATCATATAGTTCTAAACGTGCTTGAGCAGTGGTGTAAGCCGCAATCACGACACTCGTATGC
>CM053170.1:29039567-29053955 GCA_012977825.3 Pteromalus puparum
TGGGAGGCCACGGGCGATCCTATAAGAACAAATATAAAGTTTGAACCAAGAAAATTTTTCATCCTCGTATTGACAGAGAACACCTGCATATATTATCTATATATATATATATACCCTATATTATATAGATCTAAAGCGTTGAACAAAGTGAGATTATATTGGAATAGAGATATCATTGTTTTGGTTTATACATAATACAAAGTCATTAAAGTATCATACGTACATCACTGGGGCCGGACCCCTATCTATCAGTGTAAACAAACCATTGATGATAAGGTATCATGTTTGTTTATAAAAACACAGTGTTTATTATGAAAACAAGTATAAAGATAAGTTATTCGCACGTCTCGAACTATGTATCTTGCAAACACCTCTTATGACGACATAGAGAAAAAGACAGTTTTATGTATGATAATTTACAGCGTTTAGTATAATAGTATGTGGATCCTAAAAGGACGATTTTTTAAGGTACATTATAAGTAAAAGATGATAGGAGATGCATCATGTTGTTCTATAGAAACAAGTCAATTACATATCTTTATTACTTGTAGAACGAATAATAAATATAATTTAATATATTGTTTAGCAAGAAATCTAAGCACGCTCGAAGATATTATAGAAGATCAAGAGGCTTGGAAAATGGTCTTACGAGCAGATAAGATTCCTCAAGTTTTACGAGAATCGCACTGTGAACCCACAGCGGGACACCTGAGACGACGTAAAACCTATGAGCGAATCGCGAGATACTTTTATTGGAAAAGTATGTACAAGGACATCAGCGACTTTGTACGCTCCTGCGCCGTCTGCCAACAATGTAAAGTAGAGCAGCTACTACCAGCTGGACTAATGGGCAGGCGCAGAAGTTATGGACCTTGGGAAGTTGTAGCCAGTGATATCATGGGCCCCTTCCCACGCTCTACTGAAGGATATTGCTATATTTTGATATTTATTGACACTTTCACCAGGTGGATCGAAGTGGTACCGATTCGCAAGGCTGACGGTAACACACTCAAGAAAGAACTAAATGAGCGGGTTTTTCTACGCTTTGGGGTGCCCGATATATTTTTGTCTGACAACGGCACCGAATTCCGTAACAAACTGCTCGACCAGTTCCTACGGCAGCATGGCACGGAGCACCATACTATCCCACCGTATCACGCGCAAGCAAATCCTGTAGAGCGGGTTAACCGAACTTTTAAGACGATGGTAACGTCGTTTATAGAGAACGAACACAAAAATTGGGATAAGTTCCTGCCGGAGCTCACCTTTGCCTATAACACCGCTACGCAGGAGTCAACGGGAGTGAGCCCCGCATTTCTGAACATGGGACGACATCCGACTCCTCCGCACAATACTAAACGAGCAGAAGAACAGGCCGCTCGGCAAGAAGCGGAACAGCTGGCGCTAAACAAGTGGGAAGAACGAATGCGTAACCTTTTCGATCTGCGACTTATTACGGCAAAAAGAACGCAGCGCGCTACAGAACGTCAGTCGAAATATTATAACGCGAAGCACAGACAAGTCGAATTCAAAATAAATGACTTGGTCTGGAAGCGTAATCGCATTCTGTCATCAGCTGTCCAAGGAATTAACGCCAAGCTGGCTCCCAAGTACGCCGGACCTTTTAAAATCACCGCTCGTTTGGGCCAGAATGTGTACCGACTCGAAAACGAAGCAGGAGAGGTGTTCGAGAAAATCCATGTCGTCGATCTGAAACGCTACCTGGCCGGAGAAGAACCACCCACCGAAGGAGATCAACAGGAAGAAGTCGCGAACGACACTGCGCCACCGGTAGAAAACCATGTAAACGTGGATGCGCCACGTAAACGCGGCAGACCGAGAAAGACGCGTGTAGTTGTTGCTCGCCACTCGACTAAAGTTACGCGAGCGAAGAAGCTTAGTAGCCCTCCGACGGCTAACGCTCCTCCGACGGCTAACACCCCTCCGGTGGAAACAGGGAAAGCGAAACGCGGACGACCCAAAGGGTCTACGAAAAAACCGGTACCGCCAGTACACGTTTCACCGCGACGCATGCGACCACGCGCGAAAGAAAATTAGAATCGCAAAATTTTTTTTTCTTTTTTTTTCTTCTTTTCCTTTTTCACACTACACTTTTGCAAAAACTCCGGTTTTAAAGTGCAGGATAGGCAGGTCCCTAATGAGTTGTTTCTTTCCCCCGGGGCCTTCTTTCCCCAAATAGATTAGACACTCTAAAAGATGAGCAGCAGACCAAGGGAAGACGCACCATGGGTAGCCCGAATGGACGGACCTCGGGCCCTGATCTGGCATAAAACGACCGACCAACAGGGCCGAAGCAAATGGACGCTAGCGTATGTGGACGTCCCTCAACAGGCCAGCAAGTCCACTGCCTCGGACCCAGAGCAAACCACACCGACAGGTCCGCCGCCCCATCAGGAAACCGAGGCTCCCGCAACCACGGTACCACCAGAGAAGGCAGCAGCAACCGCAGCAGAGAAGTGGGCAGAGGTTGAGGCGCGCCTGGCTAAAGCCCGAACGCAAAAGCAAGAATACTTCCGAGCTCAGGAGGAAGCGTTCGACGAGCTCGACCAGTTCCTGAAAACCTACGGCGAGGAAGGGAAAGCCCTCGCGGGGAACTACCCACAACTCGTCGCGGGCGAACGGGAGCTTCAAGAGCTCGTCGACGCCGAAAAGAAGCGCCGGGCGGAGACCAGGCGTGCCAAAGCCGCCGTCGCCCAGGCCGAAGAGGAGCTACGGCAACAGAGGGAGCGGCACGGGAAAGAAACAACGGAACTCCTAGAGCAGATGAGGCGCGCCAAGATCAATGCCGTGCGCGCAGAGGGCTCAAAGATGCCACGGTGTTTTGTCTGTAAGCTCGAGGGGGTCATGCGTGGACAAGAGTGTCCCCGTAGGGAATTCCACGGGAAAAATTAATTGCGTAGTCGCCCTGTAGGCAACCACCGAGGCTCGCCCTAAAAAGTTTATATGTTAAACAAACAATACATACACCTTGTAAAGAGACCTGGAGAGTGTTTGCAAAATTATCTCTTTTTCCCTACCGATTTTAAATTTCAGAAAGCAGGACTTGAATGATTGTTCACTGCACAGTTCCAGAAATTGTTTTTTTTTTGAGTTTTCATAAATTTAGATTTATTTTCTTTTTCTACTTATTTTTTATTTTTTATTTTTCCCACACAAACATATGCATGCTGGTGAGAGATAATTGATGGAGAGCTGATACACCGTTCGGGTATCCAGCATCTGGAAGGGGGGAATATGACGAGGAACAATGTTAACTCGTCATAACCTCCCCAGCATAAATATCATGATGTATAATAATGTATTACAGCTCTGTTACAGGCGAACGGCAGAGAGTGGAACGGGAAGTTCCGTAAGCACGGTAAGTGGGGAGAGAGAGAGAGAGCCTTGCGCGCGTGCCGCGTCTCGCGGAGAGAGAGACAGATTCGTTTAGATTCGCAGAGAGTAAGCATCGTGCGCGCGACTCCCCGATACGAAAAGACCGATAGCTTTGTGAGAGCGACGTGCGAAGGCTCCCGGTTTATGACTGCAACCCAGAGGGTCCGACAACGACTGCGCCTTGTTCGAGGTTTCTGTGCAACTTCGCTACGTCCAAGGCTTCCGAGCGATTCCAACCACTCGCCTTCGAAGGAGACGTCCTGGAGCTGAGCCGACTCTCGTCAATCGCTTCACGGTGCACGTGCGAATAAACTGCAGCTAGTCGAAATACGACCTTGGCCGGTCCACCTACGAACTCGATAATACCCGAGGAAACGAGACTTGGTCTCGATTATTACGCGGTTGTCTCTCCGCTCCGGTAGCTGCACTGCACGCAGCTGACGTCTGCGCGGCTAGCGACACCGAGCAGAGCAGCCCCGTTATATGTTTCTTAAGTGATTTATTTTGTTTCTCTTATATCTTGGATTTAAAAAAACCGCTGCCAATTCATTGGCACGTAGCTTCCTCCAACGAAATTTATTGTTCCGTAATCGAGGCACAAAAAAACTCATTTTTTTAGTTTTTGATTCATTACTGAAAAAATAAGTAGTTCAATTACTTGAAATTCTAATGGAATATAGTTCGACACGTGACCCATTGACATAATTTTTTTTTTTTTCGTGAGCTTATGATGACTAGTTTCAGAGATATTAATTTTTTTTTAAAGTAAATAATTTTATTATTATTATTAAGTATTAAGTATTAATTTTTTTTTAAAGAAAAGTAGGTAATTTTACTATCTTTCAAATGCATTTTAGCTGAATTGTTTGGAACAATGTATCTAAAAACATGTTTCGAGGAAGCTTTGTAATAGTAAAATTTTCAGTTTCGCTAAAACTTCATAGAAACATGTTTTAAATGAAAATGATGATTTTTGAAAAAAAATTAATATCTCTGAAACTAGTCATCATAAGCTCACGAAAAAAAAAACATGTTGCTGGGTTACGTGTCAAACTATATTCCATTAAAATTTCAAGTGATTTGACTACTTATTTTTTCAGTAATAAATCGAAAACTGAAAAAAATGAGTTTTTTTGAGTCTCGATTATGGGCGTAAAAAGGCCTTATTGCACTGGAGATTTTGGGAAAAGGTAGATATTTTATATGTTTTGGCTAAGTTAATTGCGCAGCTTTGAAACCCCTATGGTTCTTAAGATATCAAGGTTTCAATTTCTTTGAAAATTTTTTGATTCCATATATCTCTAAAAGAATGTAGTCAAATGCTTTAAAATTTTATTTGGTGATTCGCCATAAACGAAGATATCTGCTGTTAAAATTTCAACGATTTCGTTGAGCGGTTGTTAAGTAAAGAGCTGAAATGTAAAAACCGATTTTTCTAAAAAATTTGGCTTCCTCTTATAGGGTTGTCGTTGCACGTCGTAAAGTCCCTCCCTACGAATTTATGTCATACTGATAATATTAAAATAGCGTTCACATACTGAATTTTAAAACAATATTTTATTTATTGGAACAATAAATTTCGTTGGAGGAAGCTACGTGCCAATGAAATGGCAGCGGTTTTTTATTTTATCTGCCGAACGAAGCGGTCAATCCCGAGGACCAAATGGGGAAAAGTTGATAATTTTATTATCTTTCGAATGCATTTTAGCTGAATTTTTTGTAACAATGGAATGATTAAAAAAAATAATAATAATAATGTTTTTTGAAAATCTAAAAATGGCCATTAAAAAAAATATTTGAAAAAATAAAAAAATAAATGTTGTTCCCGAATTCAGAATCCAAAAATAGATATGCATGTCAAATTTGATTGATATTGACGGAGTAGTTTCAGAAATATCACGGTATACATGAAGTTTTAGCGAAACTGAAAATTTTACTATTACAAAGCTTCTTCTAGGAGGAAGCAAAAAGAATCTTAGAAGTTAAATGTTGTTTTAAAGACTCGAGTCACTTGTGTCGTCGTAGCTTTAGCATCCGTTCTTCTTCTTCTGGTCCTTTGGTTTGACTGTTGGGGACCATTCTTCTCCTTCTGTTTGGGTAGCTTTATTCTTCATTTTTAGTTGTTGTTCGTGTCGTTGCTTCGCGCAAGATTTTTGTTTTGGTGCCTCTGTGTTCTGTGGCTGGTTTGTCTCGATTTTCGTGTGTTGAGCAGCCTGATGAAGCCATTGACAATGTTTTTTGCTTTGGTTTTTCCGCCATTGCCGTGTGTGGCCTTCTTAATGGCTCCATTGCCGAGCTATTATCGTGGTCGTTTTGTGTTTCGTTTGCATTGGCTGCATATTTTCTCTTGTTCTCTTTTATGAGTTAAATATATTCCTTTGGCGATCATCTCGCCACACTCGAAGTGCATTACGTGTGTGCCACTTGTCCTGTGTAATTTCCATTTAGCGTCATATTTGCCCGATGCATTCATGAGCGCATGTATGGCATTGGTTTTTGTATCATATGTCACACACCTCTCAAATCTCTGGTTCGGTCGTTCTTCCGTGGTTTTGGTCGAAGTATCTATTTGTTGTACCCCTTCAAATTGCTGGAAGTAATTGACGAAATTTGTTACGGTCTTTTCTGCTGGTATTCTGACCTGTAACGTTGTGTTCTCTGCCATTGCTTGTGTTTCTTTGTGGTTCTGCTCTTTTAGCTTCTTGTAAGCTAGCCATACATTGTATCTTATGAGGATTATGATGAGTATAATTAATTGTGACATCGAGCCACCGTACAGTAATGTGTTCGTGGTGTATTTTTTTATTTTGTGCTCTCCGATTTTTTTTAACTGAGTCATAACATCGTGTAAGGGTCGCGCTTGACTTCCTCCAGTATTGGGTCCCATTACATTTACTGCCTGAAGGTCATTTATTACTAGACTATTCGCTTCTTGTTCGATCAAAGGATAAAGGTCGATTATCTTTTGGTCTATTTCGGGTTTGTATTGATAGGTGAATTCTGTGTCTCTGGTTATTTCACCAGTGATCACAGCATTTTGGGTCCTCCCAGTACAGGTCAGGGCTATACGAATAATTCCGACTTTTTTAATGGAAACCTTTTCTTCATTTTCATTGTTACAACTGATGGTCAATGTTTCTTGGCGTGGCGTCGAGTATAACCATGATTTGTCTTTCTCTAAGTAATTCCATTGCGTTTGTGTGTTTTTTTGATAACGTATGTCACACATCTTCAACGCTTGCTTTGTTGGGTTTAGCAAAAGAGTTACTTCACAATCCTCAGATTCTGGTAAATGTCGGAATTGACCTAGTGTTGGGCATATGTGAGCGTAGTATGTTTCGATACATCGCTGCCTTTCTTCTTCATTGAACTTCAGATATTTTGTATGATCAATACTGCAAATAGTTGCTTGATTTTCCTCAATTAATTTACTTACTCTTTCTCCCAATACTTCATCCATATGTTCAGCTCTATAATTCGGGTCTAATTCATGCATTCTGAATCTCATTTCTTCTGGTATGTCATCTCCTTTAGAAAAATGTGAGGGTAACTCTAGCTCCGGCTCGCTTTCTTCTTTGTGTTGTATGAAACTTTTTCCGTCATATCTCTTTATACTTTCTTCAAACTTCCTGCTGGCTTCTTCAATTTTTTTTTCTGTGTAAGGTTGTCATTGTCTGTGTTTATTGTATGTTAAGTTCATTGTCTGTGTTTACTTCTGTGTTTACCCGGTACAAGATACTTCCACTGGAATTACATTTACTTCGATGTTGCTTATCGTTCGATTTTGACTATCTGTAGACGAAAATATCTCGTTTTTGTCCCCTTCGTGGTTTTCGGAAGTGCTCTTCGCTTTATGTATTGGGCAATTGGGCTTTCTACTTTAGTGGCCTTTCCTCGAGTTCTATGTGCGATCACGCTATGTTCCAGTTTAGGTGCGGTTTTGTTGATCTTTGAACCTATTGGTCTGCCTCTTCCCCTAGACGCTTGTGTCTTATCAGTTGCCGAGTGAATTCTGGTACGAGAACTCATTCGATCCAAAACCAAATTTTTAGGTTTGTCTGCGGTTTTTTTCTTCTTCTATAATAAGTACTTTGATTATTGGTAGATTCTTATTGATTTCTTCTTCTGTCATTTCTGGAGGATTTCTAGATAAAGCGTCAGCGTTCTTGTTTAAGGGGACAGATACACCTTAAAATATCAAAAAATAAAAAAAAATAAAGTTTTTATTTATGATAATTTTAAATTGTTTAAAAAATTGTTTAAACAATCCTATAAACCCAGAAACATTGTAAAAAACCAAAAAGAATGTCTGTATATGTCATATACCAGGTACAACAAGAGCCCAGAAATCATAATTTCCATTTTTACAGCTACCGCAGACTTATTTAGGATTATGGCTTCGAAGGGCACTTTACTTTGACAAATATATTGCTTGAAATACATATATTTTGGTTATGAATGTAAAAATTTGAAAAAGAATTTGATTTAAAAAAGTTGTCAATAATTATTATGCACAATATTTGTCATTTTTTCTAAATTTTAAATAAAATTTTTTACTAATACCTATGGACAAAATTTTTAAATCAAATTCTTTTTCAAATTTCCACATTCATAACCTAAATATATGTATTTCAAGCATTATATTTGTCAAAGTAAAACTGCCCTTCAAAACTGCCCTTCGAAGCCATAATCCTAAGTAAGTCTGCGGTAGCTGAAAAAATGAAAATCATGATTTCTGGGCTTCGAAGACTTGTTGTACCTGGTATATGATATATACAGACATTGTTTTTAGTTTCTTACAATTTTTCTGTATTTATAGCATTGTTTAAATAATTTTTTAAACAATTTAACATAATTATTAATAAAAACTTCATTTTTTTTATTTTTTGATATTTTAAGGTGTATCCGTCCGCTTAATTTTCCACTTTCCTACTGTGCATCTAGTTTAAAGGTTCATGATCACTTACCAAAGTGAATTTTCTACATAATAAATATGGTTTGAACTAGTGTAAGGCGTAAAGTACTGCAAGGAACTCCTTTTCTGTGGTGGAATAGTTCCTTTCGGCTTTATTGCGTGCTCTAGATAGGTACTGCACCGGATGGTCGAACCCGTCTTTCTTTTGACAATGGCATAGTCAGAAACGTCTGTGGTTAGTGTGAATTCTTTGTCAAAATCTAGGAATTGCAGAATTGGCTCCTTTATTATGCATTCTTTCAATTGTTGGTAGCTATTTTCACACTCTTGTGTTCACTCAAATTCCACGTTCTTGGTGGTTTTGCGATTTTCGCAAAGTCCTTTATGTATTTTCTATTGTATCCGAATATGACGGCACTTCTCTTACATTCTTTGCACTTTTCGGAGTCGCAATTACTCGATTGCAATTACTTTCTCTGAGTTAGGTTCCACTTCTCTGGCACTAATAATGTGGCCTAGAAAACCCACCCCTTACGAAAATAATCTACATGTGAGATCCTGCATACCTGACTGCATGGCATTATGCATGAGCTACTGCATGAACATCTGCATAAAAAACTGTAAACTTTTATGCACGATTACATGCTATTATGGTGGAATATCTGCACAGAATTCGCGGAATTTGTGTATGAGTTACTGCACTGTTCTGTGTATACATATGTGCATAACATTAAGCATAAACTCTTGCTCTTTCTATGTACAGATTCGTACATTTTCGTATAAAATTTAAGGGAGTGAGAGAGATAGAGAGGGGTTAAAAGGTTACTGCACGTGCAGCAATTGCGAAACATTTTTTTGAATATTTGAAGGTTATTAGAAAAAAAAAAACTTATCTGACGTGGATGATGACGCCTTCAAAAATCCTGATTAATCCGTACACCAGCTCTGTTAAAGATCTTCGTAGCAACCGTAGAGGACGACTCGTAAAAATTTTCAAAGTCCAAACAACACTGAAGTTGCATGCATGCATGTATCAACGGGAGAAACGTGAAGGTCACTTCAGTCTTATTTATACTTGAAAATTTTCACGAGTCGTCTTCTGCGGAAGCTACGGAAATCTTCAATGGAGCTGGTGTACGGTTTAATCAGGATTTTCGAAAGCATCATCATCGACGTCAGATAAACTTATTTTTCTAATAATCTATAAGTATTCAAAATTTTGTCTTACGTTTGCCGCACGTGCGGTAATCTTTTAACCTCTCTCTATCTCTGTCACTCCGTTGAATTCTATACGGAAATTATTTTTCTTAAACGGGATGCATGTTTGAGTAAAAAAAAATATATACTTTGTTTTTAATTTGTTATTCTAGGTAATCGCTTGCTCTTTTCAGTTTTTGTAGGGCGGTAACGATTGTCTTTGACATTTCATCAGTGACGACGCGGGCCTGTCCCTTTATGAAAAAATCCTGCAGAAAACATAACAGAACAAACTCCAATTTTCACTGCAGGAGCCATACGGAAACCCTGCATAAATTTTAACATAATTTATTGCAGGTATTGTGTGCTTGCATTTAAATTTACGTACATAATATAGCCTTAACACGATGATCAGTATTGTATACTACATTTTTATATACAATATTCGATAAAGCATGTTTGCATGTAGAATGTCATGTACAAATCTGTGCATAGAAACAGCAAGTTCACACAAAATGTTATGCACACATGTATGCACAGACCAGTGCAGTAACTCATGCACGAATTTCGCGAATTCTGTGCAGATATTCTGTGCATTCTGTGCAGATAATGCTTCCGGCATTCTTGTGTATTCATAATTTCCGTTGATGGTGGTAAAGGCTGTTTTGTAACAATCTTCTGGTGCCATAGGTATTTGTTGGAAACCGCTTGCAAGGTCAAATATCGAGAAATAATATGCTCCTCATAGTTGGTACATTATATCTGCGATATTCGGAAGAGGATAAGCATCTCTGGTGGTCTTTTTATTGAGTTCTCGGAAATCTATTACCATGCGCCACCTCGAGTTTCCGTGGCTGACTGACTTCTTTGGCACGATCCAGATGGGAGAATTACATGGTGAATTTGATTCTCTGATTATTCTATCTTTCAATGTTTTCATAACACTGTCTCGCACTACTTGCTTGTGTTTTGGTGTATGCCTGTATTGCTTGTCTGTACACGGCAATTTATCTCCTGGTAGTAAAAATCGGTCGATGTAATCTTCTATTATTCGGTTCACAATATCTAATTCCTCTTTATTCAGATGTTGTCTGCGGATTCGTTCCACTATCACTTTCCCGTAAAAGTCACTGTCATGCTCTCCTAGAAAATCAGCTTCTGTCTGAAAAGGTGTCAGCTCTCTGGGGTCGACCTCTATGCTTACATCTTGCTCAGTGGTATTAATCGCCATTATTTTACATGTGTCATTGTCATTTATTACTATGCCTTCTCAAAGGAATACGTTTTCGTTTCCTACGTCTATTCTAGGCCTTCTCTCAACTCACTATGAATTAAATTAATTTTTACCACTTGCTTAGTTCTTGCTTTTATCGTATACTTGACTCTCTCTCTCTCCAGATTCAGGATTTTCTTAGTCCATGTTTTTAGAGATTCCGTTTTCCTGTAATTGGTTCACTCTTAGTACTTAATTGATTTCGTTCACTTTGCGAGTTTTGTAGCTCTTTGACTTAGGATTATGTTCTTCTTCATAACCTAGAAATGGTATCGGATGCATTACATCTCCGCTCACCATTAGTGCGTTCTTGTAATACGATATGATTGCCTCTTCCTTTTTCAAGTAGTTCCGTCTTAGCATTCCATCATATTGTATTGGAAAGTCGTCCGTTACAATTTGGAATTTCATCGGTGTACCTCTAATTTCTAAATACACTGATCCGACAGTCGATACTGTATGATCTGTTATTCCGCCTAATTCTCTGGCATCTTCGGCGCATATGAGCATGTCATCATCTATCAGGCTGAGTTTTATTAGATTGACTGTTGCGCCATTATCGACCATTAATTCTACCCATGGTTTGGTGGTTTCCATTGGTAGTCTAATCCTCACTGCCGTGGCTTCGTCGTTTTCCCAATCATAATGTTCAGGTCCTTTCAGGTTGTGGAGCACATTCTTGAGACTGGCTTGATTTGGTTAGTATTGCGATTACTGGTGTTTTCTGCTTATTGTTGCGCTCTTGTGCTTGGCGCTTGATTCTGATTGTCTTGTCTCTCTTCCCTGTTCTGCTGGATATTCTGTACTTGTCTTTGGTAATCCTCCTGGTCCACATTCCTTGTTTGTCTCTGGCTTGGATATTGGTCCTGATTTTGACGTGGATACTGATTCTAGTTTTGGTACTGACTCTGGCCTGCCATCCTGGGGTCGTGATGAGCCCCCTGGTAGTTTAAATTACAACCTTGAGTTTCATTATTGTAATTCCTTGGACCATTGTTTCTCCAGTTCGATTGATAACTGCCTTGATCTTCTCTTCTGTCTGGTCGTCGATTATTGTAGTTCACATATCTGCCAGTTCCGTGATCAAACAGTCTCCTTTGATTTTCTCTGTTGTCTTGATTATTTCAATTTGAATAATTTCTATACGGTCTATCTCCATCATTAAATCTGCCACTATTGAATCATTTATTGTTGTAACCGCCGGAAATATATCTGCCGTTGTTGTATCCACCATAATTATTTTTTGGATAATTTCCTTGATTATATGTTCCAGGATTGTAAGTGTTGCCACGTGGATTGCTCTCTCTGGAAAATCTTAGTGCACTGCGCTCGTAATCATTCACAATTTCTACATACGGTGGTCTGTATCTGTCATCATCATATCTATTTGCAGATCTGTAATTTTCATGCCTGGGGTCTCCAAAATTTCTGAAATCACTTCTTTTATCAAAATTCCTATTTGGTTGCCCATAGTCATTACGTCTCGTAGAACCATAAGATCTGGTGTCTGGAATGATCTTCGCCTCCATCCTGCTTTCTAATCTCACTGCGAGAAATATCCACTGCGAGGGCTCTAGTTGGTGCCATCATGTTATCTTGATAGCTGACTTCTCTCTCTTCTTCTAGGGCTTTGGCTGCACTGCTGAGTAAGACATTAATCTTATTATAAAAGTCTCCGACGGTATTTCCTTCTTGCATTTTCACGTTTTGAATTCGGCTATAATAGCTAAAATTCCTTCCAGGGCCAAATCTTGGCTTCAAGTGTTGAATCAGTTCTTTAATGGTATTTATGGTCCTGTTATTCAAGATCTTCTTTGCTGGTCCCGTTATGCGCTGCAAGACATTATGAACTGTGGTCTCATTGCAACTGGCACTAGTTAGGGTGTAATAGGCGGTGGTGTCTGCTTCCCCAGCACCTCCTCCTGCATCGACACCTTCTCCTGCACCATTTCCTTCATTATTTGGGTTATTTGGGTCGTTTAGAGCAACCATTGTTGCGAAGTTGTGGTTGAAGTCCGAGAAATAATAACCTGCTGGGTCTTCTAGATCGCTATCTGTTTCACTGTCTTTTATTGGATTTTCTGATTGACTTAAATCACTTTGTGTGACTCTTCTTCCTATCCTCTCTTTCTTTCTAAATTTCTCTTTGATGGCCTTGCAATTTTGTCCTATTATTATTATACAGGTTTTAGTAGAGATAACTCTGTTTTCACAGAAACACTTAGGTTCTGATAGGTTTTGGTTTTGTATAGCGAGTGGTCCTTACTAAAGTCTCGCGACTTGTTTTTTAGAAAAATTACACGCAAATAAGCGTACTCTCCCATTTTTCTCACCGACGCTACGGGACACAGCTCATCAGCCAGCTGCAAGAAACAACAGCAGCGCCATCAGGCAGTAGCGGCGGCAGCGGGAGTCACCACGCGGTAGCGGCAGCAGCGAGCGCGTATATCTATACATGTAGCGCAGCGAGCGGTGCGGGCATCTTCGTATGCTTGTATGAATGGTTTTTGTACATAGGTGTGAATGTGTGTGTATATATTTGTATGTAAGCGTTTTTTCGGCGGCTCGAGTCCCGCTCTCTCCGTAGCCTATATAAGGACCTACGCGGCCTATGGCCAGTCACTAGCTCCAGCGCAATTATCAGCGCACTAGTCCTACCAAGAGCAACCATTAAGCCTTGGTAGTAAAAATACTTAGAATATTTTCTCACTTTTGAAGGACTTATACAATTTTCTAGTCAAGCAAAGATATCGCAATTTAAGCGTATTAGTCTTGGACTTAGAAAAATTTCAGTTCCTTTCAAAAGACTTTGAGAAATTTTCGAATACTCTTATATTTATAAAAACTATCTAGTCAGGCACGATATCGCAATTTAACGCGTATCTGTCCTAGACTTCAACAAATTTCACCAAGTATCAAACATTTGGAAAACTTCGAATCATCAGATAACGCAAATTAAGCGTATCTGTTTATATTTTCGTTTGTAAAAATCAAAAGCGGATTTACTATTTTATTTCATTTTGTGATATTGAATATATGCAATAATCAATGCGATATTCTCAATTCTTAATATTCTTAAATTAATAATTTGAATATATTTATGTTGTTAAAATTATAGTCTTATTATTGTGTTAATTTTCACTACCTCGTATCCCGGACCTGACTAAATTATATAAATATTAAATAAAATCATTCTATTTAGTCTGCTGTCAGAAAGACGACACAGACTAGTAAACATTCACAGCTTTTCTCTAGTAAAATCATTAAATTATCTATTTTTTGCATAAATCTACATTACTACAGGACCGAGAAAAGTCGTGACCGTTTCAATCTTTATCGAAGAGAATGTTGAACTCAAAAAAAATAAAATCTTCACAAAATAAGTCACGCGTTTTTACCTTATGATCGGGGTAGGGCTTTATGTACGCGTGTAGTCTATTATTATATCGTATAATTATGTTACACCAATGAGCTTATATGTGTATATCTTCCTATATTATATAGTCATTTTGGCAAGACTCCCCCCCACCACCCTTCCACCATGACCCCCCATCAAATAACGTAAAATTGTTTCGTTTTTATGTGATTTTAAAAATATCCAAAGCCC
>CM053170.1:29067358-29109174 GCA_012977825.3 Pteromalus puparum
GTACTCCCAAACACCTCTTAAATGCGTTTCACGAAGTATAGCAAAACTGAAATTTTACTATTACAAAGTTCCTCTGAGGACGGACAAGCAAAAATCAAATGACTGCATTAGAAAACTGAGCAACATATCTTAATTACGATATTTTTTAATGCTATTTTACCTGTAGTTTGTTTTTTGCGATCCCAGTCGCCATCTTGCTAACAATGTCTCATAAACAGCTGTCAGTTGAAATTTTATCCTTGTGCTTCATGTCCTTATCTTATTAAATTAAATTTATAATCGTCAGGTCCAAGTAATAGTTGCTATGATATATTTCTGTCGCGTCATTTGGGAATTTTTGAATAATCGGCGTCAGTCGATAGGCCCGGGACTAAATAATTCGAAAACGATACTGCTCAGATAAACTTTCACAACACTGCCTGCCTTGACAAAGATAAGATGATTTATAGAAATAGTAATGTCAACCTTTGAAAGCGCTATATATGTGTGGGTGTGTGTGTGTGTGTGTGTGTATGTGTGATATAATAATACAGTTCATTATGATTTCTTTCAATATTTGTTAATTAAATATTTTTCTCATTTCATTGCAAGTTCGTATAAAAAGTATTTGAGTAAACAATAAATATTTTAAAATTTTTTTTACAATGAAAATTGATCTTGCAGTCTTTCTTGTTATTTTAAAAGACGTGCACAACGTTAGTCAATTGATTGATTTAATTGAAATAAATATTCCAATTTATTTATGACTTTCATTCTGAGAAAACCTTTTGAAATTAATTTAGTATGTTTGCGATATTTTAATAAAAGGATTTTGTGTGAAACAACAGCTATTTTGTCAAGCTTAGGCATCGAAAAGTTTCGATTTTGATCAGTCAAACATCCGGTCATTGACATTTATTGTTTCTCTAGACGAGTTCGTGAAACATCCGTGTATTCTAGAAACCTGCAGGCTGCACTCATGGGAGGAAGAAAAGAATATAAACGGAAAGGCAAAAAGTGAACATCATGACTATGTTGTACGAAATAATAATAAATGCTGTCATGGCAAGGCCATATATATTTAATAAACGTGACAGTCGATACGTTCGAAGCGAGGAGAAGAGTAAAGAAGATTATGCAATCTCATCCAAGAGTAAGCCTTGGATGAGATTGCAGAACTAATTTAATACCATGGATGGTTCTGAGATTACAGGTAACTATACTTTTCTCCCATAGACATTTTTCTCCATACACGTGTAAAGTGTGTCCTCTTACTATTATTTGAAAATCAATCGATGAAGCATCATAAATTATTGCAGGTGAAGGTGTACTGCAAGTATGAGAAGTATGTTCGATGATTTTTAAAACTTGCTACTTTGAACAGAAAAATCAACCAACCGGTTCAGCAGCAGCCAGCAAAAGTTCAATGTCCATATTATGAATAGCTACAATTTTTAATACCGATGATAGAACATAGGAACCCTTTATAAGTATTCAAATGCAATCGTCACCTGCAGACAATACAGTATTTTGGACTAACAACAGTACTATGCAGCCACCATCCGATGTTCTATACTGGCAGATCTAAGTTCCAGCAAGCAATATGCAGCTACCACTGTTTCAACCATCGCAGCAACCATTCAATTTTTTTACAAATACTCGACCACTAAACTCAACCGTTACCTCTAATCAAGAAAGTTTTGCTCTTGATCCTCAACTAGCAGCATGTAACTTGCCATTGCATTGCGGAAATTCTACTAATGTTTCATGGAATACCATACTTCAGTCCCCATCCTCACAATCTCAAGCTGGTACAAGCTGCTACAATGATTTACAGAACTCATGCAACTCAACCTCTGGGCCGATAACAAAAATTTCCAAAAAAAGAAAACTACCACCATGTGATGAATTTGCACAAATCAAGAAGAATGCTTTATCAGTGGAAGAAAAACAATTTCCAGAAATGCAGAAAGCAATGACCGATACTTTAACCGAAATGAAAAACAAGGCCTCTCAACAAACTGATGTGAACAATGTTGGTAAGTGATTATTTATTGCGATTCAAAGTCACTGATCATTATTTATTGAAAGTATACAGACATTATTTGTTATTGCAGTAACTAATGACGAAACCAGGAGCTACATGAATATTCTGCAAAAAGTATATAGCATAAAAAACGTCCTGGTAGTGGTCAGAATATACGATACTCTCGTCGATTCTCATACAGTATAAGGCGGTTAAAATCAATGTTCTATCTGAAACGGCTAAATAGCATTCAACATCCTGTGCAAGCGATAATCATACCGATTCTCACACACCAGCAGTATCAAGTATACGGTTCCGAGAATCCACGTGCTAATTACTTTTGAGATTACTCTGAAGCGTTGTTTTGTCACACTGATCCATTTTTCCTTGCATTGGTGTCGCCTGTAAAGACTCATGCCGCCTTCATAGATATTATATTACCTACGTCTCAAGGCTCCATGATACATAACAATCTAAAAGAATGATACTCTCGTCGATTCGCACACAGCACAAGGCGGTTAAAATCAATGCTCTATCTCAAACGATTAAAAAGCATTCAACATCCTCTGCAAGCGATAATCATATCGATTCTCACACACCAGCAGTATCAAGTATACGTCTCCGAGAATCCACGTGTTAATTGCTCTTAAGATTACTCTGATGCGATGTTTTGTCACGCTGATCCATTATTTCCTCGCATAGGTTTCGACTGCAAAAACTCATGGCCACGGTTACTAAAAAGTATCAAGTTCATGCGTGCAGTACTCGAGAGTCAAAGATTACGCTCTCTCCGACGATAGTAAAAATAGCCGTGCCCGACGAGCATCGCACAGTATCAAGTATACGAGTCCGAGAATCCACGTGTTATTCTTAAGATAGCGCTGGTTCGTTGTCTTGACAAGCAGATCCATTTTCGAGGTAAAGGTATCGAGTGCTAAGACTCATGGCAAGGCGTAAATACTAAAAATGTAAACATCCTACGAAGAGCACTCGAGAGTCAAAGGCTATGCTCTCGCTTGCGTTCGTAAAAAGTATCCCTCGTCCGTCTCGCGGCACAATGCTTCACACAGTTCGGTCGAGTATCGGATGTACGACGACACGTGCACTATCGAAAAATTATCGCTATTTTCTTAAGTCTAAATTTTTCTCCCTCTTTTTTCCTTCTTCTTTTTCTCATAGGCCCTACAGATGACTGGTTGGACTACAGTCGTCAGTACCAAGTCGACAGTCGTATAATCATGTCGCAAGAGAGTTCACAAAAAGCAAAGTTACAGGAGAGATACTCTCTCCTGACTACAAAAATGGAAAGAACATCGGCTCTAATACGAAAGCACAGAGATATATACGACTCTGTGTATCAACAACGTCAAAAAGTTCAGCGCTGTATTGATGCGCTCGGGGAAACTTCGACACCCGTCGCACCAATGCTGCCATTTTCCCCCAAAGTTGGGGATGAGTGTATCATGTGTTGGCGGCAGTTCTTCCGCAACACATCGCGCACACAGTGGGTAACGTGTAGCGCATGTACAGCGCATCGCTGTACAACATGCAGCAAGAAGATGCCTTGCTGCTACATGAAGCCTGGGCACCTGGCTCAGGAGAAAGCGCCAGCAGTTGATACTGAGGACGAGGAGGAGATGCATCCGAGTGAGGCGTCTGACGATAGTTCAGCTGACGAGGAAATGGAGGCAGAGGTGAAGGAGGAGGAGAAGAAGGAGGCGAAGGAGGAAATCTTTTCACGCGCCTCACCTAAGGACACTGTGGATAGATGGGAGCAGCGCAGCACCATCGTCAAGATCGAGCCGACATTTGAGGAAGATTCGGTCGATATCTTGTAACAATTGTTTGTGTATGTGAGTGTGTGTGTTATATGCTAACATGTAAGTTTTTATTATAGTTTATATATATTTTTGTAGTACATGTGTGTATTTGTGTGTGTGTGTGTGTGTGTGTGTGTGTGTGTGTGTGCGTGTGTGGGTATTTGTGTGTGGTAATTTAAGAGTAGTATTTAAGATAGTATTTAAGAGTAAAGAGTGTTTTGAAAAGAGTTTGTAAGAGAAAAAAAGGATAGAGAGCGAGAGAGAGAGAGAGAGAGAGAGAGAGAGAGAGAGAGAGAGAGGGAGCGTACGTACAAGAGAGAGAGAGGTGTGTGTGGGAGAGAGAAAGAGAAAGAGAGAGAGAGCGTATGCATGCGAGAGAGAGAGAGAGAGAGAGAGAGAGAGAGAGAGAGCGATGACGTACTGATGGCATATGTACATCGCAAATCTGTGTGTGTGTGTGTGTGCGTGTGTGGGCGCACGTACGTGTACGTATGTGTACACAGGTGTGAATGTACCGGTTAATTAATGTAATTTCAATAACAATTTAATAATAAATGAAAAAATTAAAATAAATTTAATGAAAACATTTTTTTATTTAGCCAGTATGTAGAGAGAGACACAACAAATCACATCATCACTGGCGCATCCTTATCTTAACAAGTAATGCAGATAATGTATCACGTTTGTTTATACAAACAAGTAATTAACATTATCTTAATTACTTGTAAACAAATATTAAATTATTAATATTTAATTAACAAATATTTATTATTCGTTTACAAGTAATAAAGATAATGTTAATTACTTGTTTGTATAAACAAACATGATACCTTATCTTATCTTTATTACTTGTATACATGATACCTTATCTTATCTTAATGGTTTGTTTACATTGATAAGATAAAAAGGCGCCAGTGATGACGTCATTTGTTATGTCTCCCCATAACGGCTTACTTACTACTTATAGCATGCTTCAGTGCAATATTGGGTATGCCATCCAGCCCCGGAGCCTTGTTGTTTCCTACTCTTTTGCAGGCCATTTGCAGCTCCTCCGGCGTTATCTTGGGGATATCTTCTTGGTTTGTCCATGCTTCAGTAACACCTGTCTCATCCCATTGTCCGGGGAACACTGTAGTCACGACCCGGTTTAAGAATTCCCGGCACTTGGGAGGGGGTACACGACCTCCCTTAATTTTCGTCATAACAATTTTATATGGTCGACCCCAGGGATCTTGGTCTACCTCGTCCTGTAGCTCCTTTAAGCAACGCAGCTTACTGTCGCGTATTGCCTTTTTCAGCTTACGTTTAGCCTCCTTCACTTCCTGGTCGCAAGCGTCCACTACTTCCTGGCCTCTTCCAGTTCTGTAGAGTTTTTTCCTAGCTCGCTGTTCCCGTCTCCTAGTCTGATGGCATTCACTACGGGCCGTAGCAATATCATCATTCCACCAGTATACTGGCGGCCGTCTATTATTTGCCACTCTTCGAGGCATAGCGGCGTCGCAGGCTCGGGCAATGTTTTCCATCATCTGTTCTGCCTTGTTGTTCGCCGTTCCAGACAGTTGCAGTTCCTCTAGTGATAACAGGAACATTTCCTTATCATAATTCTTTGTTTTCCAGCCGACTCTATTGGTCGTTGTACTCGCACTGGATCCCTGCTTTGGTTTACCTACCTCCATTATTATGGCCTGGTGGTCACTATGTGTGTAGTGTTCACTCACCCTCCACGAGCTAACTGAACCGGCAAGGCCGCTGCTAACAAACGTTAGATCTACAATAGACCCTGTTTCTCCTCTTCTATAGGTGTGAGTGCATCCTTGGTTGACGAGGACCAAGTCCAGGAGAGCGAATGCTTCAAGGAGCACCCGTCCTCTTTGGTTTGTCCTTAGGCTGCCCCACTCTACAGCCCAGGCATTGAAGTCGCCTGCGATCAGTACCGGTTTTCTTCCTATCGCATCTTGTACAAGCCAGTCTAGCAGTTGTTGAAACTGCTCGATTGGTGCGTTGGGAGGAGCGTAGCAGCTGTAAATATGTACGCCTGCTACCTTCACGCGCACAAATCCTTCTTCGCGGGCCATCATTCTGCTCTGGAAAGCAGCGTTACCGCATGCCCAGATCGCTGCCTTGCCAGTAGCGTCCATATCCCACGTTGGTTCGTCTAGGTCCCTGTATTGTTCGCATACAATTGCTACGTCAACTTCTGTCTCGCGGACATACTGATTTAGTAGGTCTTGCGCTGTCTCACAGTGATTTAAGTTTAACTGCACTAGTTTCATTTTCTTCGTTTTTCAATGGCTTCTACTGCAGCACGGTAAGCTGGGCATGCGTAGCTACCAGCTGCATGGTCTTTATTTCCCCCTGTGTCTCCTTCTTTGCAGAGTACACAGTTGGGTTTATTCTTACACTCCTTAGCTTTGTGCCCGTCTATTTCACACTTATAGCAGAGCCCACTCCTATCTACAGTTACTGTGCAGTTTTTGCCGATATGGCCATTTTGGCCTCGGTTTTCGAGGCACTTGTAGCATCTAAGTGGACTTGCGTTTTTTACCACTTCCCTTATTCTGCAGACAACCCAGCCGATTTTAATTTTCTGCTTGGCTATCATCTTTCGTGCCATCTTTACTGGCATTTGAATGACGGCAGTCTGCGTGTCGCCATATGCTTTCCGCAGTGACTTTACCACCGTCTCATTTACCATTGATAGATCATCACCTGGTGACTCTCTGCGTAGTGCTTCCACTACGTCCTCCTTGCAGGTTAGTACATCCAGGTCTTTTATCTCGAAGGCCACTAAGTCTTCCAGGGTCTTTATTTTAGTATCCTCTCCAAGCACTTCTTTCACAGCTTGTCGAAATTGCAACGTCTTTCCTTCCGCTGTGCGTTGGAGTTCCAGCAGCAAGTCTCCGGTTGCTGTCCTGCGTATCCTATTGATACTATCACCAAGCATCGTCAGTTTGGGCTCCGCTTTCATCTTCCTTAAGATGTCGGCATACGACGTTCCGTCCTCAGCCTTTATGACGAGGGCCTCCGGCCGGGTTGGTCTTGCCCGTGGTGGCTTGCGTTTCTTGCCGCCTTTTGGATCTCCATTTGCGCTGCCTCCCTTTCCGGCTTCTTTTTCTATTTTCTTCCTGGTCTTCTTCGTTTCCACCTTTTGCCATGCCGTCGTTATCCCTGACGGGGTTTCTGGCAGCTGTGGCGTGTCGGCAGTTGTCGTCTCCTGTCGGTACTGCAACCTCTTTTCCTCATCTTTCTTCTTTTTAGAGGAAATCTCTTGTTCAGGTGACCGCTCCTTTCTCTTCTTCATACTGCTGGGTGTGAGCGGGCTCTGTGGCTGGGCAAGCGTTAGCGTCGGCCTGGCGCTCGTCTTGCTCTGTAGCATCAGTCTAAAACTCTCCATTATTTTTCTCGTTCCTTCCCTTGCGCTGGTAAAGCGTTTCATGGTCGACTGCACCTGCTTCAGGTCCCTTTTCACGCACTTGTGGAAATTGTGTGCAGTGAACGCAACTCCGTAGGCGCTTTCTAGGCGTTCCTCGATGGCATCCAGCAGCTTTTGCTCGGTACTTGCTGCTGCCTGGATTCTATCCCAGGTATCGAGCATTCTCCTGTCTTCGTCGCCAAGTTTTTCCAGACTGTTGTTATTGTCTGGTTTCTGAGTGAGTGACCCAGTTAACCCCTTGTGAATTTGGCTCACCCCATTAGCCATGGGGCCAGCGGCCTCTGAGTGAGTTTGGATTGTGTATACACTACTTTGCCATCCTAGTGCGTACCTTTCCGAATCCTCTTGTATCCTTCTTTCAGGTTCGTTTTGATGCTCCATGTTGTAAACATTTTCTTCATCCCGGCATGTGTCTGACCCCCTGGATCCCTCCGTCTATGGAGGCAGCTGACATGGCCCCGATACCTGACCGAAGGCGGTGCCAGACTGGGTACATCATACCAGGATATAGCACGCGCTGTCGCACTAGCCCACCTCTGCTCTCTCGAGCCCTTCACCCCGAACCAAAGTGGTTGGCTCTCTGGAGAGTTTCCGGCAGGCGTCACACGACAGCACACACTCGCTCGAGCCGTTTGGCCGGTACTAGCTAGGTAACCGGCCGCCCGTCTTGCCGTCAGCAGAAGCCAAAGATGGTTCAGGTCACTTTGGCGCGCAGCCTCGGATCGCCTCCCCCTCCAGGATCTCCCTTTGGCAGCTCACGGGTCGCACCGCATGGCAAACACGGCGGCCTGTTGGTCCGCGAAGCATATTTTATTTCTGCTTTACCCTCCGACACGTTTAGAAGGCCTTTACGTGCCGATGAGCATTCCCCTATCCGCCACCTTGGGGACGCGCCACATACGGGGTTACAGGCTCCCCGCGCGGGTGTGTGTGTGTGTGTGTGTGTGTGTGTGTGTGTGTGTGTGTGTGTGTGTGTGTGTGTGTGTGTGTGTGTGTGTAGATTTCATAGAAGATACACAATGAAAATTATTTGTTATTTTTAAACATCATAAGGTGAAGCTTATGTTAAAGAAAGATACTTATGGGTGTCAAAATATTTATTCCACGAAAATATTAAAAAATGGAGGAATATTGTTAATCACAAAAGACGCACAAACCCTGCTCTAAAATTAGTTTAGGCTTTTTGGTTTTTTATCCGATTTTAACGTATCAAGGCTTGTTTTGTTCCTTAGGTAATTTCAGGAGGGGTTACCGAAACAAAATGAGTGATAGCTGTTACAAATTTAGCGCAAATAACGATTGTTTTATAAAACTTTTAGAACAATTATTAAACGATTATAATCCACGCTCCACCTGTAATTGCTATCACTTATTTAGTTTTGGCAACCTCCCCCCCCCCCTAAAATTACCTAAGGAACAAAATAAGCTTTGAAACGATAAAGTCCAATAAAAAACCGGCTTGATTCATTCGTATTTATCCGAAAAATAAGCAAGCTTTGGACTGTAATTTAAAGTTAGGATGTCAATAAACGCTTCCTCTTACGATTTTAAGGCTAGGATGTCAATCTGACATTTCCCCTATAATTTTCCTATGTGCTATGACCATTCAGTTTAAAGATCAAAAAAGATTTAGTGGAATTAGTTGTTCCTATCTCATGTTCTATCACTTGGCATGCAAAAATCGTAATAATCAGCGTTGAATTGGCTTTTTGAGTTATGAGGTTAGGTTTATTTTGCTGGTGAATTCGGATTCAGCGATAAAAAATGCACGAAATATAGTGTTAGAGGCATTAAAAAAAATTTAATACGACTTTGCGGCATAGAAAACCTTATTTTTTCTTAAAATGAGCCCCTTTGGACTTAAATTTGAGATTAGGATGTCAATCTGACGCTTCTTCTATAGATTTTCTATGTTCTAGAACTGGTGAACTTAACGCTTAAGAAATTTTATTTTGATTGTTTGTTTCGATCGAAAGTTCTACGATTTTGAAAAAAGGTCGATTTTGAACAGTCTGCGGTGGGGAAGGAGGAGAGGGAGGAGTACCAACTTTATTAAAATAACCAAGGGACATCTGACCCGGATGCTTGCACCTTGTTAAAGGGCTTCTTTTTAGGATATAGGATAGGGGAAGAAACCCCAAAATCAAATCAAGCATGAATAGTGGGTTAATAACGAAATTTACACCCCAAGCGGCTCAAGCTGGAATGCTCAGTCCCGCTGCCGATTCGATCGTGTGAAAGCCCCGGTGGTCGACCAACGCTGGCACCATGGAGATTGAAAAGGAGGGGGGGGGGGGGCAAACTCACGAATTCACGAGGTTGAGAAAACGAGTGAAAGTGAAGTAAGGGAAGGGAAGGTAAAGCAAGGCCCGCAAAACTCCCAATCCAGTTAAGCAAGGCAATCACTTGGCCGTCCTGAGGGATACAATCAGGGAAACAATTGAGTAAGCCCAGAGCAGAACCAACGTGCACGGGCCGATTAGAACGGGCCACGCGAAGGCGATGGAAGAGCTAGGAAAGATAGAGGAAAAAAGTAAGTCCCTCTTATACAGAAGTATAAGAAGAATACAGAGAGTATCGGCAAAAAGCCATAAAAGCGCGTAATGAAGAAGAGGAGTGCATAGGAAAGCTGAAGAAAAAAGTAGACGAACTTATTGGAGACTGTCAGTCCGCACCAAGGGATGTAGGACGTATAGCAAAGCAGGCAGAACAACTTAAAGTTCTGTTAAAAGAACTATGAGAAAAGCACGAAAAAGGACATTTCAAAGATAAAAGCTATCAATATGCCGTTGAATACTATCAAGCGTGGCACGGGACACAAGGGAAAGCGAGGAGAACTGTGCGAGGATGGCTCCTTAAGGCCGCAGTCTTAGCTAGTGCCGGCAGCAAAAGGTTAAGGGGAAGCCCGACCAATAGCCCTGAAGAGAGGAGCGTGAAAAAGCAAGTCAGAAAGAGGCAATGATATAAGAGAACAGCAATGCAACGTAAGACTTTTACCTCGAGAGTCCCTCACAATGTACCAGAGCCACTGCGAAAGCCAGGCCCAACAAAAATAAGTGAACCGAAGGGGTACCAGTTAAAGTGGAGCTAAACAAGACGTATGCGGAAGTACTGGGGAAAATCCGAAAGGAAGTAAACCCGGACACCACTGGAACGATGGTGCTGGAAATCAGGCAAACAAGAAGTGGAGACGTCCTTCTTAAACTAGGGAGAGGGTCTGACAGGACAGCGTTTACTGCGAAAGTAGAAAAAGCAGTGCTGGGCCTTGGATAGGTCAAAAAAGTGGAACGAGAGGCCACCCGCGAAATAAGGGATATGGACTCGAAAGCTACGGAAGAAGAGGTGAGAGCAGCAATAGGAGAAGCCCTCAGAAAGCCAGACAATGACAAGAGGCGTTCGAATATTTTGTTGGAGGAAGCTACGTGCCAATGAATTGGCAGCGTTTTTTTTTAATTTATATCTCTGAAACTAAACATCTTAACCTCGTGAAAAAAATCAAGTTGATGGGTCACGTGTCAAACTATATCCCATTAAAATTTTAAGTGATTTGACCACTTATTTTTTCAGTAATAAATCGAAAACTGAAAAAATGAGTTTTTTGTGCCAAGATTGCGGGCGTAAAAAGGCTTTATTACACTTGAGATTTTGGGAAAAGGTAGATATTTTAAGGAACGGTTGTGATATGTATTAACATATCGTGAACAACATATCACAACCGTGTATCGTAAATTTAGAATTATGCCTTCCCAAACCCGTAAAGACTACTCCTGTATCTGCCTTGTAGCGTCCGTACTTGCGACTCATCAGCCTAAAAACGTGGCTCCTCTTCGTGGATCATTAGGATTATTATTTTTATTTATATTATTATTATATTATTTAATACTATGATTATTTTATTAACAAATTGATAATTATAATTATAATTTAGAATGAAGGTGACGGTTACAACACTAAGTGATGAGATTTTTGTTCTTGATGTCAGTGAAGATTTGGAATTGGAAAATTTCATAGCATTTTGTGAAGTTGAAAGTGGAATCGCTGCACATGAAATTGTCATTTTATTCAATGGACAACCATTATTAGATTCAAAGATGTCTCTTCGACAGTACGGTATACATGATGAAGACGCAGTGATTTTGCAAAGAATACGTCAGATAAATAAAGATCCCTTTTCTTCTCAGAATGGTATGTTTTTATTCTTTAAAAACTTTTTCTGCATGTTTTTTATTTCTTATTAAAAGTGTTGCTGCCGTCTCTTTAAACTTAATCACCCGCTTTTTCACTTATCACTCCCTCTCATCATTCATCCTTTCTCATCTCTTTGACAGTGATGTCAACTATGTATCATTCATTCATTCATTTCTACAAGGGGTTAAAAATCAAACAGTTACGATCGGGTGATGAGTTTGCAAGTATTTTAAAAATATCTTTTCAAAGCGACAAATTTTCAACTAAAATTATTAAAATGTGATCTTTATGACTAGACTTATCACGACTCCATTCATTTAATAAGGAAAATAACAGCATGTATTGTGGAACCGTCAATACACTGATATACGAGAAAACTGCTGCTAACTGAATTAGCAGTATGTTTTTTCCAAAAACGGCTGCTAACTAAATTACCAGTCTGTTTTCTCAAAGATTAGTGATTTGTGATTTACTGTGGAAAAAGACCTGGATTGGTTAGAAAAAATCTAACTTTTTGTTTAGATATAAGATTTATTTATTGGTACGAGTCAACGAGGTGGGGTACTTCTTAAGAGTAAGTGTGAGTGTGCTTATGATGTGGTGCGCTGGGCGATCTGCGGAGAATTAAACGGTGCGAGCTTGCTCCGCAGTCTAGACGCATCACGTGAGCATTGTGTCGGATGCTGATTGGTCGATTAGACACCGCTTTATCTAGCCGTACTTATGTAGTGGGAGTTATGTGCATGTAAGGATAATGTATGTATTTCAGTGTCTAAAATGTTCCAGCGCATTGTGAAAACTACAATTTCACAACGTTTTGCTCTCCTCGTTTTATAAAACGACAAAAGAAAATTACAATTATGAAGTAATCAAACTTAATTTCTTACATATCTAACGAAAAAAATCCATGACTCTCAGTTTAAAACCTGAGTTATAGTATAATGAAAACGGCTATAACCGTTAAGTGTAACAACATGAATAGATAAAAAAAATAGTATTGTTGCATACAACGGAATTTTCAAGCTACTCCAAAACTGTTAACAAAATATTGTTAACTACTAAAGGAGCAACTTGATTGTTTCTATACTCTATTAAATAACAACTGTGCTTTACGCATGATTAAACGTAACAACCCAATATTTTAATTGGTGTTATAGCGCAATAAGATAAATGCTAATTAAAAAATAAACAATCAAATTATATAAAGAAAAATTACCTGGATCACTACCACGCATTTTTAGCTACTTCGCTCTTACATAGTAAAGCAATAGCAGAAGCAATACAAATTTAATGCATAATAATCATCGAAATATAGCGTTAGGTACAACGTTACGAAATAAATTATTAATAAACTAATAGCAAAATTAGGGAACTAATAAGTAAGAAATTGACTTGACTTTTTTGAAATTTATTCTTAAATCTTCTGTGGAGACACGTCGTCTAGGAGTTTGACCAACTTGACGATGAGACGACGTGACTTTGATTGAAGTTTGTTAATTTTCTACTAAGATCTTCGTTGTAGCTGATGCAGATACTCGTGAGACAAAATTCGTACCTTGACCATTCCGTAAGCTAACGCAAGGTCCTCTTCTAGCGACAAACCGTTTGAATGCGGCTGGAAAATACTCAGTGTCTTATGATAAAACGACTTCGAGATGCATGGGTTTAGTGCTTAAGGTAGTACCGTCGTTACGCCCCTAATCAAAATGAGCGCACTTTTTATTTATCGTTTATTTGCAATATTTACTTTACTAAAGAAGCTGCATAAATGAACAATCACCAAATAATGATGATGATGTTTTGGCATTAAATGATTCTATTAGTCCTAATTATTAATAAAAACTTTCATAAAGAAGCTGATTCGACTCACTTTTTGAGGTTAAGTGTGACTTTTTTGCTTTCAATCAATCTTTCTAATACTTATATTTACCTAATCGTAGTTTTTGAAAAAGATAAACATTCATCAAATATTTTTCTTTAACTACAAAAATTCTTAACAAAATCTGAACGGTAGTTTTCATAAAATTTAAAAATAACTGTCGCTGGAATCGCGATTCCCATAAGACTACGTGTTAAATGAGTAAAAATTAAAATGCTTTTAACGTTTACGCTGGCCATACAAAAATTTGTTTGAGTAATTTTTAGACTAATATGAATCGATATATAAAATTTCATTGAAATCTCAACGGTATTTAGTTAACGACGGTACTACCTTAAACTAGCGCGCCACTCGAGGCCTTATGGCCGCGGTGCACAGTGGGGCGAAACGCGATTTTTTGTTTCAAAAGTCTTGATTCAACTGGGTTTTCACGGAAATTCATTTTTCCAACAGTAATTATTTAGGTTTTGGTCTCTAGAATATGGATCCAAGTCCTGAAAAAAGATTTTTTTTTAAATGAAAAAAAAAATTGCTTAGTCATGAAGTGTGCTTAAATTGATTATATATGGGTGGTTCTCTGTGACATCGACCGGCAAACATTTTTTTCTTCTACAACCCACGGTACATATGTTCTAAAAAGTGTTTCCAATGCCCCTGAATTTTTTCAGACTTTTAAATTACTTTTTACCAAAATGGCATGGAGCCGAAGATGTCAATTTTGGCAATTTTAGGTTTTCAGTATGAATTAATTAATTCATAGCTCCTCAGGGAGGCATTTTTCACTATAGACATGCTATATCAGCTAAATCAGCAAATCCCTTAATAAGTCGTCTATAATAACCACATAAATTCACAAAACTCAATACAGCCTTTTTGTTGTGAGGGATTGGCCAGTTTACAACAGATTCAATCTTCTTTGGATCAGCTGTTTTGCCTTCTTCCGAAACAATGTAACCCAGATATTCAAATTGTCTGCTGAAGAAAATACATTTCTTCTTATTAAGACGTAGCCCTGCTTCTTGAAGACGAACAAATACTTTCTTCAGATTAATCATTAGCTCATCAAATGACTTTCCCAAAACCATGACGTCATCCAAAT
This sequence comes from Pteromalus puparum, assembly GCA_012977825.3. NCBI lineage: Eukaryota > Metazoa > Arthropoda > Insecta > Hymenoptera > Pteromalidae > Pteromalus > Pteromalus puparum. Next base: position 29,081,783 of record CM053170.1, read on the forward strand.
AAACTGAACAGAAATCTGAAAGATAATCTCTGAGTAATTTTTCCATTAAACGTTGAAAAGTCGCAGGTGCGTTGCATAAACCAAATGGCATAACTGTAAATTGCCAAAGACCTTTTCCGATTGAGAAAGCTGTGATTTTCCTATCCTCTTCGCGAATCTTGATTTGCCAGTATCCACTTTTCAAATCCAAAGTACAAAACCACGAATATCATGCAAGTTTATCAAGAGTATCATCGACTCTTGGTAAAGAGTATGAATCCTTAATTGTAATTGCATTAATTTTTTGGAAATTAATACAAAAACGAATTTTTCCATCCTTCTTCTTCTTGGGAACTACAGGTGAACAGTATGAGCTGTTTGATTCTTCAATAACTCCTTGAGAATACATCTGGGCAATACAATCATCCAATTCTTTAACTTGATGAATAGGGGGTCTTCGAATAGGTTATTTAATCAGTTGATTATGGAGTAATTGAATCTTGTGTTCAACCAAATTACATTTTCCGGTAACGTTATCATCTTGAAAAATCTCTTCAAATTCGTGTAGAAGATCCGAGAACTTCTCTTTTTGATCTTGATCCAGGTTTACTGAGTTCTTGACAAATATTTCTTGTAATGCCTCTGGTACAATCTTACTAGAATCAACTATACTCGAAATCCGTTTATCGTTGATTGAACTTGGAGTATTTAAAATAATTTTAGTAATTGAATCTGTAATACCAGTTGTATCAAGAAAATCACTACCAACTATACAATCATCAATAATATTCCCAACAAAAACATCCAAATTAGCTGAATGATTACCCAATTTTATTGAAGCTGAAATCAAAAATTTAACCGGTACCCTTTCTCCAGTTGGATACTTAAGAGTTGTAAAAATAATAGGAATTTTTATATCTTTTGGCTCTACAAATTTTGAGTTTATAATAGTCACATCTGAACCAGAATCTACTTTAAAAATACTTGTTTTCTCATTAATGAAACCATCAAAATAAAATCTATTTGAGTTCCTATTAATTATTCCAACATGATAATCAATCAGACAAGGGTGTGTGTGTGTTGGAGTCTTGTTAAATTCCGTTGAACTCGCTCCAGAAAGTTCAACATAACCTAGTTTCCCTGGCCACTCATTCGAATTGGACAATGCGAACTAATATGACCTTTCTGACTACACAACCAGCATTCAACATTCTTAAAGAAATTTAGAGATTTCTGTTTGTCAAAAGATTGAGGACCTTTAGACTGAGAATTCGAAGAGTTAATTCCAGTCTTGTATGTGACATTCTTACTCCTTGAAGCATATCTCCTATTTATATCATGAATAACTTTTATTTTCAACTTTGAGAGAAGTTATCCTTTCCATACGAAGGATATCCTTGGTCGACAAATCAAAAAAAGCAGAAAGATATTGGGTACAAGCAATTTTATCTTAAACTTCAAATGGACATTCTGGATAAACCAAAGTAGTAAGTCTCTCAAGATCAGCAGTCAATGTTAGGAGATCTTCATCGAAACGTTGACGCCTATTCTGTAATTGTGTGTGAAAAGTGGGTGCCAAATGTTTATCACCGAAACGAAGTTTAAGACGTGATACCAAACTATCGAAATTCGAAGAAGTAGAATCAGATTCAACAAGAATTGATCTTGCCCTTCCTTTCAGACGAGAAATAAAAGCTGCAGTTTTAGATTCCCAATTATTTGCTTTAGCGATGACTTGAAATTGAACTAAGAATTCATGAAGAGGCGATGAACCATCGTAATCACCAACATTCAATTTTAAACCCAAATCTGTTCCTGAGTGAATAGGTTCAATGTTCGGTAAAACAGAATTGCCTACATTGGAGCCTACACCACGTGTTCCAGTAATCAATGGATCAATAACAGAGGTTCCAAACCCTAACCTATTCTGATTCGGAAATAATCCAGGTTTATTGACTCTAGTGTTCTCTGTTCCTGTTGCGTGTGAATGTGTGTTTCTATTTTGTAAACGACTTAGCTGATTGATTTGTTGTTGTAGTTCTCGCAGTTCTGCCATCAATCTGTTATTCAGAGTTTGTAGTCTCGCTATCTCCTCGTTCAAAGCAGTCCTTTGTTCTCGATCATTGAACAGTTTTCTCCGAACCGATTGATCTTCCAATCGCTGAATCTTTTCTTCGAGTTCCTCAATAAGACGACGAGCATCCAACAAGTTCCCTTTGCAAATCCAATGCATCCTCGTTGCAATGATCCCTCAATCTGCGCTCTTCTTCGAGTTCTTGAGTAATTTCCTCTATCCGACACTTCAATCCTGCTATCTCCATATTCGCTGCAGTGAGTGACGATTGAGGTGATGGAACTGGTCTAGCATTGGTTGGTGTTCTTGTAACCATTGTAATCTTGCCGGAACGTAAATGCATAAACCTTTATTGATCACTTTCTGAAAAATATTATTCTGGACGAGCCCCCAAAATGTTTAGATCGGGTTCGGGTAAAGTGAATGAGAAGACGTATTTAGAAAAGCACAACTCAAACTCGGACTCTTTATTAATACGGAACACGTCCTAACTCATCAGCTGTCACGATCAGACTGAACATAAACAATAACATCCGCGACGTCGTTGATCTCGTTGCTAGGGGTTGTTATGCGCGATTCTTGATGTTCAAATCGCGCAACGTTCGAGCTCGGTCACAACAATATATATTGTATATATATGCATTTAAAGGTATTTTTATTGAAAAGGTGAGAAAATTTTACAAAAAAAAGTATATCCATGTCTATAGTGAGGAGCTATGATTTAATTAATCCTAAAATTGCCAAAATTGACATCTTCGGCTCCATGCCATTTTGGTAAAAAGTAATTTAAAAATCTGGAAAAATTAAGGGGCATTGGAAACACTTTTTATAACATATTTACCGTGGGTTGCAGAAGAAAAAAATGTTTGCCGGTCGATGTCACAGAGAACCACCCATATATAATCAATTTAAGCACACTTCATAACTAAGCAATTTTTTTTTCATTTAAAAAAATCTTTTCTCGGGACTTGGATCCATATTCTAGAGACCAAAACTTAAATAATTATCGTTGGGAAAAGGAATTTCCCTGAAAACCCAGTTAAATCAAGACTTTTGAAACAGAAAATCGCGTTTCGCCCCACTGTGCGGTGGCTTACCGCCTTGCATCGCTTCGCGTTTTGCGTATAAGGCACGACCACTGACGCTCGCGTTTCGTGCTCGTATCTGAGAACACGTTAATTTGTTATCTTTTTCGTATACAATTAAAAACCATGCTTAACTTGAAAGTTTCTTAATTGTTTTAGTTTTTGACTCATGATTTTCAATATTGTTGATTTTTGAACATATACATTCATATAAATTTTAACATGTATTCTTTTATCGCAACGAAATTTATTTTAAATATGATTAGATACCCATTATTATTCCGTAAGATTAATAGTATATTACGATACAAGTGGCATAAATAGTCCATTACGGCACGGCGTGTATTAGCACCCGAGCGTAGCGACTATTTATACCACGAGTATCGTACGCTATTTTATAGCACTGACTAGCATAAATCCGCTGTCACGCCTATCCGTGGCCTAAACAGTCCATTTTTATGCCACTAATAGGCCACTATTTATGCCACGGATAGGCGTGACATAGATGCGGATTTATGCCACACATAAAAAAAATTATCGTTCTATAGTTCTTTAATTCAAATTATACACGCAAAAATTCCATAAGGGGGCCAAAATTGAAACCATCCTATTGGTGGAAAATACATTGGTTTGTATGTAAGCTGTGATGTCACGCTTAACAAAGTGAATTTTATCCTGTTCTTAATGTCATTAATTTGATGCAAGGATAGTTAATTACATTATTATTTGAATAGAAAAAGTGTAAGTTTAATTATCATGCAAAGCCGGACAGCTGTTTGTTGGCTCTGTCGAAGCGAGGCAACGAGCTCGACCACTGCGCATACATCGTGCGCATCGATCTGGCGACCGGCTGACATATCCATGCAGCCGACTGCCGTGTCCGTTTTAACGTTTTAAAGTAGAACCCCGATCTCTGCTTACGGCAATGTTTAGCTCCGTTTATCGTTCCGGCGATATTATAAGTGAGTTCGTCGTGCAAAACGGCAACCATGACGCGATGCAGCAGGGTTATAAATAGCATGAAAATCAGAATGTTTCTTTCCCCGGATCTCCTTGGCGGAGAGAAGAAACGAATTGGCGTTAGCCCTAACGTTAGACAACTTGATGGCTCTGAAAAGGGCCTGTTGGTAAAATCGTGGTAGTCAGAGAGCGTTAGAGACAAGCGCTGTTTGTCGAGACGTGGCGGTAAGAAGCCGACGTAAGTAAAAAAGGGGGGGGGGTGAGAGAGCACAGAGAAATGTTGTGACGAAAAGAAAAGTATGAGGATGACGATGACCTTGCGCTCTAGTCCGCAGACACGACCGAAGCGGGATCCGAGTGCCCCTTAATATATCTCCCAGGACAGGTCAACCGGGAGATAATTCGGTGTACTTCGGGCGCTTGGCCGCTGAGCGTCAAGGCACCGGGGAGGAGCAGACTTGGCACGGGAAGCAAGCTTCGACCGGTCGCTCGTCCGCGTAGGGATAGCTTGTCGTAGTGCGAGTAGGGTCGGAACGCCCTGGAGCCGATGCTTCACCGGTCGACCGTCTTGCTCGATTGTGCGAGACGAACTGGCAAGTGCAAGAGAGTGCCTGACCTATAGTCCCGAAGCGCGGACCTTGGAGAGAGCCCAGTGATTTTCGCTGCTGTAGTCCCGCTGTTGTCGGTAGATCCGTGGTGGTGTCTCGAAGTTGTAGTGTCGACTGGAGAAAAGAGAAAATCGCGCCTGGAAAAAACTGCTCGCTGCAGTCGTTTGAGGGGGGGGGGGGTAACAAGAAGTGCTGCTATGACGCCTGTGTTATGTGTTTCCAAGCAGCCTCCGCTTACCGTGATCCCGTTCGACGGCTCACGGTTCTTGGTTTCTGAAACAGTGTGAATAGTATTGACATGTGATGCACTAGAACGGCACCAACGATGCAATGTGTGAGTGTTATTTCATCAAGGAGTGCTGCAGTATAGGAAGACATGTAGCTCCAACATAAGACTTTAGTTTTTGCTTGGAGGTTATCCCTTCTTTTTTGGACTACTCCTGCGGCTGCTGCTCCTGCTGATTCTATTGATGTGCTGATACATTTTTCTTGCAAGATGCTGTCTGGATGAGAATTCACTATTGCATAAGATCCACGACTGGTTTTTCTTTGTTCATGTGTTCGTTATGTTTACAACAGATATTTATTGCGTTATGTGCAAGTGATACAGTGTGATTGTGTGATCTGTTTTTTATAGTTGAATCAGTGTTGTCATTATGATGCCTCCCAATGGTAGCCATGTAGCTTTTAAAGGACAGAGATAATTTACTATTTATCGCTGCCAATTGAACCATGCTAACACTACCGTGGAGCTCATTTGCACTGTCTGTGCAGTGTAGCTTGGTGTTTCCGGCTACTTCAAACATCTCAAGATGTATCTGGAGCTGATTCACACCATCGAAGCAGTATAGGTTGGCGTTGCTGACTTTTACAATGACATCAAGATTACCCAGGAGCTAGATTTACTCTGCCTGTGGTGGTGCTGATTGGCGTCTCTGGGTATTTAAACGTTATCTGGCCATGCTGCTTGGTGTTTCTGGCTGATATAACCACCCGGAGATAACCCTGGAGCTATATTCCAACTTTCTTGATGCGCTGAAGGCGTTTCTAGTTGCCTGAGCCACCTGGAAATGACCATGAGGCTGTATATTTGCTTCCTGAGAGTCCTGATTGGCGTTCCTGGCTGCTTGAACCACCTTGAGATGATCGTGCAGCTGGATTCGTACTTTCTGGGAGTATTCTTGAATAATTTAACCATTTTAATACGGCTTGGAAGATGGGTTTGGACTATTCGACAAAGTAATATATAAAATATTACAATGACTTGTGCTGTATGTTTGATTGATATTGAATCTTTCATAAGTTTTAATTTCAAATACTTTATGTTCTAAGTTTTTTAAATGGATATTTTTGATTGCTTGCGGGTACCTTAACAAGGATTATTAATATACTGCTAGTTTTCTGTTTGTAAATATAAACTATGTGTGAAAAGTTTATAACATATTTTCCTGTATGTCTAGGTGTACGAGCAATGCTGTATTTGTTGGCATGATCGTCTACTGTATGTACCGGAGTACAACTAAAGATATTGATGTCGTTGGTATCTGAGCCATGAAAATCTTGGAGTTGGAAGAAAGCTCCATCAAGACTCCGGCAGTATTGCTTACCACTATTGATGTATCAGTGTTTTTATCAGGTGAGGTCAGTGAGTTAAATAATTATCTGTTACCATGAGTTTTTAATATGATTTCTTTTGTTTTTTAGCGTTAAAGTCTTACTACAACTGGAGATATCATGGTCTACTAGATGGGGAACAGTAGGATCAATGGCATCCGTCATATGCCTGATCATACTGGATCTTCGTTATGTGTAACTTTCAGGTACAATATGTTTCATATAATTTAAATGATTTTATGTGATTAATGTAATTTATATTTTTGCAGATGCAGTGCTTATAAGATGCCGATCATAAATGGTTTTACTTAAAATATTATTTAGGTACATAGAGGTTTTTTTGGTTTTAATTTTATTCTTTTTTTTTAGGTAAAAAATAAAATACAATGCCAAGCAGTTGCAGCAAGAAACTATATTTCGAAGAGGATATTATTTCAAAACAGAAGATTTTCATTAATTAGCATAGCCAAGATTTACGTACCACGTTTTTCTGCCTGAAAATTCGCTTCTCGGGTTGTTGTTTGTCAAAAAGTGTTTAAAAAAAATTTTTCCACGATAAAAAGTTGTGTTTCGAAAATATCTACAAATTTTACATTTAACATTTTTATGTAAAACGTAAATCCGCAAAGTTTTATGGCAAATATTTAATTGGTATTTTAGCTGTAAAAAGTCGATTTTGGGCTGTAAACTCGAGTTATAAGCATTTTCATGATTTGATGTTGATGGGAAAAAGTTGTATTTTTCAAAGATCTACATCTTTTCTATTTAACTTTTTTTTGCAGAATGCTTAGAATTAGATTTAGAGCCAAAAAACCGCTTTTAGCGATTTTTAGAGGTGGCCGCATTCTGCGTATATGTGCGGGATTAAGCTGAAAATAGAACCGTCCGGTTCTGGTGGTAAGGGAAGTTTGCCACAACGTTTTAGTCTGATCGACTAAAGTCTCTCAGAGATAATCGTATAACACCAAAATTTTTATGTAAAAATACGCGCAAAAATCGAAAAAATTGTGCTCGCATTTCAAAATTACGTAGAGGATCGGGATAAAAAAATATAGTTTTTTAGCTTTTGTGTGTGCTGTGTGCTAAAGTGTGCTTTGTGTTTTTAGAGTGAGAAGGAAAACACATTCTCGAGTGTCGAGAACGTGGCGATTTAGCGTGTTCTTAAATTGATGATTAGTGACCACGTATAGCGTGCGAAAATTAAAAAATTTTGCCCAGTGTGATCTTAAACCCATCTACTTAGGACCCACCGGGCGCGCAAAGTTTGAAATTGGCATTTTTTCGAATTTCTCCAAAAACTTTCTTCAAGCACTTTTCTCCACATTTAAAACGCTCCGAAGCTAAATCAAAAATTTTATTTTATTTATTGACACTTTGCGCAAATGGTTTATGTACCGGGTGCCGTAAGAACGTAAGCTTCGACAACCTTTTGTGCCCGCAGTGCAACGCCACATTTCACAAGTAGTGCCTCTCAAAATTTTTCAACTTAAAAAAGCGCAAAGCCAACAACTGCTGTTTGAGCCACTTCAAGGACTATCTTTACACAGATCAAACTTCTCAAAAATTGATAACGCTCGCACCTCCGCTTACGTCGACGCCCGTGACTTAGACTCCGGTCAGATTGATTCTTCGCTCGACTCTCCTGCCAATATGCCGTCACCCGTTGACATTTCTCACCCTCCTCAGGCCCCAGCAACATTACCCGACATGACGACACTACCATCAAACTGGGACACCATGACGCCTTCCCAGCAAATGGCCACCATCTTTGATGGGGTTAGCTCAGATGAGGAGCGGCTGGCATCGAAAATCGACTCTTTGCAGAAGGAGTGCAAGGAGCTGCGCAAGATATTCGTCTAAAGCCATCTCTTTCCCTATTTAAAGACGCATTGTTTGATTATCTCCTAAATCCTATAAATTAATGTTAAAAATTTGTTAATTATTAATACTAACTCGGTAACTAGCGAGTAACTGTGATAATCAACGCTTTAGTTAGCCCTATTAAATAAATTGTTATTACGTTGGATATTATCCAATATATATTTTATACTTCATTTTATATTTTTTCCGAATTACTATGTACTTAAGCAACACCGTTTTATATTATATTATGCTATATTGTTACACCGAATATTTTTATATTGCGTTGTTGCGGTGTTTTATCTTGTTCTTGGCATCTATTCATCATTTATTATTTGTACTTATAATTCATTAATTTTCTTATATTATATTTAAAAGCTCTACGACATCTTGTTAAAAATTATGTAATTTCTCATATGTATTTTTATGTGCATCTCGGCACATGGTTCTGAAGGGCCTTGCCGGTAATAAACAAGTATTTAATTCAATTCTCTCTCTCTCTCTCTCTCTCTCTCTCTCTCTCTCTCTCTCTCTCTCTCTCTTTCTCTTGCCCCGGGCCATTATGAGCTCATCAACATCAACAAGCTGCTCCCTCCAGAAGTGCACCAACTTTGCGTCAAAGCCAGACTGGAGGCGATGAAGCTGGGATGTAGGACTTACGTGAGAGATGGGAGGATCTACATCCGTTCTGTCAACGACAGTAAGAGGGACAGCGCCATCACCACCAACGAAGACCTGGTCGATTTTTCAGCCCGGAAGCCACCAACCACAGACGTCAAGATCTGAAGACAGTATACATCATCACACCAAGACCACCAACATCTTAGCCAACACCGAATACCACATCTTTACTCACTTCTAAGGTTACTCTGTCCGATGGTCTAAGAGTCTGCCATTTTAATGCGAACTCTTTTACGGGTCACATTGAGATAGTGAGGCTCTTCTTGTCCAGTCGTCCCTTCTTTCACGTGATAGCTGTAACTGAAACCTGGCCAGACGACAAGATTAAATCCATCCCTATAGTTGATAATAATACACTCCACAGACGTGACAGAATCAGGATCGGTGGAGGTGTGGCCCTCTACATACACAATTCACTTATAGCTAGCGTCATATCGTCGTCTGGCGGTGTCTGGTCGGGCAAGTCAGGTAAGCCGGAGTATCTTTTCTGTGAGATCTCCACAAAGGGAGTTTGTTCTATTTTTGTTGACGTTGTCTATCGTCCACCTCATGTCCCCCTTTCATCCAGGGTAATGACTTCATAGAGAAACTCACTACTCACATACTTAACTATTCAACCAAAGTCTGAAGGTGCCAAGTTCATCGAGGCCTTCATCGAGGAAAACTCCCTACAGTCGGTCTCTTACGGTGCCACGCATCATAAACAGGATTCCGACACCTGGCTTGACCTTTGTTTAATCGATGAGCAGGATCGCCTATTCTCACACTGGAAGACTGGCACTCCTTTCATAGACATGTCTAAAACTTACTCATACAGAAACTACAAAGGAATCTGTGCCGAGTATCTGAAAGATTTTCTTGGCACATGTGACTGGTCATCGCTCGCTTTATCACTTGACGAATGCATCGCCATCCTAAACGCTAACTTGACAAACGTCATCACTCAACTCGCCCCGTTACGCACAGTGACTCCTGGACCTAAGCGTCACCCGTGGTTCACCACGGCTCTTCCTGACCTACTGACAGAAAGAAACAGACTTTACAGGCGGTTTTGCAGAACACGTCTTCTCTGAGATCTATACATTTGTAGACAAGCCAGGGACGACGCTAGGTTGAGGATGCCGGGCTGAACTATTACCATTCACGCCTGTCAGACCTGACTGATCTCGGCGAGATCTGGAGAGAGCTCGAGAAACTTGAAATCACTACCACCAAGGAAAACACTCCTTCTCGCTTCTCCATAGAAGACCTTAAGAGTTGTTATATCTACGTACTCTTGAGAGTCTGAATTTCCCCGAACATTTCAATTTCAGGGAGATAACAGAATCGGATGTTTTGACTGCGGTGTCGCACTTTGACTCTCAGGCTAGAGGGAGCAATGGCATCCCGCAGATTTTCATTCAAAAGGCATTGCTAGTACTCGGTCCCCTACTATGTCGTATTTTTAACCTGTCTTTGAGCGAGTCGTGCTTCCCGTCTGCCTGAAAGATGTCACTGGTGCGCGCACTGAGCAAAGTCAGCGCTCCAACAGCTCTGACTGACTATCGTCCGATCTCCCTCCTTTGTTTTTTGTCCAAGGTGCTGGAGTGGCTGGTGCACAGACAAATCTCTGAGTATCTTGAGTCAAGACTTATCCTTGACGATCTACAAACAGGTTTCCGCATTGGTCACAGCGCACAGTACGGCTTAATTAAGTTGACTGATGATGTTAGGCTTGGCATAAACAAAAAGAAGGTAACACTCCTTCTTTTCTTTGATTTTAACAAGGCGTTTGACAGTATGTGTCACGTCAGGCTCCTTAGTAAGCTGTCCTCTTTCGGTTTCTCGAAACGAGTCATCCGCTGGCTTGCCTCCTACCTCTCACGACAACAACGAGCACTCCACCTTTTTCCCCCTAAATATGGGAGTGCCGCAGGGGTCCGTCCTCGGTCCTCTGCTGTTCGCGTTGTACATCAATGGCATCAGTTTCTGCTTAGACTCTAATGTGCGACATCTCATCTATGCAAATGACTTGCAGATTTACAGTCAATGCCACCTAGAGGAGCTCGAGTCTTGTTCCGCGAAGATGAGTGCTAACGCCGACAGGACTATTGACTGGGCTGCTCAGAACCATCTCAAACTAAATGTTCTCGAAATCAAGGCAATCGTCCTGGGCTTCCTCTACATAAACGCTCTACCATCTGTAGCTACCACTTCTATCAACATAGGAGAAGCCCAGTTCGTCTTCAAATCATCTGTGCGCAGTCTGGGATTGGTGATTGATTCCAAACTAACATGAAAAGAGCACGTTACACAACTATGTAAGCGTGCTTACTCTTTAATGTACAGGCTATACTTTTTTAGGAAAAGTATCAACTTCAGGCTGCGCAAGCATCTTGTACAAGCTCTTTTATTTCCAATCATCGACTACTGCTCATTAGTGTACTGCGACATCACACAGGAAATAGACACAGGAAATAGACATCACACAGGAAATAGACTAGCTATAGAGACTTACTTACTACTGTTAATTAAATAAAAGAACGCATATCACCCCTTACAGGCGTGAGTTGCAATGGCTTACCATTACTGGACGTAGGAAGTACTGTATGGCCTGTTTCCTGAGAAAACTCTTCAACACAGCTGTACCATTCTATATCATTGCCTACTTCGACTTCCACGTCGCACTCCGCCCTGTGAGGGGTGAGGTGACCCCCCTGGACATTCCCACTTTCACGACAGAGACGCTGAGGAATTTATTTCATATAAGCGCTTCATACGTCTGGAATTAATTACCAACACACCTCTGCAGCATCAGATCGATTTCACATTTCAAAGCACAAGCCAAGACAGTATTTCTACACACTCGAAAAGCCATAGCCATCATCACAACACGTCACCATCATCTCATTTTCACCACACCTTAGCACTAAATATCTTTCTCACACACACCTGAAATAATTTATATCTTTTTACTATGCACACTATAAAATGTATTTGTACAACACAATGTACAGTAATGAAAGCAAATCTAATGTTATCTCTCTATCTCTTTATCTATTCATCTATCTCTATCTCTCTCTGCACATGCGGTCTCCTATGCTAGCGTGGTCACCCGTAAGGCAGTCGCGGGTCCGCACGCAGTGTCTTCCTCGGACGCGGTAAAGTGTTTTCCCGTAACACCTCGTACCGGATAATCTTCGGATCTGGCGGTAAACGTAAGGATAAGTTCTTAACTCGCGAACTACCGAAATGGCTCTGCAATCCTGCGTTAGCCCTACGGACCTTAAACTCAAGGTTAGGGATTACGCTAAGTTACAGAATAGCGCGCTTTTAGCGAAAGCAGGATTTGCAGTTAAGCAGGAATCTGCGGAGAAGTCGAGCATCATAGTGCACGATATTCCAGTTAACCTTGGGAGTCAGGACATTGTCAAATGTATAATCGATATATTTTTGGTTTTCTCCTAGAGGAAGCTTTGTAATAGTAAAATTTTTAGTTTCGCTAAAACTTCATAGAAGTGTATTTGAAGGTCTTTGGAGTTCGAATCGTGCGTTTTAAGGAAATGTCCGTGCAGATAGCTGTGTGTGTGTGTGTGTGTGTGTGTGTGTGTGTGTGTGTGTGCGTGTGTGTGTGTGTGTGTGTGTGTGTGTGTGTGGGTGGGTGTGTGTGTGTGTGTGTGTGTGTGTGTGTGTGTGTGTTGTGGCGTAAGTAGAGCAAGCTCTGCACAAGTGGCCCTCCGAAACCGGATGCCCATAGGCACCATTGTTAAATAATACTTCCATGGGGCTCGTTAATTAGCCTAATTGGCTTCTTCTTTGAGGTTTGACATTTCCATACATCCCCCATCCACCAAAGTGATTAGGGGTTCAGGATCAAACTGGTCTTTTTCTTTCTGCATTTTCCAGCCCTCTGCTTCCTGCGGCATTGTCCAGGCGTATACTTCTTGCAGCATCGTCCAGTCATCCTTTAGGCAGGCTCAACCCCAACACCTACGTTCCTCTGTATCGGGCGAGGGAGCGAGAGCTCCACTCTGTGACCTACGGTCCTCTGCAGCAGTCCGAGAAGCGTTTGGTATTTACGACTTAGTGGCCTTCGTTTAGTAACATTATACTTGGACGTTTTGCCTTGTCTTTCCCTTCTTTTCTTCTCGTCATTTCTAACCTTCTTGAGAATAGTCCTTACGTAGTTGTTTACTTCGTACCAACCATTCTCCAACGTCAGCATAGCTGTCATCATTGACTCAGGTTTCACTCTAGTCTAAAGGTAACACACTCGATTACTTCTGTATCTCAGCTTCTACTTGGTTTTTACATTTTCTGGGCCCATTTTTTATTCATAAAAAGTTTTTTGTTTTAAGATTTCAGTTGTTTCTAACAAAATTAGTGTAAAAGTCGATAAATCTTAATTGCTTAATATGTACCTGATAGAGGATAACCTCCCTTTTTACCGCGGAAAATTTATATTATCGTTCGTCATTCTTTTGTTATACACCATAAAGTACAATTTCTTGAAATTGTTTAAGGGGGCACACCACCATTAAACTCTGAAAAATAAACTTCTTATAAATAATAACAAAAACAAATTATAATTGTTATATAATTTTTATACTAATATTAAGTTATATTACGTGTATTTTTACCATGGTAAATCCATATTAGCACCTACTTACCCATGGTGACTATCCGTATACTGTTTTGAGCATTTTGGCACTCTCCGTAGGATTCCATGTGACCACACCCTCCGTGACCACACCACCGCTCATGGTTAGGACGTTGCTGTTCAAGTATCATGCTTTTCGTCGCATCGGGCAACCTTGCCAACGACCTATGCATTAGCAGTAACTTCTGAAATCTTGCCGCTCTTCTTGACGTTGTTATTTCTTCTGGATCGTTAACGATCACAAAATCTTCTGCGGTATAATCGCCGCGTTGTCGCCTAATTAACCTATCTATATTCTGAGACCGATTATCATCTATTCTTAGTTCGAGATCATTCATTGAATCCGTTCTACTTTCTTCTGGTAATTCGTATGCCCATTCTGCTATTTGTTGTGACATCTCTATCCTACTGATGTTACGGTTCTCCATTTTGTGTCAGTGAGCAAGAGGAGAAAATTTTACGGGTTTTACTAATCTCAAAAAAAAAGAAAAAGATTCAACGCACACTATTACGTTTAATTGTGAAGAAAAAAAAATTTGCTGTCCTCAAACCTTTGTTTAAGATAATTTTAAAAAAATGTAGCACTAATATAACACGACTAATAAATTTTTTGTTGTCAATATGACGGATATTTTGTCAGAAAAAAAAACGTCAGCGTTATTTTTATTCTTCGATTCTACCTCTCAATTCGCAATCACCTCCAATCTGTACTCTGCTCTGTACCGTGCGTAACGCTTTCTTGGAGAGAAAAGAAAAAGAAAACAAAAATCCGAAAACGCGGTGTGAGAGTAAAACAATCTTCACTCTCTGCGAATATCAAACCCGCGAAACCGTAAAATTTTTGTGAGCGATTCGCAAAATTGAGAGTTTGTTGCTCTATTTTAATCGGTTTGGATTAATTGACAAAAATGAAAATTTTTACTTCACTTAAAAAAAAAAAAATAAACGACTGGGGGAAAAGAAGCAATTTTCCGCGTTAGAAAAAAAAACTCAAAAATTCAATCAATTTTGTGCACTATTATCACTGTTCAAATTTTCCTTGTTACAATTATATACGCGTCTCAGAATATTCGGCGATCGCGCGAAACCGCAATTATTTTCCGTCGGGATACTTTCGTATAAGTATACCGTGATGCTCCTATCTAGACCTATACTATCACAATTGTACCCCGCGCTCGCTTGTGTACAATGTTTTCTTGGAACGCTCTCTCGCCGCGCGAGAGTCGGCAGCCGCTGTACGTGTGATGTCACGCTATAGGCTGTGTTGCCGGCGCCGCTTGGCGCGTTTGCTTTCAGCGCGCGAGAGCTACGCTGCTATACTGCTGCGTGCGTTCTCGCTTCTAGTATACCTATGTATACTCTCACTGTTCGCACTAGAGATACTGCGATGTTTTGAGATTCGCACTTACAGTTACAGTATCTTGGCTACCGACGAATATTCAAATAATATTCGTTAGCCCTATACTGTGCTCGCTTTCGACTTATTCGAGCTGCTTCGTGGTTCGCACGCGAGCGTTCGTCGCGTGTCAACAACAACAAAGCCGTGCCACTGTGATTCTCTAGCAAACGTCCTCGCGAATTCCTGCGTTGCTTCGCTTCAAAATTTCGTCGCGTTACTAACCGTGTGTTTTTCGTGAAACTAAAATTCCGCGTCCGAATGTTAAATAAATAATGCCACTTACGGATGGGCGCCAATATAACGGGGCTGCTCTGCTCGGTGTCGCTAGCCGCGCAGACGTCAGCTGCGTGCAGTGCAGCTACCGGAGCGGAGAGACAACCGCGTAATAATCGAGACCAAGTCTCGTTTCCTCGGGTATTATCGAGTTCGTAGGTGGACCGGCCAAGGTCGTATTTCGACTAGCTGCAGTTTATTCGCACGTGCACCGTGAAGCGATTGACGAGAGTCGGCTCAGCCCCAGGACGTCTCCTTCGAAGGCGAGTGGTTGGAATCGCTCGGAAGCCTTGGACGTAGCGGAGTCGCACAGAAACCTCGAACAAGGCGCAGTCGTTGTCGGACCCTCTCGGTTGCAGACATAAACCGGGAGCCTTCGCACGTCGCTCTCACAAAGCTATCGGTCTTTTCGTATCGGGGAGTCGCGCGCACGATAATTACTCTCTGCGAGTCTAAACGAATCTGTCTCTCTCTCCGCGAGACGCGGCACGCGCGCGAGGCTCTCTCTCTCTCTCCCCACTTACCGTGCTTACTTCCGTTCCACTCTCTGCCGTTCGCCTGTAACAGAGCTGTAATACATTATTATACATCATGATATTTATGCTGGGGAGGTTATGACGAGTTAACATTGTTCCTCGTCATAAACATAATTAATATAAATGCAAGAATCAGAAATTCTAGATTAATAAGCAGGTACAATGAACATATCTATACTAACAAAATAGACATAGATAAGTTAGAACACCGCATAAATAATAACCATAGAATTTCTTTAGATTATATAAAGGACCACGGACTAAGGACACAATAAAGATCATGTAAGCCTCAAAAATAACATCACGCAATAGAATCATAGGAATCACAGCAAATAAAATCCCCATCACATATCTCACCCAGCCATCCCAAATTCCATGAAACACACGCATGCACATATACACATCCACAAAAATGCAGACTGCAGATGGCAACGCACAAAATGCGTAATCGAATAGCAAAATAAATCTGCATCAATACCAGATCGTTTGGATAAATGTTGAGAACCATCAATTACAATTAAAACAAACACTTTCAACATTATAAACAAAAAATGGTCTGCATTGTTTAAGGAACTGAACATAATTATAGTAATAGGTCTGTTAACAGATTAACAGGTATTCGAGAAAACAAGATATAAATCTTTAAGCCCATTAACAGACTCGCATGAACCCATAAACGCACAGCCAATACCACGTGAGTCCATAAAATCCCAAACTACATCCACCTTTAATACACTGTGAAAAATCAAAAATTAAAAATCAAATTCAATCGAACATACTTTAACTTGCTTGATTTTTGAACCAAAAAGTACCCTCAGGTCTGTTTGTCGAGAATGACAAACGGCTTGAAGGGGGGGGGGGGAGGATGTTAAGTGACAAAGCTTCTCAGTATAAGAATCGAGAAACTTCACCACTAAATGGAATTCACAACAAATCCACCCCTCATTCAAACGACGCCAGCGCGGCAACTTTCGAGGCTTGCGGCGTTGCCAGGCCCATAAGGCCGAGGTGACGAGCCAAGTCAAGAAAGTTACAACGCTGGAAGAGGGATGGATAACGGGACTCTGTGTGGGAGGAAGTACGACGCTTCCTCTCTCCCTCTCCCTCTCCCTCTCTTCAAACTCAACGTTGCTTGGCTTCACCGAGCGCGACACTCCGAGATCGACCGGCCTTCAGAGCGGTCAACCGAGACATTTCTTAAGTGCATTACAAATTCAAAATTTCTAATAGTTGAAATTGAGTGTTTTGTTCAATCCGTTATCGTAGCTGAATTTAGTTAAGTAAATTCTTCACGTTTTCCATTTGTTTGAAAGAAAATTACAAAAATAAAATATTGGTTAAACACATTTCACTGTGTCTATTGGACAATAAATAAGCTCCTAATTTCTATTCACGAAACGAGGGATTCTAGAGCCAAGAGTTTTGCGCCACGCTAACCACCACGACAAAAGGTAAAGTTTTAAGTACAATATTATTTCACAATAATACACGTCAGAGAATCGTGCAAGCTGTGCGGCAAGAGAATACGCCTGTGCCTGTATAGGAGCATAAGTTTCTAAATCCCAAAAATCTGCGTAAGAGTGGGCTTTTTGGCATAAGTAGGCTCGAAAATCTCACTTCACTTTCTTAGTATACAATATGCTATTACCGATCCAAAGCTTTATTTTTGAGAAAATAGTACTTACTGAGACCGCGCGTTTAAATCAAGAAACCGTTCTGCGGTCCCTGTCGAGTATTCTAGATTGGAAATTCTTTTCGACCGTTGACAGCACTTTTATATAAGAATTAATAATTTATTTTTTTAATGGTAATTAACATTAAACAGCCCTAGGGATTATCTTTGCTTTTCACATGAAATTGGCGGAGACTTATAACGGTATTAGGTTAAAGGGTAAGAAGGAATAGTTGAAATGGCTGAGGTCCCATCTGCGTAGGTGGAATGGTTAGCAAAAAGTCGGTTATGGATTTTTATGCCATTTCTAGGTCAGAATGTCTTTGTGGCTCCCACTCAGCCGGATCGACAGCTATCGCAAAAGTGGCGGAGACATATAGGTGTATTGAGCTAAAGAGTAAGTACGAATAGTTAGAGTGGCCGAGATCCCGTTTGAGTAGATGATATGGTAGAAAGTCGGTGATGGATTTTCATGCGATTTCGAGGTCAAAATGTCTTTATGGCTCCCACTCGGCCGGATACAGGTTCACCTATATAGATGTAGATTGGTCATATAATATGTCATTTATTCAATATATTTAGTGTGTTTAAGTGTAAAAAGTTGGTTCGAGTAAGTACAATTTGTAATAGAGGGTCAATACTCATGTGCATTAAAGGCTGCGCACGGACGGAATGACCAGTTTTGGCAAATCAGGTTTTTTCAGAATTTAATTCTCTACAAATCTATCGCAGAATATCGACGAAAGAATGTTTCTATCAAATATGGCATTACAGTAATTGAAAAAAACCCTTTCGTGGTCAAATCCAATAGGCGTTCGCCTCGGGTATAATAGTTTCTTTAAAACTATTTATACGCGGCGAGTGTCTAAAAAATTTTTTTTTAAAAATCGAAAAATAACCATAAAATGACCATAAAATGGTCATAAAATATTCAGAACCTTGAAATAAAATGTACTCAAATTCAGAAAACACATATGCATGTCAAATTTTATTATGATCGCTTGCGTGGCTATAGAATCATGACGGTATACATAATACATACATACACACACACACACACACACACAAAAAAAGAAAATTTTAGTTGTTCACTGATAAACAAAATCAAACGGGCATAGCAAGTTACGCAGTAAGTATCTTGAGAGTTGTTCCTAATTGATCATTATATAATTTAACTTTAAGTTAAGTAAGTTCTTCATTAAACAAAAAAACCCGATGCCAATACTTTGGCAAGCTTCCTTCAATATTATGCATAGCTTTAATATCAGAATGGTTTTTACTTTATATATGATTCTATAAAGTTTTTATACTTTTTGACATTCGTCGCAATAACGCGCGCCGATTGGTAAAGAGAAATATACAGAAGAACTTTAGAGTGAAAATTCCTCCTTCCCTGTTTTCTCTGGATCTAAACCATGAAATGACTTGAAATTAAAGCAGTCTATAGTTATAATAACCTTCAAAAATCGTGATTTTTTTAAAGAAAAGTTATAACATTGTTGTTAAAGTAGTGTCCGAGTTTTAATGGTGAGGATAGTTTACAGAACGCGTCTAAAATCACTAGTAATTGAAAAATCGTCATAAAAAAGACGCACATGCGTAACTAAAAATCTTGTTTTTCACAAATACACAAAAAATGAGCCTAGGTATACTTACCCATGAATGATGACTCTCCGTATACTGTTTTGAGCATTTTGGCACTCTCCGTAGGATTCCATGTGACCACATGGTTTGATTGGGCTAAAATTTTAGGAGAATGCTTTGTACACTTGTACTTTTGGTATGAATAAAGAAATTTTGATTTGAATGCTTAGAAAATCTTTTATGAAAAAAATGTGGCATAAATAGGTTAAAAAAGGCCAAAAATTAACTATTTTTATTGTTAAACATTTTCTAAGCATTCAAATCAAAATTTCTTTATTCATACCAAAAGTACAAGTGTACAAAGCATTCTCCTAAAATTTTAGCCCAATCACACCATGTGGTCACATGGAATCCTACGGAGAGTGCCAAAATGCTCAAAACAGTATACGGAGAGTCATCATTCATGGGTAAGTATACCTAGGCTCATTTTTTGTGTATTTGTGAAAAACAAGATTTTTAGTTACGCATGTGCGTCTTTTTTATGACGATTTTTCAATTACTAGTGATTTTAGACGCGTTCTGTAAACTATCCTCACCATTAAAACTCGGACACTACTTTAACAACAATGTTATAACTTTTCTTTAAAAAAATCACGATTTTTGAAGGTTATTATAACTATAGACTGCTTTAATTTCAAGTCATTTCATGGTTTAGATCCAGAGAAAACAGGGAAGGAGGAATTTTCACTCTAAAGTTCTTCTGTATATTTCTCTTTACCAATCGGCGCGCGTTATTGCGACGAATGTCAAAAAGTATAAAAACTTTATAGAATCATATATAAAGTAAAAACCATTCTGATATTAAAGCTATGCATAATATTGAAGGAAGCTTGCCAAAGTATTGGCATCGGGTTTTTTTGTTTAATGAAGAACTTACTTAACTTAAAGTTAAATTATATAATGATCAATTAGGAACAACTCTCAAGATACTTACTGCGTAACTTGCTATGCCCGTTTGATTTTGTTTATCAGTGAACAACTAAAATTTTCTTTTTTTGTGTGTGTGTGTGTGTGTGTGTATGTATGTATTATGTATACCGTCATGATTCTATAGCCACGCAAGCGATCATAATAAAATTTGACATGCATATGTGTTTTCTGAATTTGAGTACATTTTATTTCAAGGTTCTGAATATTTTATGACCATTTTATGGTCATTTTATGGTTATTTTTCGATTTTTAAAAAAAAATTTTTTAGACACTCGCCGCGTATAAATAGTTTTAAAGAAACTATTATACCCGAGGCGAACGCCTATTGGATTTGACCACGAAAGGGTTTTTTTCAATTACTGTAATGCCATATTTGATAGAAACATTCTTTCGTCGATATTCTGCGATAGATTTGTAGAGAATTAAATTCTGAAAAAACCTGATTTGCCAAAACTGGTCATTCCGTCCGTGCGCAGCCTTTAATGCACATGAGTATTGACCCTCTATTACAAATTGTACTTACTCGAACCAACTTTTTACACTTAAACACACTAAATATATTGAATAAATGACATATTATATGACCAATCTACATCTATATAGGTGAACCTGTATCCGGCCGAGTGGGAGCCATAAAGACATTTTGACCTCGAAATCGCATGAAAATCCATCACCGACTTTCTACCATATCATCTACTCAAACGGGATCTCGGCCACTCTAACTATTCGTACTTACTCTTTAGCTCAATACACCTATATGTCTCCGCCACTTTTGCGATAGCTGTCGATCCGGCTGAGTGGGAGCCACAAAGACATTCTGACCTAGAAATGGCATAAAAATCCATAACCGACTTTTTGCTAACCATTCCACCTACGCAGATGGGACCTCAGCCATTTCAACTATTCCTTCTTACCCTTTAACCTAATACCGTTATAAGTCTCCGCCAATTTCATGTGAAAAGCAAAGATAATCCCTAGGGCTGTTTAATGTTAATTACCATTAAAAAAATAAATTATTAATTCTTATATAAAAGTGCTGTCAACGGTCGAAAAGAATTTCCAATCTAGAATACTCGACAGGGACCGCAGAACGGTTTCTTGATTTAAACGCGCGGTCTCAGTAAGTACTATTTTCTCAAAAATAAAGCTTTGGATCGGTAATAGCATATTGTATACTAAGAAAGTGAAGTGAGATTTTCGAGCCTACTTATGCCAAAAAGCCCACTCTTACGCAGATTTTTGGGATTTAGAAACTTATGCTCCTATACAGGCACAGGCGTATTCTCTTGCCGCACAGCTTGCACGATTCTCTGACGTGTATTATTGTGAAATAATATTGTACTTAAAACTTTACCTTTTGTCGTGGTGGTTAGCGTGGCGCAAAACTCTTGGCTCTAGAATCCCTCGTTTCGTGAATAGAAATTAGGAGCTTATTTATTGTCCAATAGACACAGTGAAATGTGTTTAACCAATATTTTATTTTTGTAATTTTCTTTCAAACAAATGGAAAACGTGAAGAATTTACTTAACTAAATTCAGCTACGATAACGGATTGAACAAAACACTCAATTTCAACTATTAGAAATTTTGAATTTGTAATGCACTTAAGAAATGTCTCGGTTGACCGCTCTGAAGGCCGGTCGATCTCGGAGTGTCGCGCTCGGTGAAGCCAAGCAACGTTGAGTTTGAAGAGAGGGAGAGGGAGAGGGAGAGAGGAAGCGTCGTACTTCCTCCCACACAGAGTCCCGTTATCCATCCCTCTTCCAGCGTTGTAACTTTCTTGACTTGGCTCGTCACCTCGGCCTTATGGGCCTGGCAACGCCGCAAGCCTCGAAAGTTGCCGCGCTGGCGTCGTTTGAATGAGGGGTGGATTTGTTGTGAATTCCATTTAGTGGTGAAGTTTCTCGATTCTTATACTGAGAAGCTTTGTCACTTAACATCCTCCCCCCCCCCCCTTCAAGCCGTTTGTCATTCTCGACAAACAGACCTGAGGGTACTTTTTGGTTCAAAAATCAAGCAAGTTAAAGTATGTTCGATTGAATTTGATTTTTAATTTTTGATTTTTCACAGTGTATTAAAGGTGGATGTAGTTTGGGATTTTATGGACTCACGTGGTATTGGCTGTGCGTTTATGGGTTCATGCGAGTCTGTTAATGGGCTTAAAGATTTATATCTTGTTTTCTCGAATACCTGTTAATCTGTTAACAGACCTATTACTATAATTATGTTCAGTTCCTTAAACAATGCAGACCATTTTTTGTTTATAATGTTGAAAGTGTTTGTTTTAATTGTAATTGATGGTTCTCAACATTTATCCAAACGATCTGGTATTGATGCAGATTTATTTTGCTATTCGATTACGCATTTTGTGCGTTGCCATCTGCAGTCTGCATTTTTGTGGATGTGTATATGTGCATGCGTGTGTTTCATGGAATTTGGGATGGCTGGGTGAGATATGTGATGGGGATTTTATTTGCTGTGATTCCTATGATTCTATTGCGTGATGTTATTTTTGAGGCTTACATGATCTTTATTGTGTCCTTAGTCCGTGGTCCTTTATATAATCTAAAGAAATTCTATGGTTATTATTTATGCGGTGTTCTAACTTATCTATGTCTATTTTGTTAGTATAGATATGTTCATTGTACCTGCTTATTAATCTAGAATTTCTGATTCTTGCATTTATATTAATTATGTTTATGACGAGGAACAATGTTAACTCGTCATAACCTCCCCAGCATAAATATCATGATGTATAATAATGTATTACAGCTCTGTTACAGGCGAACGGCAGAGAGTGGAACGGAAGTAAGCACGGTAAGTGGGGAGAGAGAGAGAGAGCCTCGCGCGCGTGCCGCGTCTCGCGGAGAGAGAGACAGATTCGTTTAGACTCGCAGAGAGTAATTATCGTGCGCGCGACTCCCCGATACGAAAAGACCGATAGCTTTGTGAGAGCGACGTGCGAAGGCTCCCGGTTTATGTCTGCAACCGAGAGGGTCCGACAACGACTGCGCCTTGTTCGAGGTTTCTGTGCGACTCCGCTACGTCCAAGGCTTCCGAGCGATTCCAACCACTCGCCTTCGAAGGAGACGTCCTGGGGCTGAGCCGACTCTCGTCAATCGCTTCACGGTGCACGTGCGAATAAACTGCAGCTAGTCGAAATACGACCTTGGCCGGTCCACCTACGAACTCGATAATACCCGAGGAAACGAGACTTGGTCTCGATTATTACGCGGTTGTCTCTCCGCTCCGGTAGCTGCACTGCACGCAGCTGACGTCTGCGCGGCTAGCGACACCGAGCAGAGCAGCCCCGTTATATTGGCGCCCATCCGTAAGTGGCATTATTTATTTAACATTCGGACGCGGAATTTTAGTTTCACGAAAAACACACGGTTAGTAACGCGACGAAATTTTGAAGCGAAGCAACGCAGGAATTCGCGAGGACGTTTGCTAGAGAATCACAGTGGCACGGCTTTGTTGTTGTTGACACGCGACGAACGCTCGCGTGCGAACCACGAAGCAGCTCGAATAAGTCGAAAGCGAGCACAGTATAGGGCTAACGAATATTATTTGAATATTCGTCGGTAGCCAAGATACTGTAACTGTAAGTGCGAATCTCAAAACATCGCAGTATCTCTAGTGCGAACAGTGAGAGTATACATAGGTATACTAGAAGCGAGAACGCACGCAGCAGTATAGCAGCGTAGCTCTCGCGCGCTGAAAGCAAACGCGCCAAGCGGCGCCGGCAACACAGCCTATAGCGTGACATCACACGTACAGCGGCTGCCGACTCTCGCGCGGCGAGAGAGCGTTCCAAGAAAACATTGTACACAAGCGAGCGCGGGGTACAATTGTGATAGTATAGGTCTAGATAGGAGCATCACGGTATACTTATACGAAAGTATCCCGACGGAAAATAATTGCGGTTTCGCGCGATCGCCGAATATTCTGAGACGCGTATATAATTGTAACAAGGAAAATTTGAACAGTGATAATAGTGCACAAAATTGATTGAATTTTTGAGTTTTTTTTTCTAACGCGGAAAATTGCTTCTTTTCCCCCAGTCGTTTATTTTTTTTTTTTTAAGTGAAGTAAAAATTTTCATTTTTGTCAATTAATCCAAACCGATTAAAATAGAGCAACAAACTCTCAATTTTGCGAATCGCTCACAAAAATTTTACGGTTTCGCGGGTTTGATATTCGCAGAGAGTGAAGATTGTTTTACTCTCACACCGCGTTTTCGAATTTTTGTTTTCTTTTTCTTTTCTCTCCAAGAAAGCGTTACGCACGGTACAAAGCAGAGTACAGATTGGAGGTGATTGCGAATTGAGAGGTAGAATCGAAAAATAAAAATAACGCTGACAATTTTTTTTTTCTTTTGACAAAATAATTGTCATATTGACAACAGAGAAATTTATTAGTCGTGTTATATTAGTGCTACATTTTTTTAAAATTATTTTAAACAAAGGTTTGAGGACAGAAAATTTTTTTTTTTCTCACACAATTAAACGTAATAGATTGCGTCAAATTATTTTTTTTTTGAGATTAGTAAAACCCGTAAAATTTTCTCCTCTTGCTCACTGATACAAAATGGAGAACCGTAACATCAGTAGGGTAGAGATGTCACAACAAATAGCAGAATGGGCATACGAATTGCCAGAAGAAAGTAGAACGGATTTAATGAATGATCTCGAACTAAGAATAGATGATAATCGGTCTCAGAATATAGATAGGTTAATTAGGCGACTACGCGGCGATTATACCGCAGAAGATTTTGTGATCGTTAACGATCCAGAAGAAATAACAACGTCGAGAAGAGCGGCAAAATTTCAGAAGTTACTGCTAATGCATAGGTCGATGGCAAGGTTGCCCGATGCGACGAAAAGTATGATACTCGAACAGCAACGTCCTAACCATGAGCGCAGCTCCGAAATGGAAATTACAAACGGAGCGACGGGAGGCATCCTGTATCACAGCTCGCCCAGACAACAGCACGGCCATAACCCTTTTCGGGACACGGTCCAGCGAGCAGAAGAAATAACTACTCAGGATGAAAGCGATAATCGCTGGGCGTTGGGGGAGTCAGAAAGCCGTACAATCACGACTTCGGCAAGTACTGACACGAGAACGCTCAGAGCAGCCTATACGTCAAGCAACAACCTTATAGATTTTTGGACACCAGCCAGTCGCATAAGCACGACGGCCACGACAACGACAACAGTAACTAGCTCCGTAACAACACCAGCAGTAACGACGAGAGTAAATCAAGACATGGCTAACACCCAAGCACAAGTGATGGGGACGCAGAACGAGAACAACAGAAATAGAGCACAAGAAGAACGAACAGCGTATGCACAAGAAAACGAGAGACTCAGAAATGAAAATAAAACCTTGGAGTATCTCGTGCAACAATTGTTACAGCAGAGTCAGCAAACAATGGACTCGGTAACTCAAGCAGCGACCTCGCAACCGAGCAAACAGGTACAATTTCAAGATACCTTTGATATAAGGCATATAGAACCAAACGCCCACAGCACTCGTAATTCGGGATTAAACCCAGGGGCGAATGTCGTTGTACAACCCGCACGAGTAACCAACGATACAACACAAACCGGAGTCCAGCAACAACGGCAGCGACTGCCGGGGGACTCTAGGAGGGGGGGAGGATCACCTTGGGGTTATCCAAACCCATACTTTGCAGATGCGCAGACGCAAGCCCCCTTACCAACTGGGAGCTTATATCCGTTTTCGTACCCAACGATGGCAGCCTGGGGCGGGTCACGCCGAGACATTGGTAAAATTGCGAGAGAGTGGAATATTAAATTCGATGGACACAAGGACAGCTGCATCGAAGAGTTCATACAACGAGTCAACGAGTGCAGAACGTCCTCCCATCTCGACGAAGAAGATTCGCTCAACGCATTACTACACGTGCTGACAGGACCAGCGCTAGTCTGGTGCAGACAACTGCGACCCGCATGGTCAACTTGGAGTGATTTTTGCCAAGCCGCCAGAAGAAGTTACGGGGTTAACCAAGATATCCAGATGCAACTCCTAGCAGAAGCACAAGCTCGCACACAGGGTAAAAAGGAAGCGGTCAGAGACCATATCTTCGCAGTATTAACCATTCTGAGCCGCTTAGACGTGCAACCCCCTGTAGAGGCTCAACTCAGCATGATTTACGACAACATGCTGGCTGAGATCAAGATGCTTGTGCCAAAGAAAGAAGTCACCGACTTGGATGCGCTGATAACCCTCGCTAGGGCAGCAGAGAAACTGATCCATGACAGGGATCATTACAAGCCTCCGCCGCTACCGGATAACTGCCTGTTACCTCGAGTGGCTTACAAGGAGCCAATGGAGGAGACAACGGGAAAAGCTACGCCCCCGCGCGCTGCAGCAGTGGCAGAAGTCACAGAAATGCCAACAGTAGCTGCATATTTTGCTACAGCTTTTAAGGAGGCGTCAGCGCAAATTAGCATTCCTGGAAATGCGAGCCCGCAAGGCTCACACCCTCTACCAGCAATAAAGGCCAGAGGGAACAGAAAGAATAGTCGGCGAAGCAAGCCGAAAGGCACGGCGTCCGTCACGATAGAAGAGGGGAAGGATGTCAAGAAGGAGCCGAAAAGCAGGGAGCCTGCCAGCAATCACAATGCAAACCAGGCAATCCCTGGTTCAGCCAAACCGCCCATTAAGTGCTATGGTTGTGTGTGGCCCGGGTACATACAACGGTATTGCCCGGAGTGCTCGCAGAAGCCGGGAAAAGGCCAAGAGAAACAGTAAACGGGATCTCTGCGTTTCCCGGAAAAACAGAAGGGACCTCAAATTCATCTTTAGGACAGCAGGAAGGCAACGAAATCATGCCGCTGAAAGGAGAATCCCCGGCCGATATAGATTGCAGTCGCTGGTGGACTCAAGTCGGAATAGGCGGATTTCAACTGCGCGCCCTTTGTGATTCAGGGGCCGCACGCACCGCTATTGGTCCTATTGGCATACAAATAGCCTCAGCTTGTGGCCAGCCGATAATTTCGTACAAAGGACCCGGTGCGAGACTCGCAGATGGCCAGTGAGTGCCAATTCATGGGCATGTGGAGCTGCCATTCGAGTTACTTGGACAGCGCCGCCGCCTCAAAGTGATGATTATGAGCCAGTTGGACTCAGAATGCATCCTGGGCACAGATTTTATGCGGGCGTTCAACGCGATACTGCTGCCAAGAGAGAACAAACTGAAGATTGAGGGAGCTGAGAGCTCGGTCCCTTTAGAATTGTCCACGCTTACAGACGGGGTGGCTAATGCTCTTGCGGCGATCGGATTAGCAGATGTAACTCCGACCCAGACGACTCAACTAGAACAAGTCCTGGATAGATGGCTACCAGAAGGGGAGAGCATACTAGGATGCACCACCTTAATTCAACACGCCATCGATGTAGGATCTGC
>CM053170.1:29118480-29146958 GCA_012977825.3 Pteromalus puparum
GCCATAAGTTCTGATGAAGAGAAGTACATAAAATTTAATGAAAATCCTGCAACCAAATGCATGAAAACCCATTATGGACATGTCTGTCCTATACTAGGACCCCTTCGAAGCATACCAACTGTGCAGGACTGTGAAGCAACTATGTTACTGAACCCCAGAAGTTGCGATATCAAATACAAAACTGACACCAAGACCCAATGGAAGTACCTAGAGAATGACCAGTCTTGGCTATATTCGACAATGAACCCCGAACAATTAAGACTCTCATGCCAAGGTCAAAAAGATACCAAAGTTACACTAAAAGATGCTGGAATCATACGCATTTCACCAACATGCGTAGGAAGAACAGCAGATACCATAATCATTGGCCAAGAGAGCAAATCCAGCCAAACCACGTACCTATATAAGCCTGAAATCGACCTAAAAATACAGGACATGTACCCAGTTTTAACCGAAAGAGACCCAAATCTCAATAACGCCATACCCCAAAACATTGAAGTACTTGGACCAAAATCAGGTTTTACCCAAGCAAAAACCTTGGACCAAATGATCAACGAACTGAATGAAATTAGAGAGCATAAGAGGCGAGATTACCACACAAATAGCATATTGTATGGTGGTCTAACCTTTCAGCTAATAATGATAGTGGGAATAATAGCACTCATCATGGGAATGAAGTGTGGAATGATGTTACCTTGTCCAAAAATGAAGACCCGAACCTATAATGTAGACCAATCCATTGAAATGACTAACGATAACCCTACCCCCATTCAAAACCGAACAACCCATAACAAGTCCCCAGGAAACTCTAACAAATCCAAATTAAAAAAGAATAAAATTAGAGAACCCTTGCCAAATTGTTCAAATATCCAATTCGATAATGCCGCCGAAGGCGATTATTAAATCTAAGGACCTTGTATATACAACCCATGTACCACCATAACTACGTCACGTAGCTAACATATATAACTCCAATCGCACCTTGTAAACATAATATTCATTCGCAGCACGAAAATAAGATGACCACAAGGACCAGTACATCAATGTTCTGCGACATTGAAATACCTCTATGGACCATAGTAAGAGAATTCGAACCCATAGGCACACCAAATGCCGTACATGTGGAGGACCATAGAACGGACCCAAAGAGTAGGAAAATCACTCTAACCTTTGATACCGAAAGACAAGCCATAAAGGCCAATGACCTTAAAGTCGCGCTCATGAAACAAAATAAGTTCAAGAGACGTGCAAAATTGACACCTGGACCAATAAGAGAAACCATACCCAAGTCACCCAAAAGGACTAACACAATAAAATCAGAAGTGCATGTCGTTACCAACACGCAGCACAAGGACCATCTGAGTAAGAACAGATTGTTCTGCCTATTACCCTGGGAAGGCAAGGACAAAGAAAAAGATGAAATGTTCTTTAGACATTTCGCCCAATTTGGACCGATGGTATATTATGAGACAATACGAGATAAGAGAGGACGTCTATCGTACGGTTACGTACAATATTTCAAGAACCAAGATGCCGAAGCGGCAAAGACCAACAGTGACCCTATATATAAAGCGACCTTTGCAGAACCAAGAAAGCTAACTCGCTTCGAAAATGGACTGGAGACCAAATTCCACCCATTTTGTAAGAAAGAAGTAGATTTGACCCTCTACAATCTACATGACACAACATGCAAAAAACAGAGCATGTGGACCAACACAAAAAACCACGAACCCGAGTGCCAGAACATCCGAACACCAACTTTGGATGAACTAAAAAACACTCTTGCGTACCTAGAAAGCTTAGAACAAGCAAAGTCAAACCAACAAAAGGAACCCAAAACCGAACATGGACCAATCACACAGGACCAGGACACAGCAAGTGCGATCACTGATGACCAAAAAGAATTGACCCTGGAAATGGACCAAACTAATACATATTTTATAACCCGTATAAAAAATAGAGGTGACACAGAAGACACCTGCGAAAGTATGAGTGTAGATGAATGAGTATGACCAAATAAACCATACCTTTAAATGCATAACTACCTTTTTTACATGTCCTCATCAATTCCAATACCACACCTGTATTCCACATCTTCAATAATACACAACCAAACACTCACACAATACACCACAACAAAACAAGTACACCATCACCATAAAACAAAAAGACCATTGCAAAGAAAATATGGAAAGAAACGTTAATGATGACAAGTGAGAGTCACAAAAGACCACTTAAGCTGAAATGTTTCTAGTAACTCCATACTCAATAAAATGAGAACATATTAAAACTTAACCCATAAATAACAAAAGACACACTCTTCTATATGGTAATGGTAGTACCATTACAACATCTGGTTCAATGAACCATTCTCTAAAGCACCACTCTCCATGTGAACCTAGTTACAAAGTTCCATTTTAGTGCATCTTTGTGCACTCTGTGACATACTATTAAACCCAAATTAAATCATTTAACCCTCACCATTGAAACCTACCTCACAAAAGGACAATACCACATCTAGTGGGTCCATTGTGCATAAGTCCATGTGCATGCTATTTGCAAATCTTTACCCCTCATGAACCTTCAGCATACATTTGGATATTATTACCACAAATATCACCAGTCTTACGAAGCTACCAGTTTCATTAAACCATTAACAGCAGTAGCTTCTGGGCATGAACAGCAGTAGCTTTCGGGTAGTACCCACAATAAACTCTCGACCCGTTAAATAGGGCATTACACTATACAAAAACTAAAGATAAATGATGACCAGCACATAGCCGGACTGATATCTTAACATAACAACAAATTTTTTTTTCTTCCCCTCTGAATTAAAGAATGAATGGTACCCAACAGCTTACGTGCATCGAACTACGTTTAACCAAATACCCGAACCCCATGACAAAAACAAAACCCAAACGAAAACCAAATATAATGAACCCAAAGGACCCAATGAACATAACATAACCAAGCATGTTAAAAATAAGCAATCCCAAAATTTGCAATACCCGGACTATATTAATTCAAACCAACTTGAATTGTTACAGAATGGACCCCCAAATAATGGACCTATTGAGCAGCATCACGCTGCTGCTATTCACTCAAGTAGGGACCACTCACCTACTGGTGCAGTTCAGAGGAAATGTGCAAAAGATCAAACGAATCTTTCAAAGCATAGGACCATGCAGCATCACTCAGAAAACTGATTTAGAGGATGCGCAATTAGTTGCAATAAACTATCAAAAAGCTGAAGACACAAAGAAGGCTTTAGAACTACAAAAATTTGTAAGGATCCCTGAAAACAGCAAGACGTGCACCATCATGCAAAAGAATGATCCAGAGGACACGCAATTAGTCACATTAGAGTACCAGGAGGCTGAACACGCCAAAGAAGTTTCAGACCTAGAAAAATTTGTAAGGACCTCTGAAAATAACAAAACACCCATCAACAATACACCTCATACAACATATACCACCCAAGAAGAAAAAAAAAGGGAAGTAAAAGGATCAATCCTAGGAGAAGGACCATTCAAAGTAACAAGAGTGACTTATCAACCGGACCGCAGAGTGTGCGTACAATACCAGGGTGATACGGAAATGACAAAGAGCCATTTCAGGGGCATAGGACCAGCAAAAATAATAGAAGATGATGC
Organism: Pteromalus puparum; assembly: GCA_012977825.3. Taxonomy (NCBI): domain Eukaryota; kingdom Metazoa; phylum Arthropoda; class Insecta; order Hymenoptera; family Pteromalidae; genus Pteromalus; species Pteromalus puparum. Next base: position 29,122,134 of record CM053170.1, read on the forward strand.
AAACAAATTCACGATAGAATACCAAATGATGAGGCATGTACAAAAAGCACTAATGGTCGTGAGCACGCCCATACATGTCAAATATGAAGAAGATAACATGGACACCAAAAAAATCACGAAGACACCAAGAAATGAAAAAGCAACAGGACCAGATAAAAACAGACCACCGACAAGGGAGCCCTTCATACCCCTGAAACCAAAAACTCACAGGACCCAAAACAGCCCAAGCAACAACGAACAACAAAACATAATGACCAGGCTACAACTAGTTGGCGAAAAAACACTAGTGGTGAATTATACTGGACCGAGTCACAAATTAGCACCATACTTCCACAAAATAGGACCCTGTACATTTGAGGAGACATCAAACACATCAGGCCTGGCAGAGGCAGAAATAACATACAGGACAACAAAGGAAGCGGAAAAAGCACTGGAGATAAAAGATTATAAATTCTACCAACCGAACTTCCTGATCCCAAAATCAAACACAAGGACCAACCCACCAGAACAATCAAGACCACAAGCTCCCAATAAAAACCAGCGACACGACGATACAGCAGGACTGAGAATATGTGTACAAATACCCCTAGAAGCCACACATGATGAATACATCAATGAATTCATACAATTCGGACCCATTGAATGTATAACTGCTGTGCCAATGAAGGACCAAAAATACGAAGAAAATCCAAAGTATATGGGTTTTATAACATTCTTCACAGAAGAGGATGCCAAAAAAGCCATGAAAGGCTGTGACATGAGATATGGACCAACATGGGCTACTCCAACAAGATTAAGGGAAGGGATGGACCAACAAAGACGAGAGCACGATGTCTGCAGGAGAAATGTAGACATTAGATGGTGGAAAGAACACCTGAAAATATGTAGGATTCAAAACGGGGACTTCAAAATTGAACACAAACTATGCAGGAACTTAATTGAATATAGAAACTGGGACCTACATCTCACGTTCTGCCAAAAAGGGACCACAGCAGGAAAATTAGAGAAAACAGAGGAAGCAAAAACAGATGAAAAGAATCAAGAAGAACAAGAACCAGCATCATTATTGGACCAATCCATAGTTGGCAACGAACATTTGATTGACCCCTTGATACCTATGGACCCAAAAGAAGAAGATGACGACACTTTCGACAGGCTAAGCCAAGTCAGCCTGTCCACCAACGCAAGCTTTTAAATTAAGACCAAAATCATTATCTTCATGTCGATAGACAAATTTTTTTTTTAAAGGACCAATCATGTAACAAAGGACCAAAACTATGAACCATAATAAATATATTTTTGTAATTTTATAAATGGACCCGGACCTTCTATCATGGACCCATCCTCACATGCATACATATTCAATTACATGTATGTATCTATATGTAACACTAACATAATATAAGCACATACACTAACAAAATGAATTAATTAGATACACGTAAAAATGTTTCAAGTACAATAAGATAGGTTAATTATAATAACAGCGATTTAATACATAAGATAGAATGTATATGACCAATGGACCACGGACCAAAACCAATAGGTAAGTGAAAACAACGAACAAAAGGAAAGCTCGATAAATTGACACATCTCTTAAATAATCCGAAATAATACGAGGTTTAGACCCACCCACAAAACCAGCTGAAAACACAAGGACGTAAAAGTTCAACTAAGATTCATCTCTTTCTAGAAACTCTCTTGGACACTCACATGCATCATAAAAACAAAAGGATGCAAAACAAAAACACTAAAAGAGAACAAAGCCAAACACATGATAAACATCATATAGATCATGTGTAAAGCAATCATTCTCGAATGACTATATATAGAGAGAGAAAGAATGAACAATACCAACGCAAAGACATCACAAATGATGCACGTTCCTTCAAAATAGACCCAATACTTTCGTATTATTTCGGCATATTTTAACTCTTCAAAATTTATCTTTTGTTTAATATATTACCAAGAACGTTGTTATTCACGAGACCATCAAGTACCCGGACCCTTAGGGAACGCGTGGTTTGCCGAGGACGACAAACGTTCTCAAGGGGGGGAGGATGTTATGTGACAACTTTCCCGTAGCTATTATTCGAGATTCTATTTCAAATATAGCTTCGAGAAAGTTCCACATATAAAAAGCATAGCGAGTATTCAAGGCCACTAAAATATCAAGTGACCAAGAATCTCGCTGAGCTAAACACCTTCCCCGCCGACGGCTACTTGCGCGCGTGCGATGCTGCGATTGCAGTTTCGGCGTTTGACCGTTGCCAGGTCCCGTAAGGCCTAATGAGTGCAACAAGCGCCGACGCTGTGACGTAGCGGCGGGGAAGTAAATCTTGGGACAGCGTGGGAGGTCCGGAAGACTTCCGAGCGTCCCCAAGCCAAGCTACTCTGCCACTCCGTGATCGGGCATTGAAGCCGGCGGACCGATAGATCTTCTTAGAGATAGATTCTTTTTAGTCAGATTTTTAATTGCGAGATTACATATAGAAATTACTTAAGAATTTACTAAAGAGAAAATTTTACGAGTGTTTATCATTTAATTTGGACCACAGTGATTTTGCGTATACTTAAGCATTATACATTCAATTAAAAAGAAAGGGGAATAATATATTAATATTTTGAGGAAAACAAATTAGTATTTTCATTGCTTAACATTACCTCGAGGACCATATCAATTACTTGAAATAATTAGGAGAAGGAGTTCGGTGATCAACAGCACAAAAGGTAAGAAATCAATTACTAATATTCTTAACACGTTTCTACATATAGAGAGATAAAGTCCAGTTTGGTTTTGAGTGAGTAATCCTGACCAGATTGCTTCTCGTTCGCTGTATAGCGGAAGACGCTCAAGTTCTCACAAAAACAAAAAAATAAATAATTGTTAGTGGCTTCAAAAACCACGTAACAATCTGTTTGATTTTAAACAATCAGTCATGTATGAGTATAAATGATTTACTAGTTTAATAAAAACAGCACCAACGTAAACTTTTTATACAAGAATATAAAATAACATATAATAATTTATATATCACTACAATCACAAATGTTTAGTTGAAGATATATATGCACTCATAGTAAAAATCAGGCTAGAAAGTGAATGTAAGTCTTTTATATATGTATGGATAGCTTTTTTGTAATACGTTTTTAATAAAGATTGACTCTTACAACAATAGCTTATTACTTGCATAGCAAAAGACATATGTAGACTTTGTTTATGGTTAAGTATAGCATTGTTTTAACTGTCTAATGAAGTATAATGTTTACGTAATCAGTCAATTCTGTATTGATAGAGTATATATTTTTTAAGATTTCTAAGATTGTGATATGTAAAAAATTTATAAATTTTGAGAGAGAATGAAATGTAAGGTGACTCGGACCTATAAATTATATGTCATAAGAGAGTTGTGTTAATAGTGAGAAAAAGAATAGTTTTGCTAATGAGAGAGAAAAATGGAGTATAAATAATTATTAATGATGATAGTGTTATGAGTGAAAGTGCAATGAAAAAGTGACGGACCCCGGGCTTGAACCGAGATCTTATAGCTCGCGAGGCAGAAGCTATGTCGTCGCGCCACGGCCGCCACCCATATTGCACTCTTCTACTCGTCTTCTTATAGTAATTAGACACCCGTGACGTGTGTCCACACGTGACAATAGTGCTTAATGCTTTATTTAACAATAAGTATTTAAATTTTTTTCAAAATATCTAAACTTCTATTGTTTATATATACACACACTGTTACTGCATTGGCTCTATACGTGTAATCAAGTAAACTAGTTTAAAGAATGAGAAATGTAGGATAGTTTTGAAAATTTATGTAAGTAAAATTAATATTTTACCTGATATTCTGCTTATTCCAATTTTTTTTTAACTTGCAGTATTCTGACTAAAGTTATAATCCGTAAAAACCAACTGAAGCGCATTCTCCCTGTGAAACGGCTTAAATATTATAAAATCTGGAAGAGTGGGGATATGTTTACTACTAGGGTGTAGTACGACTTTCCAAGAGTAAGGGAAATTCTGTGCTTTTGATGTACAGCTAGCAACTCTGATTACTTGCTTCATTCTTGACTACGATAGATCGCAAGTAGAGCCTTAGTCGATGCGATGCACCGTAAATGCGCTAGAGTGGGGACTATGGGAAACGCATTAAAAAGTACGAGAGAGAGGGTAGTCCGAAAATCCAAGGATCAAGCTGTTTCGACAGTACCGCACGCGCTGTAGAGAATCGATGCAATGCGCTAGAGTGGGGACTATACGAAACGCATTAAAAAGTACGAGAGAGAGGGTAGTCGAAAAACCCGAGAATCTAGCTGTTTCGGCAGCACCGCACGAGCTCTAGAGAATCGGTTCAATACGCCAGAGTGGGGACTATGGGAAACGTATTTAAAAGTACGAGAGAGAGGGTAGCTTGTTGCATTGATGCTTTGACGATTTCAACGAATAGAAATGTATGCGAACCGCAGCATTTTAGCCCTGCAGAAGATCGCGTCTAGCTGCATTTTAACGTAGAGTGGGGACTATGGAAACATATGTGAAAGTGTAAGAGAGAGTGTAAGTTACAAGTGTGTGTGAACGAATCGAAAATCTTCGTATGTAAAAGAAAGTCTACAATATTTAGGTAGTGTGCTTAGATTTTTTCATGCATTAGTCGTTGATTTAACATATTTTCACGTTTGTTGGCGTTAGATTAACCGTTGTCCTTTTTTAATAGATATCATTTCTTTAAATTTATAAAAAAAGTCATTGTTTGATGTCAACACCGTAAATTATTACAAATTTTACGAATTTTTGCTCGAAATATGAAAAATAGGGCTAAAGTTATTATAGGAATGTTTGCTATTTTGTTTCTCGCCTATACGTAAAACAAGACCACTATATGTTTGAAACTGGAGGAACAAGTGTTTTCAATATCAAACTGAGTGCTCTAGTGTGTCAACAACAAAATGAATATCGCATAAGACATAAGTGATGTTACGTTTCTTTACATCGTAAACGAAAGCGACCATTGTGTTAGAAAAAATGTAGTCAAAAGAGATTTAAATTCTTATTTCTTGTCAAACAGAGACAAATTATTGGAATTGAAAAAACAACATGAGCAATTTAATTTCGCCAATAATATAAAGACAATGCTAAAAGATAGGCTGGAAACAATAGAAGCATCGAATATTGCAATGAGTCACATCGATATTTCCTTAGAGTGGGATATGGAAGTCAAGATGAAGAAAGAATTAATGAGGGATTTAGAAGATGGATTAAATGCTGCTTTGGACGAAATTTTAACATAAAAAAATCTCTATGTTAAAGATATTTCGCCGCTGCCGCCATGTCAAGAATTGGGTTATCACATCAAGAATGCACAAAATTCGCCCTGTACATATGAGCTCTCTGGGTTATTGATAAAGGATTTTTTCGTTGATGCGTCTTATGTGGCTTCCCTCATATTGTATTCATAGATAAATATAGAATAAATGTATATAAATTTCAGTTTATAGAGTTTACGTGTATATAAGTACATAAAATTTAGTAAAAGTTATTGTATATAGGTATATAGGCTTCCCCATAATCACCTTTTTTACATAAGAATGTTTGATAATAAAAAAAACCGCTGCCAATTCATTGGCACGTAGCTTCCTCCAACGAAATTTATTGTTCCAAAAAATAAAATATTGTTTTAAAATACAGTTTGTGAATGCTATTGAAACATTTTCAAGTTTCATTATTTTGCTGTAGAAGCACTAGACACCCCTATAAGAGGAAGCCGAATTTTCGCGAAAAATTGGTTTTCACATTTCAGCTCTTTACTGTGAGTGACCGGCGTATCAGGAATTCAAAATAAATAGACGAAATTTGGATTCAAAAACTATGTATTATTTAATTAGCACTATTAAAATGAGCGTTTTCAACTTCACTCATTCTCACACCAAAACTCTCAGAGTAGTCACTCTACATTATGACATCGCTGACAACAAAGTACGAGTCTTAAATCATAATATCTTCAACTTCGCAAGTTAACGTCGCAATAAAAATACAAACAAAAATAGTACATTTCATTCTGCCTGGGAGCCGTCGATATACAAACTAAATTCTAATTATAATTACAATTTTTTTGATGAACACCAAATTTTGTGAGGTCCAAGACCACTTGATTTTAAATCTTTCTTGCAGAAAGGACATGTTTTGTCCTTACTACAGTTTTCCATGTGACGTTTCATGTTTTGCCTGGATTGCGCTTTTTTACATATCGAGCAAGTGGATTTCGGTTTTACATGTTGCCTATCGATATGTTTTCGTAGCGTCTCTTTATTTTTAAAAGCCTTATCACAAGTTTTGCATATTAATTTTATAACATTAGGATTATGATGCACCAATTTGTGTGCTTCAAAATCATTCTTTTTATCGAATGTAGCAGAACAGTCCGTTATCTCACAGCTGTAAATTTTTGAATTATGAGATTCAAAAGCCAAGAAACAAACTCCTCAAGCTTACTCCTTGGCCTTTTTAGTTTGACCCTCTCCACGTCCCTGGGTTTGACCATTAGACGGCACAGCCGAGAACCTCACCACGACGCAACACACTACCTAATTCCTTCCGCGTAGCAATATAAATATATATAATATAAATATATATTTATATATGTATATAATATAAATAAAGATATATTTTGAAATAATTGTATAAAAGATTAGTTTTAGTATAAATTATGTAACTATATTTCTTCTAAAAATAATAATAAAGAGTTTATTAAAATATTTATTATGCGCTGATTATCGCAAAATAAGAAAGTTAAAGTTGCAAATATTTTTTCCTTAAATAGATTATTTATATAAGGTATTAGTTTATAAGAAGTTTTGAATGCATTAGTTTGTAAGATACATACATCTTATATGAGTATGGTAATATATTAACGTCAAATTTATTCTAATAATTATTCATTTATGAGAGGTAACCATTTAAAAAACAGTTTTTGTGTGTTTCTATGAAGTTGAAGCAGGAATATAAATTAGTTATGTCTAGCTTAAATAATGAGGCAATAATATTATTGAATTCGAATAATGTTTTTCATGGATGAGTGCTGTTCCCTGCTTGAGGTACATATTTTATTATTAGTAGCGTCGCCGTATAGGCTAAGTAAATATGTAAATTCTTATTGTATAGATGATTATGATTAGTTTTAGTATAAATATATTCATGGTATTCTATATTTCTTTAGACAGGTTAGATTTGTATGTATATGCAAGAAATTTATGTGTTTTGATATAAATAATCCAATGTATCTATATACTCGTATAATAAGGATTTTTTCATATAAAGAATTGAAATGAACAATATTTGACTTATTATTTACATTCCTACCCATTCCCAATTTATCTTCATATACTTGAAATTGGAATCTCGCTCGGGACACAATCAAGCGTGCAAGAATTTTGTACTGCTTACGTCAGCAGAGATCGTCTCAGATCCCGCAATTAACAGATTCAGCAACAAATATTATATATATATATATATATACATACCTTATTATTGATAAAACAGATCTGCAGGTCGGTAAAGCAGAGAAGATTGATGCAGGGCGGTTGGCTGGGACAGCTGGCAGGGGCCTGGGGACCGCAGCATTTAACTGGATAGCATGGGCTAGTTGGTTGTAGCACAGTTAGAAATTGGGCGTAGCAGGAAATCTAGGTATCAGGAAATCGGTGTATCTGGAAAATCAGGGTTAGAAGGAAATCGGGGTTAGAAGGAAATCGGGGTAAAAGGAAATCGGGGTAAAAGGAAAATCGGGGTAGAAGGTAATCGGGGTAAAAGGAAAATCGGGATAGCGCAGTTGGAGGATAGCGTAGCGCAGTTGGAGGATAGCGTAGCGCAGTTGGAGGATGGCGTAGCGCAGTTGGAGGATGGCGTAGCGCAGTTGGAGGATGGCGTAGCGCCAACTGCGCCAGAACCGGCCTACTTCACCTACTCATTTGTGATAAATGCTACAAGCCTATACAAACCAGGGACCCTAAACAATGTGGCCTTTGTCACGATTACTTTCACACCAAGTGTATCTCATTCCGGTCCCTGCCTGTGAGAGGCATTGCGACGTTTGCCTGTGTGACCTGTGCTGACATACACATCAGGGGAAGGCTTGAATCCTCACTCAACAGCAGCACCCAGACCGTCTCTCAGGGCAACTCCACCACCAACCAGGGCAAGACCAGCAGCACCACGACCAGGAGAAAGCCCCTCTCTGCGCCACCGTCGACCAGTACATCACCCAACCAGTCGCCGGCGCGTCAAACATCGTCGAATAAAGCTGATAAAGCTGATGTTACACTGCAGGACATTCTCGCAGCGTTGATGGAGATACGCGCCAAGCAGGACGAAGCGGTGAAGTAGCAGAGAGACATCTCCAGGAAAATCTCTAGGCTAGAGGAGAGGCTTGGCCCCATTGAGCAGCGTCTCAGAGCCCTCGACGATCTGCCTCTGCTTCAAACCCGCATAGAGAAGGCGGAGCAGACCATCACGGAACTCAGGGCGCAGCTACAAGACCTGTCCGCAAGGCCTCACCCTATGCTGCCCAAGGACGGCAACAACAACAGTAACAACAACGCCGCCACGCCTGCCACTGTCATCCCTGCGGAGATTGCCAGTCTGCGCAGTGAGCTGCAGAAGGTAAAGCGACAGCAGGAGACTTTCGCCAACAACACCGTGGTACTGACAGGTCTATACTACACACGAGAGACCTGCCTCGACCTACTGGCGTTCTCTGTGCTGTCGGCCCTGGATTCTTCTGTCCTCAGAAGGGACATCGCCGGAACAAGGGTCATGGGAAGACTTAACGCAGCCACTGCCACCTCGGCTGCAGACAGCTGACAACCACCGATTGCTGTCACCCTGCCGTCCCACGCCCTTGTTCGTTCGACCATCTTGGCGAAAATCAAAAAGGGCAAGCTCCACACATCAGAGCTAGGCAAAGGCCCTAGCCGTAGACCATCAAGGGCTCGAGAACATCAACGAGCTGCCCCCTCCAGAGACTCATAAGCTTCGTGTCAGGGCCAGACTGGAGGCCAAGAAGAGGAACAGGTGCAGATCCTATGTGCGGGATGGAGTGGTCTACATCCGTTCTACAGAGGACAGGGAAAGGGCCACCATCATCACCAGCGACGAAGACCTGGCAAATTTTTTGTCCCAGTAGCCGCCGGACAACAGCAACCACTGAAGATGGTTCACCTCATCCCACCTGCACCACCATCAGCTTCATCTGCTTCATCATTGGCCACATCCTCATCTGCATCTGTCTCCAAGGTAACTCTGTCCAAGGGCTTAAGGGCCTGCCACTTCAATGCTGAGACGAGACGCAAGTCTCGCACATAAAGCAAGCAAATGCGGCCCCGAGTCAATCAGCTGACGCCAGCGAGCGCGCGCGCGCAGCGAACAAAGGCGAGTCCGCACGACGCGAAGTGAGCGCGCGCGCGCATCATCCGAAAGGCCAGTCCGCACGACCGCAGAGCGCGCAACTCAGCGGCGACGCGCCAGGTGGCGCGAGCAGCGCACCGTGGGCACACCTATATAAAGCGGGCCACGCAGTGCAGCGTGCAGTTCTACTCGAGCTTAACTTGTAGCGGAATCGTGCGCACACGTTACGGTAAGGAACGGCCAGAGATAGACCGACGCCAACGACGTCGCCTCGTGAGCATATGTGACGACAGTGTTAGGGAACCCGGAACTCCGAGTTTTCGTCGTGAGCACACGAGACAACCAGGAATAGCCGAACAGCGCCGAGTCTCGTCTACGTGAGCACACGTAGCCGTTACCCAACGTTGCCACCTGCTCCTGAACCCNTGAGCACACGGGGCTGAGAAAATAACTAAAGCCCCGCCGACGATTCCCCAGGTCGTGCGCTCACGTCCTGGTGAAGCAGCGGCCGACTCCTGCCCGTGCGAAACCGATCACACGGCGACCTCTCGAGATTCGCCTGGTCACTGTAAGGACACAGGACTAGGGGAAGTACGAGACGAGCGACCTCGATCCGTAGAGCCGTGCGCTCACGACTCTATGAACTCGAGGGATACCTAACCTCCGAAAACCCGTCGATATCCCGAACCCGTGTCACCGTCCGAAACTCCGATACCGCGTCCGCAAAACCGGCAAATGCACCGAAACCACGTAACTCCGGCAACGTCGTGTTGATGTACCGTTAACTGCACTAGATTAAGCTAAACCGATTGTAAAGGCGAAATATTCTAAACAAACCGCGATTTCGATTTCTGTTCCAGATGGAGACTAATAATTGAACTATCAACTTGTTATCATAATTGCTAGAATATATCTATTTTGTTATTAATTGCATAAACAGTCTCTTCAATTAACCTTTTCCCTAACCAAATCCTGGCGTCTGACCGACTACTCAACACACGGGGAAAGTCGAACCGTTACAATGCTAACTCCCTTACGGGTCACATTGAGGCGGCTAGACTCTTTTTGCCCACTCGTCCTTCCTTCCACGTAATAGCTGTAACTGAAACGTAGCTAGACGAAAGGGTTAAAACAATCCCTTTACTTGACGACTATATACTATATAGATGGGACAGAAATAGAAATGGTGGAGGTGTGGCCCTCTACATCCATAACACTTTGACTGCTACTATCATTGCATCATCTGACGGTACATGGTTTGGCAAGCCGGGGAAGCTGGAGTATCTCTTCTGCGAGATTTCTGCTAAAGGAGTATCTCCCATCTTTGTCGGCGTTGTTTATCGTCCACCACATGCCCCTTTCATTCAGGGCAATGATTTCATAGAGAAACCCTCTACACATCTGCACTGCTACTCCAACAAGCTGATCATGGGCGATTTCAACGCTGATCGACTCTCCTCTTCCGAAGATGCTAAGTTCATCAAAGCCTTCATAGAGGAGAACTCCCTACAGTCGGTTCCTTATGGCGCCACGCACCATAAATAGGAATCCGACACCTGGCTAGATCTCTGTTTAATAGACGAGCAAGATCGCCTGCTCGAACACTGGACGTCAGACACACCCTTCATACACGGACATGACCTCATAACGGCCACTCTCGACGTACAGATGCCACGACACGTACCTAAAACCTACACCTACAGAAACTACAAAGGCATCTGCGCCGAGAAGATGAGGAACCTCCTCGGGGCATGTGACTGGTCATCCCTCGCCACCTCATAACTTGACGAAGGCATTGCTGTACTCAATACCAACTTAACTAACGCTGTAAATGACACCTGGACAGAAGCGTCACCCGTGGTTCACTACGGCTCTTCGTGACCTCTTGAAAGAACGGGACAGACTCTACAGGCGATTCCGCAGATCGCGTCTCCTATTGGATCTATTTTTTCATAGACTCGAGGAGGCTAGGCTGAACTATTATCATTCACGCCTGTCCTCCCTGACAGATGTCGGCGAGATCTGGAGAGAGCTAGAGAAACTTGGAATAACATCTTCCAAGCTAAAACCACCTTCTCGCTTCTCAAACGAAGACCTCAATATGCGTTTTAGCAGCATTTCCAACAACCCGCAAGCTCCTGCTGTTCAGGATTATCTGCGTACCTTTGAGAGTCTGAACTTCCCTGAACATTTCAGTTTTAGGGAGATTACGGAATCGGACGTTTTAGCTGCAATAACGCACTTTGACTCCCAGGCCAGAGGTAGCGACGGCATCCCACAGGTTGTTATTCAGAAGGCCCTGCCAGTACTCGCTCCCATTCTTCGTCATATTTTTAACCTGTCATTGAGCGAGTCGTGCTTCCCCTCTGACTGGAAAAAGTCATTGGTGCACGCACTAAACAAAGTCAGCTCTCCTACATCTCTAACTGACTATCGTCCGATCTCTCTTCTATGCTTTCTGTCAAAGGCGCTAGAGTGGCTGGTGCATAAACAAATCTCTGAGTACCTTGAGTCCAGGCTTTTTCTGGACGATTTGCAAACTGGCTTTCGCACTGGCCACAGCACTCAGTCCGGCCTACTCAAGCTATCGGATGAAGTCAGGCGTGGCATTAATAACAAGAAGGTAACTCTTCTTCTTCTTTTCGACTTCAGTAAGGCCTTTGATCATTGTGTATCACGTCAAACTTCTCCGAAAGCTAACACACTTCTGCTTCTCTAAGCAAGTTATCCGCTGGGTTGCCTCATACATTACAGGCAGAAAACAGGCAGTCGTTGGTGATGACGGCGAGCTTTACACCTTTCGCCCCCTCAACACGGGAGTACCGCAGGGATCTGCCTTCGGTCCTCTGCTATTCTCGCTATACATCAACGACATTAGCGTCTGCCTGGACCCCGACGTATCTCATCTCATCTACGCGGATGACTTGCAAATCTACAGCCAATGCCACCTTGAGGAGCTCGACTCTTGTTCCGCGAAGATGTCAGCTAACGCCAAGAGGATTACAGGTTGGGCTGCATAAAATCATCTAAAGCTAAACGTTCTTAAAACACAAGCGATCGTCCTGGCCCCCCCCCCCCGCTACATTAACGCTTTATTAACTGCCGCTAACACCTCTATCAACATAGGAGGAGCCCAGGTCGAATATCAATCGGCTGTGCGCAGTCTGGGAGTGGTGCTCGATTCTAAATTGACCTGGAAAGAGCACGTCACACAACTGTGTAAACGTGCTCACTTACTAATGTATATGCTGTACTTCTTCAGAAAGAGCACCAACCAAGAGCTGCGCAAACATCTCGTGCAAGCACTGTTGTTTCCCATCATAGACTACTGCTCTCCAGTATACTGTGACCTTACTCAAGAACTTGACACTAAACTACAGAGACTAGTGAACACAGGAATACGTTAAATCTTTGGTGTAAGGAGGGACGAGCACATACCCCCTACAGACGTGAATTGCAATGGCTCACCACCGCCGGGCGTAGGAAGTACTTTGCGGCCTGTTTTCTAAGAAAACTCTTCAACACTGCTACACCATCTTACATCTTGGCCTTCTTTGACTTCCACGTCCCACTCCGTCCTGTGAGGGGTGAGGTGACAGCCCTGGACATCCCCCCCTTCAGCACAGAGACGCTGAGGAACTCATTCCATATCAGCGCCTCATACCTCTGGAACTCCTTATGATCTCATCTTCGTGACAATAGATCACGCAGTTCAAAACGCAAGCCAAGCGCTACTTTCTCGCACAAGAGAAAACATAACATTCACAAACTGCATTCGGCATCCTCATTTCTCGCCTCCATAACTCTCGCACTCATTCATCACCCTCTCACCAATGAATTTCTATTCTATTTATTGCTGTAAATAATTATTTGTACAACACAATGTACAGAAATAAAAATTATCTAAATCTAAATCTAAAATTTCTCTCTCTCTCAGCTCTCTCTCTCTCTCCCACCCCATCAGTTAGGCCTTCATCGCACTGTTAGGATGGGTTAGATCCCCTTCCAAACTCTATAATAATTACCTGGGAATTTGCTCGGTCGCTTTCCCGTACAGGAAAGACAGCGTGTGACTCTGGTTGGATAATTACATTTATTAGGAAACCGCACTTACTTTTCTTTTGTTGATACTGGGGGATGCGAAGGTACACAGGCAATACCTCTAGAGATGTCAAAGCCCAAAGACGAAGTTTCCAAAAACGGTTGACGATTGCGAAAAGGTGTGGGTAGTATACTGGGTGTGTTATTCTAAATTCGAAATACGTACTCTGATTTGCTTTTATATTTTATTTTTAATAATATGGACTTAATATGTGGACTCAAAAGTATACTCAAAACTAAACTCAATGTTAAACTCAAATTCCAAACACACTCGAAAAATACGTCCTACTTGGAGGAGCGCACACACAGGAATGAAATTTGCGGGGGAGGTGTCGTTACAGAGAGAGTCGAAGCTTTCTCCCACGCGGGGTCCTTACTTCTCCTCTCTTCTTACTTCAGCCTAGCCGCGCTCTTTGTCTTACGCATTAGGCCTTATGGGTCTAGTACTGTGGTCAACGGCTAAACTGCAGCGTCGGCTGTGCACGCGCGCTTCAGCCGAGGGAGGAGAAGTTTGTTTTGGTTTCGGGTACATTCCTTCGGGGCTTAGTTAAGTATCGAAGTTTCTGGATTTTTCTTACTGGCTTGGTGTAATTTTTTAACAGATGTTTCCGAATAATTACCCAGAAACTTCGTCACTTAACATCCTCCCCCCCTACAAAACGTTTGTCGTCCCCGACAAACACTTATCCTTACGGGTGAGTGGTCTGACTGTGTGACACGGTGGCAAACCAAAGCTGAATGTTGCTTGTTACTGGTCACTTTTATCTCTTTTTTTTTTATTTTCCTTTTTGAAGTAACAGCGATAGTTTAAGGGGTAATTCGGATGCTGTGCTGGCTAAGGTATTTTGGGAAAGTCGATGGATCTTCTGGGTTGGATCAAGCTTTTGCAAGTCCTCCTTAGCTGCCTCTATTTGCAGATATATATATGTATATATATATGTTTTTTATATATATGTGCCTACGATTTAGTTGATTGGTCTGGTCAATTGTCTATTTCCTTCAGATCGTGGTCTGATTTGTCGAGCGTGTACGAGGTGCTTGACTTGTATAGAGGGCTACTGCTCTCTTGTGAATGTGCATGACATTCATGTGCATTGCTACTGGTTGGGTCAGCTTTATTTAAAAAAAATATTGGAAGCTATTGGTGCTCGATCGGCAGATTGGCTTTCATTATTGTCTCTTTTTATCTAAGCCCTTGTCATATTAGCTTGTTTTAGGATTATCGGTGTGGATGGATCGTAATGGATGCCTATTTTATATATATATATATTTTTTTTTGTTTTGCCTTGCAACATCCGCTTCGACTCTGCTCTGGTGTCACACATTTTGTCCTCTGTGGTCCTGTATAATGTAAATTTTCTATATTGTCGTATACCATCCTATGTTAGTGATATCTATTTTTAGTTTATTTTGCTCTAGCCTGCTACTGTATATTCCTTGTATGCTTATTGTTATTTGTTAGTAGCTTATATCTAATTATTATGGCTCATTGTGTTAGTGAATAGATCCGCTTTCGTTTGTGTTATATATGGTGTTAGTTCCTATAATTCGATATTTATATTATGTTAAGGTACATTGTTTGGATGTAGGTCAACTGGTCAGTGAAAGAAAATGTTCTCTTCTTTTTTTTTATGAAAGGTGGTACAAAACAATATTTTTATTATTATACATTAGTGGTAACTTTGGTCCATTATTTCATTTTGCGCTGTTTATTGGCAACAAAACCTTTTGGCACACTCTGGTCTCTTAAGTCTAACTTAAACCTAGCGTCATGGTAGTGTTATCAGAAACTTACATCTAAGATCTTCTTAAGCCTAGTGTTTTCTTCGCTTTGTTCTGTCATGTATTGTACTTCGTGTTGTGCTTGGTCCGTTGCTGTTCCTGTCTCTTGTTCGCATTCTCCGTCCTCGTCTATGTCTTCCTCATCTGAAGAAGTTTGGTCCAAATACAGGGCTTTATGTGTTGATATTGTTGCTTCTTCTCTTTGTTGCCTTTTTACTCCTTCTCTCTCATTTGCCTGTTGACTGGTGCAGGGTCCTGAATTTGCTGGTTCTACAGCGACTGTTTTTTGTTGTGGTTCTGCTTGTGTTGGTGCTGATGTTCCTTGCTGTTTTAAAGTTCCTGGTTTCTCCTTTATCAGTCTCTTTTTCAATGAACATGTTTGTGCATGGTCATCAAATATCTGCAGAGGAATTTGGTCCCCGCACAAAAAGTGCATCTTTGTTTCTTCTGTTTTTCTTGTCCTCTTCCAGCTTATCTCGTATTTTGGCGGTCCGTTTACTATTGCGTCGATTGCGTCTATCTTGTTTTTGTATACAGCGTATCCAACTTGTTTGTTATTGTCTCTAATCCCCTTTGTCAAGTCTATTTTGATCGTTGGTCCAAAAATTTTGAAGTCTCTTTCGAGATCTTTCTGTGTCACATCTTTTGGGGCTATGATGTACAGTTTCGTGTTATTTCCCGCGTCTGAAGTCCAAGGTTCTTCTTTTGTTTGAGTTTCCTGTGCTTGTGCCTTTCGTGCCTGGCTCTCTTCTTGTTCTTTTGGTGCTGGTGACGGATCTGCTGTTTGTGCCTGTGGTACTGATGGTGGTGCTTGCAGTGTTTGTTCTACTTTTGGTGTCGGTGGTTCTTATGCCGTCTGTCGTCTATTGAAAGCTGGTCTTGCTGAGTACGCCTTGTCGCACTCCACTATTGCTCTTCTTGCGCTGTCGTGGTCCTCGTACTGTATGAAGGTTAGGCATTTATCCATGTCACTTGTTGATTTTAGTTGCCTGACATCTATTATTTCACCGAAGGCTGTGAATACTTCCGTCAGTTGTTCTTTGTTCATCTGTTACCGCCACCTACAGAGTCGCTGGCGCACGAAACCCCCCTCTACCACTACCGTCGGCGCTGCTCCGCGAAAGAGCATAAAAGCGGGAGCGCTTCCCGCTCGCGACGCAATCTGCTCCCGGCCCCTGCCCGGTGAGCATCGTCCCCACTACCGTCACTCGACTCTCGAGTCCGGTAGTATCCCCTCGGATAGCCAGCCTAGGGATTTTTGGAGAATATACTTACGTCAACTAACTTCTGGACTTTTCTTTACACCCCGGCGCTCCCCATCCTCCGCTACGACGAAGAAACGAGAGCAACGAGTTCGAGGTCTCTCGTCGATGTCCGCGCTCAAAGACGTTCTCTACAGGCGCGCGAACTCGCCAACTTCTCGCGGTCTCTCTCTCTGGTCCGCGCTCCGTGGATATAGCCCCGCACTCCGCTGACGAACGGGCAGTACTCGCGTGGACTCCGAGCGGAAAGGTCGGACCGGTGAAGCCTCGCTTCCTGGCATTTTAACGCAGTCCATACACGCGATTCGTACACGGCCTCTCTCTGAGGTCCGCGCTTCACGGCTATATCACGAGCCGCACCACCGAGCCGGCAGTTCGTCTCGAGCAGTCAACGCGAGCGGTCGACCGGTGAAGCACCTCTTCCCGGACTTCCCTCGTCAGTCACGACTCGCGAGCTACACCCGTACCCTGACGGCGACTAGCGCTCGACGTCATCCGAAACGCCCGCCTGGTGACCCCGTCCTAGGCGGCGGACTAAGAGGCGTCGAATCCGCTCTCGACCGAACAGCAAGTGCGAGCTGTAACAACGCGGCGAAGACTAGTTGACACGCTCTGAGCCAAGCGCAACGCACATGGTGGCGAATCAACGATCACGCTCCCGTTCCGAGAGGCAGAGATAGCTACGGAATCGACGGAAGAGGAAGGCCGCCCAGACACTACCAGCTTTTACTGGGCGTGACCCTCTCACACTCGCTCCATCGACACCAGCTGTGCTGCCTCAGCTACTTGCCTCTACGGAAACGCAACCGCTGAGAGCCAACACTCCACCAGCTCTACGCGGAGAAGCCACGCCTAAATCTCCGTCGCCAATCCGTACGATTGTGCCTTGGTCGTACATTCAGACCCACAGAACGTTAATTTGCATTTCGCCGGCCGTACCGAAGCGGTATCCCGCCGATCTGGCCGCCGCGTTGTGGCTTGATACCAGCCCACCAGGCTCTCCTGCCTGAGAACGGCACGAGGCAGATGTGCCTCGAGCTGCCCCCTACCCGGATGACGACGTTGAGTGGGGGACAACGACCAGCCATCACCGTCAGTGTAGGCAACTTATCCCGTCAACGGCTCTACATACCATCAGACCAGAGGCAGTCAGCCCAAATCCGTCTGCCCCGCGCAAGGCGTCGGATTGCCGACGCGATCCTCGGATCATCAACTGTGCCTCGGGGCATACTGATCGAGTCCCGAGGCCAGGAACGAGAAAGACGTTTGCTACCGCACCTGCGTGACCTCGTCGCTTCACGCTGTAAAAGGAGCTGGCTTCGCGACAGGAGGACGATCCTCGGCCCGGCACGTTCGTTTCTACGTCACCAACGACGCCCTCGGTAGCAGAGAGACAAGCCGTCGTTACTCGTGAGGGAGTTAGATCGCCGTCCGTCGTCACGCGCGAGCCGACCCGACCCAAGGGTCGACTCTAAATGTTACTGTCGATAGATAACCGCCCTTTTCAGGGCTACCACATTGCTTTCAAAGCGTACGGATTGCACTCCACACGTTCCCCCCCCCCCCCCTTGACTCCTTCAGGATGGGGTGTTAACACATCGTCAGCCGGTGTCGTACACATATGGTGTCGTTTTGATGGCTGTACGATGACTGTCGAGGCTGGCTGGTTGCTGGTCGTTGATCGAACTGTCTAATTGTCGAGTTATCTGGTTGATTGCCCAGTTGCGGTCTTTGTTGGTCTTCATTTGTCTCTCCTATGTACTGTTTGTATTTGTTGATGACTTTGAGTGCATGATTCTTCATTTGATATCTCACTACTATTAATTTGATGTCTCTTGCTGCGGTTTGTTGGGTTTCGGTGTTGCAGGATCCATGCTGCTTAAACAATGCTTCTGCGTCTATTGTCGTGCCTTTGTATGTGGCTGTAATTGTGTCGGAGTCAGTTAGGTTCACTTTTACTATCTCAACATTGTCTTGTGGACTGTATCGCAAGTGGTAACTGTTGTTGTTTGTGTCTTTGTTGTCGTTGTCCGCTGTGTTGTCATTGTTTCCGTTACCGTTCTCGTCATTGATTGTATTGTTGCGTACGTCGTTGTTTGTCAGGTTGTCTTCGGTTACGTTGTTGTCGTCATTGAGGTCACTGTTGGCGTTTCCGTTGTCTTCATTGTCATTCTCAAAGCTACCGTTTAGTGATATGCTGTCCAGATGTCCGTCATAGTCAGTCATTAGTCTTTCTGCGTCTGTTCTTGTCATGTATTTGATTGTTACTGAAGCTGCATCGGGCTGTGGTCCTGTGTGACTGAGACGAAACTCCGTCATGGTATAGGGTCCATATTTGTCCAGCATATTCAGGACTGCTGGTAACTCTGATGCTTGGTTGAGCTCTATCCTTACTATTTTTAGGGCTTCACTATAGACCATTGAGGCAATGACGTTTAGGAGTAATCGGTCCATTTCTGAAAAAGGTGGTACAAAGGTTATGGTATGATAATTATATTTTGTGTGTTTGGTTGCTCAATTTATGCAATGTATTTTCATTCATTGATTCGTTCATACAGGGTCATTGGTTCTGACTATTGTTTATTATGGTTATATAACACGGTCGCAAAATGTAAATTTGTCTGTCTTATTCTATGCTCATATTGCTATCATCTTCATCTAGGTCAGTGAGGGTGGTTTTGAGGTCTTGGGTCTTTCTTGGCTCACTCTATTTGTCCTGGGTGTTGGTAGATGTTGGTTGTTTTCTTTTTGGTTCTCCAGTTTTGCTATTTTTTCTTTTAATTCCATGATTGTTTCCTGTAGTGGCTGTAGTTTGCTCAGTGGGTCCTCGCTGGCATTGTTTTGGGTCCAAGCTATTTGCTTCTTGCATGTTATTTCATGTAAATTGTATACTTCTGGTTCTATCATTTTCTTGCATTTTTCGTGGAACTTAGCATTTGCAGTTCCTTGCGCTGCGCGTGGTAGTCTGCGTGGTTCCGCAAATGTTGCTTTGTACATTGGTTCACTCTCCTCTTTGGCGACTCTGGCATCTTCTTCCGTGAAATACTGTACGTACCCGTAAGATAGGCGTCCCTTTTTGTCTCTGACTGTTTCGTAGTATGCTAGTGTTCCGAATTGGGCGAAGTGTCTGAAGAACATCTCGTCTTTTTCTCTATCGTTTCCGTCCCAAGGGAGTAGGCAGAACAGTCTGTTCCTAATTGGTTGTGGTGTCCCTTGTTGGTTGACTACATGAACTTCAGATCTGATTGCTGGTTCTTCCTTTGGAGTGAGGTCTATCAAGTCTCCGGTTGCTGTTTTTGGTCCTGTGGTTATTATGGGTATTTGGTATGGTGCTGATCTCCTGTCATTCCTCTTTAGTCTATTTTGTTGTGATAGTACGGATCTAAGTTCATATGCCTTTTGTCTTTCTCTTCCCGTGTTGAAAGAAAGTGTTATTTTCTTGGTCTCTCGCTCGGATCTGTGCTTTTCTACTTGTACGTTCTGGGGTTCTCCTACTTTTTCAAATTCCTTTATTATGCTCGATAGTGGTATGTCTATGTCACAGAACATCGAGAGGGTCGTTCTTTGTCTAAAGTCCATATTGTAATCCATTCTCTGCAAATAGATTAACATTGACTGTGTTAAAAAGGTTATTGGTTAGGCATTGTTTTGCTATGTACAAGCTTCCTGGAAATTCAAAATTTTAATTTCATTCATTCACGAGTACTCTGCTTCCTGTTTGGGTAACGAGAGTTTCTTTGGGGTCAATTGGGTTTTTGTTCTAGGGTTCTCGCGGCCTAACTGTAGGGTTTCGTGGTTTTTATTGGTACTTGAGACATCTTCGAGTTCAAATTCCTCATGTTTTGTCTCGATCTTTTGTCTTTTGATGTTTATCATTGGCGATGAGCTTCTGCGCTTCCTATTCTTTGGGCAGTTCCAATTCCTTAGACATTTCATTTTTATGATGATAATTGCTACTATTATCACTATTATTAGTTGAGTGGTTATGCTTCCATATATTACAGTGTTTGTATTGTAATTTTGTCGTTTGTGTTCACCTATTTCTTTTAGTTTGCTAACTATTTCATGTAATGGTCTTCCGTCATTATTGGTTACTTTGGGTCCTAGCACATCCAGATTTTCTGGGTTGTGCACTTCCAAACGGGTGTCTCCTTCATTCAGTAAGGGGTAAATGTCTGTTATTTTTAGGTCTATCTCTGGTTTGTACACGTAGGTGAACCCTGTGTTCCTGGTTACTTCTCCGGTTATGGTTGCTGTGACCGTTCTTCCTCTGCATATTGGTGCTATGTGGACGATTCCTGCGTTTTTTATCGTTACTCTACTTTCGTGTTTGTTCTGGCAAATAATGTCTAGTATTTCTGGGTGAACTGTAGAATAAAGCCATGATTTGTCATAGTCTAGGTACGCCCACTGAGTCTGTACGCTCAGTTTGTATCGTATGTCACATTGCGCAATGGCCTTTTGGCTGGGGTTCAAGAGTAGTGTTATCTCACAGTCTTTTGACTCTGGAACATTTCTAACTGCTCCTAGTATTGGGCATATGTCGGCATAGTGTGTTTTAATGCACATCTGCCTTTGGTCCTCATTGAATTTTATGTATCTGGTATGGTCGTAGCTAATAGCGATGTATTCATGTGATGGCCTTATGAAGGCTTGTCCCATGGTCTCATTTTTCATATTTTGTGGTATGTTTAAAGGGTGCATTTTGTACAACTGATAGGGCATGCGGTCTACTAGGGGTAGGTGTAGCACTGCTAATGTTCGTCCATTCTGGTGAACGGCGTCAATTTCTGATATTCTGGCTAGTTCTTCAGCTCTCATGTGCTCTGGCGGTGGTGGGAATTCTAAGTCCTGACTCACTCTTTTTACATCCATGTTCATCTGGTGAACCATGTCTTGTTTCATTAGGTCCGGGTGTACCCTTCCTTCTTTTAATTTTCGTAGTATTTCTAGTAGTTTCTCATTGCTTTTAATCACATGATCTATTGTCGATTCTAGTCGTTTCACATATATAACTATTTCAACTTGGTACTTCATTTCATCCTTTTCTCTTAGTATTGTTCTTATCGTTTTTGTTAACTCTTTTTCGAATCCTTGTAACACTTTTTGGTGGTTGCTGGTTATGTTGTATAGCTCTTCAAATTTTGCTGAGATTATATGGGAATTTTCGTCTATTAAATGAACCATTTTGCTTTGGTCCTGGAAGAGTTGGTCTATGTTTCTATTTATGTTGTCCACTTCATCGTTGGTTACAAGTCCAAACAAACTGCTGCTTATGCTTCCAATGATGCCTAGTGGTACTAGTCTCTTTGTTCTGATGCTTCTTGGGTTTCGCGCTGTGGGGTATTGTGTGTGTCCCAAACTTGCTATTGTCTCCTTTATTTTTCTTTGGGTTTCTGCTAGTTCTTGTTCTTTTATTTGCAGTAGGTCAATGGCCAGTGCATGTCTGCATTTTCTTTCTTCCATTATTGTCTTGCAGGCTTGAAATATTTCTTTGTACGAGTCTGTTGTGTTGTGTGTCTGCATGAAGTCCTCGACGTCAATGTAGATGTTGAGCTTCCACGTTGCCTTTTTAATCCTGATCACGTCCAGCTTCTCGAAGTATATTCCGGGATTGGGGTTTAGGGGTTCTATTTGGTACATGGGTTCGCATTTCCTCACGTTGAGTAGATTAAATATTATTATTATTATTTCTAAAATTTTCATCCTGTAACATGGTTATCGATTAGTTAAAAGAGTTTGAATCCTCGTTATCGGACTTATCCTCTACGGCTTTTAATTTATCTATATGTTTTCGTATGCGTTTTCCATTCGGGTACTCTAGAAGGACATTTTTCCTACCTAAGAATTCGATTATTCGCAATGGTTTATTCCTATACGCATCAAATTTGCTTACACGGGGTTCATTTATTAGTCTTGCGTACCCGCCTACTCTACCCTTAAAGGCTCTGACTTTTCTGTCATACCTGTCCTTTGTTTTAATTTTATTCGCTATTTGGGTTTCGCCTGCTAAAATTTTCATTTCTTCTAACCTTAACACTAGGTCGCGCATGTAAACAGTGTAGGTTTTTAGTTTTTCGTCGGATGGTATTCTCAAAGGGAAACGCGCTATTCGTCCGTAAACGAGTTCAAAAGGGGTAAAATTTGTTGCTGCGTGTACACTAGTGTTGTAAGTGAATGTTGCAAATGGTGTTAAATGGTCCCAATCGTCATACCTTTCAGAGTATATTCTAATGAACTCTATAAGTGGGGCGTGGCTTCTTTCCAGTGAGCCATTCGTCTGAGGTCTATATCCAGAGGTTGTTAGATGGTTTATTTTGAACAATTTTAGTAATGATTCCACTATCTTTGACAGAAAACTGGTTCCTCTGTCAGAGAGTATGGCTCTCGGAGCCCCAAATTGACAAATTAGATACTTTGCCAATGCATCTGCTATTGTTGTGGCGTTGAGATTTTTTATAGGTATGGCTATTAAATATTTGGTTAGGTTGCATTGCATTGTCAATAGATGGCAATTTCCTCTCGGGGTCATCTTAAGTTTTCCTACTGTGTCGATCGATACTTTGTCAAAAGCCTCTATTGGTGTATCGGTTATTATCATCGGCTCTCTAGTTTTGAATCTCTCTATTTTTTGCTCTTGGCAACCTGCGCATCTTCTAATGTAGTTTTGGACATCGTTTCTCATTCCTGGCCAGTAGTACCTTTCTCTTATTTTCTGGTATGTTTGGTTGATTCCTTTGTGTCCTCCTGTTAAGCTGTCATGGAGATGGGTTATTATTTCTTTCCGATGTTTTTCGGCTGGTACTTGTGCCTTTCCATAACATGTTGTCACTCTAATACCACTTCTGTGAAAGTGTTCATAGATTAATTCTAAGATGGTTGGTGAACCTAATTCGTCCAATAAGTCTCCTTTTCGTGCTACTCGGAAACTCTTAATTTCTTTATTGATGAGTATCTCTTTCAAATTCTTGAGTCCTTTATGTAGATCTTCCATTTTGATTGTATGGAAATACTTGTCTTTTATTATCACAGTGAATATGTGATACCTTTTGAACGGAGTGATCAAAACTTGTCCTGTTTGTGGTTTTTGGTTTTTTATTTTTGTTAAGTCTATGGCTCCAATCTCAACTAGCAGTCTTGTTACAGACCAAGTGTTGTTGCAGTCGGCTGACAAGAAGTGTACGAGGTTGTCTCTTTTGTGTGTGAGACATTCCCTTACAGTAATTATGTTGTGAGGGATTCGCTTCATTTCTTCTGTTATATGTGTTGGTGCATCATCAGATCCTCGATCGCTTCTGGATGAAATGTGATCTTTGTTCAGTGGTTCCATATCTGGTGGTGTAGGTAAGAGAAAAGGCATTGTTATTTCGGGTGGCTGTGAGAATCTTATATCTATTATTGATCCTTCTTCCGCTTCTATCTCACTCAACACTCCTAATTTCCTGTGCCCTTTCGTCTTGTTTTGTGTTGTGCTCTTGGCTGTAGGGCTACCACTTGTTATCGTTGGCGTCACGGATAATGTTTTTCTTGGAGGTGGCATTATTATGTCAGCCACGCTCTCAACGTCAAAGTCGCTCCCTGAGTTTTCTTCTCTTGTGGTCTCCTGTAGCTTTTGTCGTGCACTTTCTATTAATTTCTGCACACTTTTTCTCCATACGTTATCTATATCTATTTCTTCCTCTGTTTGAAACCGTGGGTCGGATGTGTAGATTGCTTCACGTACTTCATCTGCTACTTCATCATTATCTGAAAAGTGTGAGGGTATCTGTAGCTGTATCTCAATTTCTGTCCCTGATTCTGTGGTGTTGATGTCCCTATCCATTTCATATCTTTTTATGCTCTCTTCAAATTTTCTGCTTGCTTCTTCTACCTCTTCCCTAGTTAGAGTCGTTTTCACTGAAAGGTTCTTAATTGATTCGTCTTCGGAACTTTCTTCTGTGTATGATCCTTCTATTGCGCTGACCTCTATTGCAATATTGCTTATGGTTTTGTCTTGACTTTCTGTTGAGGAAAACACTTCGTCCTCTTCGGTTTCCTCTTCTGTAGTTTCCGTGTCTTCTTGTCGCAGTCCACTGTACCTCGGATCTGGTATCGGTGGTTTCTCTAAGTCGGTGTCTTCATTGGCTGTTGAAGATAGCCACGATCTTCTAGATGGATTGACTGTCATCGATGTGTCGGAGTCTGCATCGGTTGAACTTTCCTGAATTTCTGCTGGATTGATGGAAGTTGTTTCTGTGGCTGGTGCTTCAGTTGATGTCTCGACTGATTTTTTAG
>CM053170.1:29157320-29169378 GCA_012977825.3 Pteromalus puparum
CTATCTTCGGCTTCACAACAATTCGATCATGATTTTTGATTGTGAACCATCTAAAGCGGCGCGTTAGCTCGGGATGAAAAAGTCCGAGTGCATAAGGCTGAAGCTCACTTATCTCTCTAACCGTTGCCGTTTTATCCCCGTCTGTTCCCGGTGGCCTGGAACGTCGCTTAGTAGCGCAGCGAAGATATCCCTCTTCTGCGCTCCGCATGATAAATATAGCCCCTCTCCGCTATAGTCCCTTATATTCTTTCCCTCTCTCTACGCGCATGGTTTATCTATATAGCTGTACTCTCCTTCTATCTTCATCCAATATTATCGGTGAGCCGTGTTCGGAGCATCTTATATCGGTATTCGCATATATCCAATTCGATATCTTACTACGATTTATTCAATTCTTTAACTCCGTGTTATCAATATCAATTTCTACTTTCTTGTCTTTAACGGGATTTATATCATTGCTTCAACCTTCTAGTAACTAACACCGTCTCCAGCCTGGTATCGCATCCGAGATTCAAGTTGTCGATCTGACAAACATGTGACTATAGGTAATTTAAACGGAATCTCTAAATGACTACAACAATCAATTGCAACTAAAATTATATCATAACTAACTCTATATTTTCTGTTAATCAAACAGGTTTGAAGAAGTAAGATTGCAAAGCTTTAAGGACTGGCCCTCAGAACACGTGCGACCAGCGGACTTGGTAGCTGCAGGCTTCTACTTCATCAAGCAAATAGACAGAGTACGTTGCTTTGAATGCTCCACAGAGATCTGTCGCTGGGAGCAGGGAGATGATCCTATGGTTGAGCACCAACGTTGGGGTGGTCGGTGTCGTTTCATAAGGAAATTACCCTGCGGTAACGTGCCCATTGGCGCCGATGCAAGCATGATCCCTACACCTCGTCCATGGGGATAGCAGACAGGCCATGGTTAATAAGCAACCCCTACCTTCGACAGACTGGCTGAGCAGTATGGGTATTGGTAAACCCAGGAGACCTGACTTCCCAGACTACGCTAGCTATGAAGCAAGGCTGCAGTGAATAATAAGCTAACCTTCAGTGAATACCCATCTACTCGCTTTTCTCAAACAAAAGAGCAATTGGCAGATGCTGGATTCTTTTACACCGGAACTGGTGACCAGACTACATGCTATCATTGCGGAGGTGGTTTGAAAAATTGGGAGCCCAAGGATGATCCGTGGGTGCAGCACGCCAAGTGGTTTCCTAGCTGTTTTTATGTTAGCTTGGTCAAGGGACTTCATCAGGAGTTCATTAACAATGTGACTGCAAAGCATATGACATTATTATCAGAAGAGGTAAGAATTAACCTTTTTTTGTTGAATGAATCAAGATAGTTATATCAAAATAATTAATCTCATTCTTTAAATTGTTNACAGGAAAATATAACACTTCCAAGTTATATTACGCAAGTGGAAAAACAGACTAGCAGCTTGGGATGCTCGGTTTCGATGCTACGAATGAATGCAGAATCATAAGAAGATAAGTCTCAACTGTTAATTTCTATTGACAATGCATTCGTATGCAAGATCTGCTACAACGAAGAGCTCAGGGTGGTATTTCTACCATGTGGTCATATGATTGCCTGCGTGAAGTGTGCTCCGAGTATGACAATGTGCGCTATTTGTCGTAAACCGGTTTCTATGACTGTACGCGCCTTCTTCTCCTAATGTATCAGATATTGTAAGCATATATATATATATACTAATATTATCTTCCTATATATCAAATTCCATTTGGCAAGGCTCCCCCCACCCCCCACCTGGCCTTCCTCCCCCCCCCACCATTTCCCATATTGGAGCATTAAAAGTCTGATTAATTAATTATATTTGAGATTAATAGTTTATAGGGTAAGTGAGTACAAGTTCAAAGAACTCACTTACCCTGTGCATATGATTGACTAATTATTAAGATTATGATTTTTATGTTGGATGATCAGAAAAAAGTATAAAATTATCAATAGAATTAGAAAATTAACTATGTACTATTATAGACAGTTTTCCACACCACCTAAGGTGTACTGTCATATATTATATTATTATATAATATACTTCAGGCGCGTTGATTTTTTTTGTTTCTTTTTATTTTATTGTATGAAAATCACCAATAATTTCATATAATTTCATGACATGATGAAATTATACAAAATTATGGTTATTGATAACAATGAATTTTGTTATCAATAATCAATATATCTGAATTGTTTTCACTTTCATTCTGAATAAACAATCGATTAGGATCTTTGAATCTAGATAATGATACATATAATTGTCCATGAGAAAATAACGGTTTTTTTAAGTATATTCCTACATTATCGAAACTTTGTCCTTGAGATTTATTAATAGTCATAGCAAACGCTAAGACTAAAGGAAATTGTTTTCTGTATAAAATAATTGGCAATGAAGATAAATTTCCGGTATTTAAAGTAATTCTAGGCATGAAAACTTTATTTCCAATTTTATCCCCAGTTATAATTTCAGCTTCAATGTTATACTTGAATAATTTGGTAACTTTTAATCGTGTGCCATTACACGAACCGTCTGTTATACAGTACTTTTACTTCCAGTAACGAATTTTATTTTTATTTTCTTAATTTGGACAAATATTTAATCTTTTTTATAATCTATAAATTTTATATAGAATATAATTTTAAAATAAAAATAAAACAGAAACTGAAATGGGGGTTGGCGAGCGGAGCGAGCAGGGGGAGGGGGCAAGCCCCACTAGTGTATATATATATATATATATCGAGATGAGGTATAACTCAATTTATATAAAAATTTATAAATAAACATCGATTGATTAGTTTGCTCAAGATCCTAGAAAATTGTAAACTAGTTTGAAGAATGAGAAATGTAGGATAGTTTTGAAAATTTATAAAAGTAAAATTAATATTTTACTTGATATTCTGCTTTTTCCAATTTTGTTATGAGAGTTTTTTCCCCAATGTATAAAGGCTCCAGAGGTACGCAGAATTGGGAGGTTACTGTGGAATCCATATAGTTAAACAAATTCATTAAAAAATAATTAATTGATTTATTTTTAAACACACATGCACCTCTTTCAGATCCGTTTTATCATACAAAAGTTATTACAAACAGTTAATAATGAAACTTTTAAAATAAATTTTGAATATGAGTAAACATTGTATAATGTTTTATTTTAAACAATTGCAATACTTATATTTTCTAATACTTTATTATGTTTTTTCAGTATCTCTTGCAATCACACTACTACGAGAACCAGTATTTGTTTAGCTAGTTACAAGTAGAGTATTTCAAAATCCTCCAAAAATTTAGTGCTTATACTGCGTATACTTATTACAGCTTATTAAAAATAATTTTGACTTATTATGGATCAAACAATGTATTTTGTGGACACTGTAAAATTGTTGTGGCATTGTGTAAAGAATGTACGTGATGGGGTTGCGGACTCTAACGACTTGCAGAGATGGATTGATTTAGCCTCTAAAACTATTATTGAACTTAATGAATTGATTGATTCCCCAAGCTTGGATATTCATAAGAAAAAGACTTGTCAAACCTCATGCGGACAATTATATAGTATACGGCGATTGTTAAATGATTCTCTATTGAAAGTTGGTGCTGGTCTCCAAGAGAATATTTCACGAGTTATGTGGGACGATGTGAAATCTGCATTTAAAAACAATCTTAAAACCAGTGTTATTACTAATGTTAAACATCTCGATATAATCTCTTTCATGAAAGACTCATGCGCCATATTTGTATCAAAAATTAAAGCTGATTTGCTAATGCATAAATCATTGAAGATGGACTGCATTCTCGCTGCAGAATGTGCAATTCTAAAAGATGATAAAGAAATAGTGGAAGTGAAGTATTTTAATACAAAGAGTGCTTCAATCTATACGACAACAGACTTGACAGAGTGTTTCGGGAAAAACGTTAAGCAACCAATTGAGCATGACATGGAAGAGTTTCAAGAACGAGACTCTGGTTGGACTTTGAAAGCTATTCTCAACTTGACTGTAAATATGAATGAATTAAGGAAGGGTTGACGGTTGCTATCGGTCTCTCCGAGGCAGCTAATGTTTCGAAAGAAAAACAACTTAACTCATTTTTTCTTTCGACGTTTCGGCGAACAATGTCGCCCTCATCAGGAAAACTGAGAAGAGATTCGGTTTATTATTAGCAAATTTTAAGAGTACAATATTATTTCGAATGTGTGACATATGAAGTGCTTACAAGAACTATAGGACTCGACAGGCTCGCTGGTGGAAAGTTCGAGGCTGCGTTTCCCCGCTGGGCGCCGGCGGCGGCGGGGGGAGAGCGTGTGGTCGTTGTGTCTCTCTCCGCTACTCGAGGCGAATTCGCAAGAGTTGGATATCCGCACGGCTTTTATTCTCTGCGCGGAACGGCGAGAGACACAAGGACCACACGCTCTCCCCCTGCCGCCGCCGGCGCCCGGCGGGGAAACGCAGCCTCGAACTTTCCACCAGCAAGCCTGTCGAGTCCTATAGTTCTTGTAAGCACTTCATATGTCACACATTCGAAATAATTTTGTACTCTTAAAATTTGCTAATAATAAACCGAATCTCTTCTCAGTTTTCCTGATGAAGGCGACATTGTTCGCCGAAACGTCGAAAGAAAAAATGAGTTAAGTTGTTTTTCTTTCAAAACATTACCTGCCTCGGAGAGACCGATAGCAACCGTCAACCCTTCCTAAATTGCTATCGAGGGATAACTTCATGCTGAGGACCACTTCCTCCGCAAATATAATACATGAATAAATTAAGTCCTATGAAAGCTGCTTCGTACATTGAACTGCCAAAGCTCATTCGAAACAGGAAAGCGTGTGTCAACGTTCAAAAGCAAGATAATGAATGCTTTAAATGGGCTATTCTATCAGCTTTACATCCCGTAGATAAGGATGAACAGCGAGTTTCAAAATATGAAGCTTATGTGAACGAATTGAACTTCAATGATATTGCTTTTCCAGTATCTATCACACAAATACCAAAGTTTGAGAAACAGAATGATGTATCTGTAAATGTATTCATGCTAAAAAAGAAAGGTAATACATTTGATGTGTCTCCGTGTCACTTAACGACTTCAAAGAAAGTTAAACACGTGAATCTACTGCTTGTGCAAGATGCTTATATAAATGAAACTGACAATAAACACCAAGAATACTTGCAAGTTCCACGATTCCATTATATGTGGATTAAAGATTTATCTCGTCTTGTCTCTTCACAATTATCGAAGAAATTTCATAAAAAAACATATCTGTGATCGTTGCCTTCACTATTTCAATAATGAAGATAAATTAAGAGCTCATGAAATAGATTGTATGCAAGTGAATAAGTGTAAAGTTTTGTTGCCTAAAAATGCTGAAGACAGTTTGTTGGAATTTAAAAACTTTAAGAACAAGGAGAGAGTTCCAATAGTTGTATATGCAGACTTTGAATGTATTCTAAAACCTGTAAAAGATAATGATCAAGTTCTGCAAGAACATGAACCATTCAGTGTTGGATTCTATATAAAATACAGACATAATGAAACCAAGAGTATGAATGAGTATGAATATGAAACCAATATATGTGCTATAGAAGAGAAGCAGAACATGACGAAAATCCTGCAAAATGGTTTGTGTCACAGCTTCATAAACTAGCTGAAGAACTTGAAAGCATACACAAGAATCCGATATCTATGAAGGATGAAGATACAAAATTATTTGATTTAGCTGCAACCTGTCATATTTGCGGTAGCTATTTCGATGAAAAAGATTGGAAAGTTTGTAAGTTTGATATTATTCTTATATATTTACATACACATGCTTCTTATCTTTCTTTATACCTTCTATACCTTTTATATTTTAGATATCGTGGCGCGGCTCACAACAACTGTAATCTTCAGTATAAGGATTCCAGAAGTATTCCCGTCGTCTTCCACAACTTGAGTGGTTATGATTCACATTTGTTTATAAAACAGCTTGCTAATAGCTTCAAAGGTCGAGTCTCAATTATTCTACAAAACAAAGAAAAATACTTCTCATTCATAAAGTAAATCGATGGAAGTGATATTAACTTTAGATTCATTGATTCATTCCGCTTTATGCTATCTTCGCTTGATAAACTCGCCTCATATTTGGAGAAGTTGGAAATTCTTGAAAAAGAGTTTAAAAAGGAGTTTAATGATTATAAAATACAATTGCTTAGAAGGAAAGGTGTATTTCCTTATGATTACATCAAATCCTTTGATGTCTTGAATGAAACTTCACTCCCAGACAAAGAGACTTTCTACAGCAGTATGTATGATAGTAATATATCAGATGAGGACTATAACCATGCGCAAACTGTTTGGGATGTTTTCAACATCAAAACTCTCGGCGAGTACTCGGACTTTTACCTTAAAACAGATGTACTTCTCCTTGCCAATGTATTCGAAGACTTTAGAACCATGTGCATTGATACCTATCAGCTAGATCCGGCACACTATTATACTACTCCAGGTCTCACTTGGGATGCTATGTTAAAATTTACTGGTATCGAGCTCCAGATTTTGACCGACAAGCCGTATAAGCCAATGCTGCAACAGATATGCCAAGGCCAACAATCGCTATATGGAATCAGGATACAACCAGGATGAAGAGTCAAAGTATCTGATGTACTATGACGTCAACAACTTGTACGGGTGGTAAGAACACCTTTTTATTCGAATAAATTTATAGATTAATAATGATATATTATTTCTAGGGCAATGACTCAATCCTTGCCTTACAATGGTTTCAAGTGGGTAGAAGACCTCAGTAATGACTTCTTTAACATGTCTGATGATGCTCCAATCGGTTATATTCTGGAAGTCGATCTTGAGTATCCGGAAACACTACATGATACTCACAAGGATCTACCGTTATGTCCGGAGCATGTTGCACCTCCAGGCTTGAGGCAGAAAAAGTTACTTACAACATTGAACAGCAAGGAGAGGTATATCCTACATTATAGAGCGCTTAAACAAGCTCTCAAATATGGCCTTCGATTAAAGAAGATTCATCGAGCCATCGAATACTAGATGTATCGAAAACGCTTGTTTACCGCTTTCACTATGAATACATGCAAGAGCGAGTGGGAGATAGGGCTAAACTCCTCTACACAGATACAGACAGTCTCATCTATGAAGTAAGTAATGTGGATACGTATGCTTTGATGAAAACTGATCTTCATGAGTTCGACACTTCTGATTATCCTGCGAATAATCAGTTTAATATCCCTCTTGTCAACAAGAAAAAGATTGGACTTATGAAGGATGAGTGCAATGGTAACATCATGACGGAGTTTGTTGGCCTCCGTAGCAAAATGTACTCAGTCAAAGTACAAGGTCAAACACCTATTAAAAAGATAAAGGGTGTGCAATCATCAGTTGTCAAATCAACTATTGAGTTTGATGATTATATCCATTGCCTCCGAGAGAATGCATGTATTAGTCGTGAGCAAAAATATATTCGCAGTCGTTTTCCTGTCATTCGGACTGAGAAGGAGCAGAAGGTTGTCTTGAGTCCACATGACGATAAGCGGTACTTGATTTTTGATCAGACAGACACGCTATCGTGGGGTCATGATAGAGGAATATCAGCTTATTGAGGCGTCTAAGAGGGTTTGAAACGGTCACGACTTTTCTTGGTCCTGGGCGCTTCTATTGAAATAAAAGTTATTGATTTTTATTTCTAAAAGTCGTGCACATTTACTGCTCTGCGTCGTAATTGTGACGGCAGGCCAAATAAAGTGATTTTATTATGATTTTAAATATCATTAATAAATTAAATAAATATAATAATAAATATATTACAGGTCCGGGATACGAGGTAGTGGAGTGTATTCATCACAATAATAAACTTTAGTTCATTTTAACAAAAATAAATATATTCAATAAGATATTCAATGCGAAAATATTGCGTGTAATGTTGCATATATTTTCTATCACAAAATTAAATAAATATCTCTCTTTTTGATTTTTACAAACGTATATATATATATATATATATATATATATATATATATATATATATCGGTGATCGAAGTCTTATTTTGACATAGGATAGTTTACGCAGATACGCTTAACTTTGCGTTATCTGTTTATTTCGAAAGTTACAAGTGTGTGGTAATAAACGAATTTTCTATTAGAGTCTAAAGCAGATACGCGTTAAATTGCGTTATCTTGCCTGACTAGATAATTTAACAAATATAAGAATATTCGAAAATTTCTCTAAGTCTTTTGAAAGGAACTGAAATTTTTCTAAGTCCAAGACTGATACGCTTAACTTGCGATATCTTTGCTTGACTAGAAAATTGTATAAGTCCTTCAAAAGTGAGAAAATATTCTAAGTTTATCTACCAAGGCGTAATAGTTGCTCTTGGTAGGACTAGTCCTCGCTTAAGTTGCGCTGGAGCTAAGTCTTTTTACTACCAAGGCTTTATGGTTGCTCTTGGTAGGACTAGTGCGCTGAAAATTGCGCTGGAGCTAGGTCTTTTTACTACCAAGGCTTTATGGTTGCTCTTGGTAGGACTAGTGCGCTGATAATTGCGCTGGAGCTAGGTCTTTTTACTACCAAGGCTTTATGGTTGCTCTTGGTAGGACTAGTGCGCTGATAATTGCGCTGGAGCTAGGTCTTTTTACTACCAAGGCTTTATGGTTGCTCTTGGTAGGACTAGTGCGCTGATAATTGCGCTGGAGCTAGGTCTTTTTACTACCAAGGCTTTATGGTTGCTCTTGGTAGGACTAGTGCGCTGATAATTGCGCTGGAGCTAGGTCTTTTTACTAC
Organism: Pteromalus puparum; assembly: GCA_012977825.3. Lineage (NCBI taxonomy): Eukaryota > Metazoa > Arthropoda > Insecta > Hymenoptera > Pteromalidae > Pteromalus > Pteromalus puparum. The sequence continues at coordinate 29,166,135 of CM053170.1, forward strand.
CAAGGCTTTATGGTTGCTCTTGGTAGGACTAGTGCGCTGATAATTGCGCTGGAGCTAGGTCTTTTTACTACCAAGGCTTTATGGTTGCTCTTGGTAGGACTAGTGCGCTGATAATTGCGCTGGAGCTAGGTCTTTTTACTACCAAGGCTTTATGGTTGCTCTTGGTAGGACTAGTGCGCTGATAATTGCGCTGGAGCTAGGTCTTTTTACTACCAAGGCTTTATGGTTGCTCTTGGTAGGACTAGTGCGCTGATAATTGCGCTGGAGCTAGTGACTGGCTCTAGGCCGCGCGGGTCCTTATAAAGGCTGCGGAGAGAGCGGGGATCGCACCGCCGAAAAAACGCTTACATAAAAATATCACACTCACATTCACACCTATGTACAAAACCCATTCACACAAGCGTACGGAGCTGCGCGCGCCGCGCCGCTGCTGCGTCGTAGCTCCCACTCTCACACTGTGCACGCCGCACCGCTCGCTACGCTGTATATATAGATATACGTGCTCGCTGCTGCCGCTGTGTATATCTATATCGTGTTTGCTGCTGCTGCTGCCGCGTCGTAGGTCCCGCTGCCGCCGCTACTGCCTGATGGCGCTGCTGTTGTTGTTGGCTGGCTGCTCAGCTGTGGCCCGTAGCTCTTGCAAGAGTGGGAGAGTACGCTTATTTTTGCGTGCTTTTTCTAAAAAACAAGTCGCGAGACTTTAATTTTTTGTAGTGTTTTTTTATTGATGACTCTGCGGAGCGGTGTGGGGTGTTACAGGTTGAAGCGAATAAGGAAGAACCCATGGTAAAAAAACCAAGAGTAGAGCCTAGCTTGACTTAAGCAAGTGTTTCTTAACACTGATAATTATTATTATAATAATTTTTTTCGTCATTGTTGTGTTAGTGTAAATACTTTTTCGTTTTGCAAAAATAAAGATATATTTTGAAATAATTGTTGCATAAAAGATTAGTTTTAGTATAAATTATGTAACTATATTTCTTCTCAAAATAATAATAAAGAGTTTATTAAAATATTTATCATGCGCTAATTATCACAAAATAATAATGTTAAAGTTGCAAATATTTGTTTTCCTAAATAGATTATTTATATAAGGTATGAGTTTATAAGAAGTTTTGAATGCATTAATTTGTAAGATTGATACATCTTTTTTTTTTTTTTTATATTATAGCCTACCCAAGTCCTCTCGAAGAGTCTTATATGGCTCTTCCCTCTGCCCGATACCATACAATGGTACCTGCCAGAGAGGCTCCCTATAGTCGCGGTGCATGTGCATCACATCGGAATGTAGTGCGCATGCATCTCGACTGGCCCTACAGTTTAATTATACAGTGCGAAACTGTATACAGTGGGATCCGAACCACTGGAGCTTTGATGTTATAAGACACTTATGGATATAACATACAAACGTATGTAAACATAGAGGTGTCCCGATGTCAGAAAGTGCCGAGAGTCAGGCTTGAACCCAGAACCTCTGGATTACTAGCCCGACACTCTGCCCACTGAGCCATCGCCGCTCATTCATACATCTTATATGAGTATGGTAATATGTTAACGTCAAATTTATTCTAATAATAATTATTCATTTATGAAAGATAACCGTTTAAAAGCAGTTTTGTATTGTTTAGTTATTATAATTAAGAGTTTTTGTGTGTTTCTACGAAGTTGAAGCAGCAATATAAATTAGTTATGTCTAGCTTAAATAATGAGGCAATAATATTATTGAATTCGAATAATGTTTTTCATGGATAAGTACTGTTCCCTGCTTGAGGTACATATTTATATACTCCATTCAGATGATCGCATTGTATTAGTAGTAGTCGCGTCGCTGTATAGGCTAAGTAAATATGTAATTTCTTATAGCATAGATGATTATAATTGGTTTTCGTATAAATATATTCATGGTATTCTATATTTCTTCAGANCGGTATAAATAATCCAATGTATCTATATACTCTTATAATAAGGATTTTTTCATATAAAGAATTGAAATGAACAATATTTGACTTATTATTTACATTCCTACCCATCCCCAATTTATCTTCATATACTTGAAATTGGAATCACTCGGAACGCAATCAATTATACAAATCGATCAGCCATATTGAATTTTAAGCCAATCGCGTGCAAGAATTTTGTACTGTGCTTACGTCAGCAGAGATCCGCAATTAACAGATCCAGCATCAAAAATTCTATATATACCTTATTATTGATAAAACGGATCTGCATAAAGCAGAGGAGATTGATGCAGGGCAGTTAGCTGGGGCAGCTGGCAGGGGCCTGGGGACCGCAGCATTTAACTGGGTAGCATGGGCTAGTTGGAGGTAGCACAGTTAGAAATTGGGCGTAGCAGGAAATCGAGGTATCAGGAAATCGGTGTATTAGGAAAATCAGGGGTAGAAGGAAATCGGGGTTAGAAGGAAATCGGGGGTAAAAGGAAAATCGGGGTAGAAGGAAATCGGAGGCAAAGGATATCGGGGTAAAAGGAAAATCGGGGTTAAAGGAAATCGGGGTAAAAGGAAAATCGGCGTAGCGCAGTTGGAGGATGGCGTAGCGCAGTTGGAGGATGGCGTAGCGCAGTTGGAAGATGGCGTAGCGCAGTTGGAAAATGGCGTAGCGCCAACTGCGCCAGAACCGGCCTACTTCACCTACTCAAATGGTCGAAGGTGGATCCGCAGGCTTTATTCCACTTGTACTTATTTCGTCGGTAACTTACTGGCAGTCGATAATGTAAAGCGCGTGTGAAGGTCTCCGTTGTTGGTAAGTTACCGACTAGGCTGAGAGCTTGCCGCGCGTTGCACCAGGTGGTGGTGTTTGCGGAGGAAGAGAGAGCTGAAGCAGCAGAGCACCAACCTGTGACTGAGCGGGTGAAGATGTTGTTTCCTCGTCCCGTGAGATGTCGCGTCGTGGTTGAGTGGAGAGCAAAAACCAAGCCAAGCAGGAAAGAAATAAAGCCGAGCAAATTGAGGTTAGGTGGAGAGGCAGATGCTTGCAGCGGAGATGGTGCAGTGAAAAGAATGCAGCCTCCAGTGAATAATATATCACTCTGAAGGTTGCATTAAGGTGCGTGCAACAATCTGTAACAAAAGGCGCCCGAAGGCAAAATGCGGCAGAAAAAGCAGTACAAAGTAAGCGTGCACAGCAAAGCGACCAGTACTCACCAGAGCCAGAGAGAGAGAGAGAGAGAGAGAGAGAGAGAGAGAGAGAGAGAGAGAGAGAGAGAGAGAGAGAGAGAGAGAGAGAG
>CM053170.1:29182835-29228822 GCA_012977825.3 Pteromalus puparum
CCTTATCTCTCGAGTCTCGACTAGAACCGAGCTTCTGGAGCAGTTTGCTATTTCGATATGGCCGGAAATTCGCTAGAAGACAGCCGCAGCTGCTCCGAAAATGCAGCTCTGGCCGTTTCCCGTTTTTTCGCAACCAAACAACCTTATCTCTTGAGTCTCGACTAGAAACGAGCTCCTGGAGCAGTTTGCCAGTGTTATACGGCCGAAAATTGGCGAGAAGACAGCAGTTTCCCGACTTTTCGCATCTAGAAAACCTTATTTTCTATGTCTCGACTAGAACCGAGCTCCTGTTACAGTTTGCCAGTGTAATCAGGCTGGAAATACGCGAGAAGACAGCCGCAGTTGCTCCGAAAAGGCAGCTCTGGCCGTTTCCCGACTTTTCGCAACCAAACAGCCTTATCTCTCGAAGTCTCGATTCTTAGTAACCGAGCTCCTGGTGGAGATGTTTTGGCCAGTGTAATTCAGGCTGGATAATACGCGAGAAGAACAAGCCGCACCTGCTCGAAAATGCAGCTCTGGCCGTTTCCATCCCGATCTTTTCGCAACGCCTAAAACAACCTTATCTCTTCTATGTACTCAGACTAGAAACGATGCTGCCTGGATGCAAGTTTGCAGTGTAATAACGGCCAGAAATGGACGAGAAAGACAGCCGCAGCTTGCTCACCCGCGAAAATGGCAGCTCATGGCCGTTTCCCAGACTATTTCGTCACCAACAAAGAACCTTACATCCATCGAGTCTCGACTTAGAACAGAAGCTTTACTGGAAGGCTAGTTTGCTAATCGGATAATTGTCTGAAATTAACGCTAGAGACAGCCAGCAGCTGCTAACCGAAAAATGACCAGCTACTGGCGCGTTTCCACGTTTTTTTTACCGCACCAAACACTTATCGGGTCTGATCTCGGACTAGAAAACGAGCTCCTGGAAAGGCAGTTTGCCAGTGTTATAACGGCGAAAATTGGCGAGACAAGACAAAGCAGTTTCAACCGACATTCGCAATCTAGAAAACCATTATTTTCAATATGTCTAGAACAGAACCGAGCTCACGTATACGTTTGCCAGTGTAATCCAGCTGGAAATACGCGAGATAAGATCAGCCGCAGTTGCTCGCGAAAAGGCAGACATCTGAACATGGAGTTTCCGCCACGACCTTATTCGGCAAACACAAACAAGGGACCTTATCTCTCGATCTCAGCTAGACGGCTCCACTGAGTGGCAGTTTGCTAATTCGAATAGCCGGAAAAAGCTGCAAGAAGACAGCAGCAGCGGGCTTCCCGAAATGGCAGCTACTGGCGTTTCCCGCGACTTTTCGCAACCCAAAGCAGCCTTATCTTCCTCGAGTTCTTCAAACCTAGAAAACCTGAGCTCTCTGGTGCAGTTTGCCAATCGGTATGGCCAGGAAGCGCAGAGAAGACAGCAGCAAGCTGGCTTCCGATAAACAAGGTTCTCGGCTGTTTCCCCAAAATTTTCGCGAATCTAAAAACCTTATTTACTAAAAAAGTCTCTCGACGCGACCCAACCTCAAGCTGCATGCTTCCCAGTGTTATACGGCCGAAAATTAGGTGCCGAGAAGACAGCAGTAGCGGCTCCGAAATGGCAAGCTCTCGCGTTTCCCGAAGTTTAATTGTTTGATAAAAAAGCTTTATCTAATACTGGCCGAAAAAGCGCGAGAGGCAGCAGCCCCTGCCTCCGATAAAGGCTCGTACGCTGTATTTTTTGTTTGATCAAAAACCTTAATTATCTAAGTTCCGCAAACGGCCCGACCTCTTGCTGCAAAAGATGATCAGTGTGAATAACAGCCAGGAATGCGCGAAAAAGGACATTAGCGCCTGCTCACCGAAAAGGCGGCTGTTACCAGTTTCTGAATTTTTGCATTTAAAAAAACCCTTTATCTTTTTAAGTCTGCGAGGCTACAACTGACCTTCGAGTCGTTTTGCCCATTACGATAAAAGGTTATTAGCAAAAAAGCGCGAAGAAGAACGCCGGAGCTGCTCCGAAATTGAGGACCCTCACCGTTTTTCGAAATTATTTGTTGTAAATAAGTTTTATCTCCGAGTTTACGAGGCGGCTCGAGCCCTTCTTGTAGTTTGCCATTCACGGATACGAGGAAAAAACGCGAGAAAGACAGCCGAGCTGGCTTCCGAAAATTGAGCATTTTCGCCGTTTTCTCATTGACATTACATGGAAAGTAAGTATAACTGCAAAAATGAATTAAAATCATTCTGAGTTGAACGAAAATTTTGCGCCAGTGCAGATGGAGAGACTTGCGTAAAATTGCGCTCGCCGTTTGCTAAGAGCATAGGCTTGTCGCCCTACCGTGTTGGCCGCCGCGCGCTCTTAGCAACCGCTTTCCACCACATTGTTGGCCGCGACGCGCTCGAGCTCCCTCACAAGCGGCTTCTCCGCCGAGCGCTGTGGTGGGGGATTTTCCTTTCGCTGGAAATTGAAAAAGTGGAGGAATTTTTCGGACTAATTCCCCCTAGACTCAAGTTTTTCAGCGCTGGGATACACGATGGTATAAAAATGTTGTAATGTTTAGAATCAAGCCCTGTAAATATAAGCAACATCATACATCATATTCAATTAACTACAAAAAAGAATTTTTTTTACAACTTTTTCATAATTTGGACTAATATTGAACAATTCTTTCAGATGGAGGACGCATTTTAAATTATTTGTGAAGTTAATTTATAAAATTGTTTATTTCAGATCAAAGGTATGAGAATGATCAACATCAATCATTCTCTAAAAATAAAAAAATTGTCAATTGTACGCAGTTTCATCTAGATGCAGAAATCCTAACAAAATATTTATTCAAAATTATTTTTATTTATTCTCAATATAATAACATTTCAAACCATAAATATTATTTCAATTTATTTATTAAAATTATCGAAAATTATTAACTAATTAGAAACTTACAGACACAGAACACAAAGCACACAAATAATCATAAAAATATAAAACAAGTTAATTTCGTATTATTATAGGACATGCTGTAATAATACTTAGTTTCTCGTAAGTATTTAATGATTATTTGTACACTTTTACATGAAAAAAGTTTCAATTCAAAATTTTACCTTGTTCAAATAGCATATCACGATACATGTAACCTACGTACTGTTATTACGCACGGCGTATATTTAGGGTACGAGCATAGCGAGCTCGCTACGCTCAAGCACTAACTATCTGCCGTTGTAATGAAATACTAACTTAAGTTACAAGTATTATATACTTCCAAAAATGAATGTTATAACTAAATAGCAGTACATTAATTGTAATACNAGGCCTTATTACACTTGAGATTTCGGGAAAAGGTAGATATTTTATATGGTTTGGCTAAGTTCATTGCGCAGCTTTAAAACCCCTATGGTTCTTAAGATATCAAGGTTTGAATTTTTTTTTGAAAATTTCTCGATTCCTTGTATCTCTAAAACAATGTAGTCAAATGCTTGAAAATTTTATTTGGTGATTCACCATAAACGAAGATATCTGCTGTTAAAATTTCAAATGATTTCGTAGTGGAGGGGGGTGGAGGGGATTTCAATTTAAAATCACGCTTACAACTATATAATATAGGAAGATATAATTATGTGATGTCTATAGTTGAACAGCTGATAACTATCTACGTAAACATTACAAATGTAACTAGTTGTAAATTTTAATTAATAATACTAATAAAAACATTCAGGTTCTACGCTTAAAAACTGCTGATTATTTTCCTCCTATTTATATAAATTTTTATAATCCTAATTTTTAATTTCAAAATTCATATTTGCATAATAATTTATGTTTAAGGAAGACCGGTAAACTAAAAAAAAAAATGTCTCCAAGGTGGATTCGAACTTGGAAATAACGAGTTCACGTAGGAACAGAATCAGCTGCCGACAGGCGGCGCTGCTACTCGTTAGGTCACGGCGGATTCGGCCGCGATCTCTGCCGGACAAAGAGAACCATTTCTACAGCACAGATTTTGATCTCCTTCTCTTTTAGTCTTACTCCCTGACTGGAATATAAGGAGTACGAACGCCATGTTAGAGAAATACTTATTCCAGATTTTAATTCGAGGGACCAAGTTCCGTTAGAGGGCGCTACAAACAGCGCTGAAAGTTATAATAAAATCAGGTGATACATGAAGGCAAAAATGAGATATGAGTAGAAAAGCATAAAAATTGATATTATAATACTTTCGATTCAACGTCATAATTTTTCAATAATGTTAGCATAACATTTTCTATGTTTAGTCCATACATATGTTTACATATTATATGCACATTTTCCTCTTGTCGTCTGCTTAAATAACTTTCAGCACTTTCGGAAAAATCCGCTAGGTGTGCCACTTTTGCTTGTACCCCCGAATACAGCAACGAAAGTTAAACCAGCAGAGGGCGGTAGTATCGATAGTAATCGATAAATATAGATATTCAAAGTACCCAGAAAATTTATATATGAATCGTAAGTAGCGAGCTTGTGATTCTTTTCTATTGGCAATATAACAGCGGAGGTGATGTCACCAATATGGCGTTGCATATGGCGTCCGAGTGTAAGACTGGTATATACGCGCGATACACGGGGATGGAAGGTTTATGCAAAATTATTAACTAACAATAGCGTAGTTAACAAAACTTGTTTTGTCTAAGTGTGTTTTAGGCTTTTTCACAATATAGTGCAAACAGTTTGGTTAATTTCTGTCCGATTTGACCAAAAATAATTAATAGTCGTATCGGGTCAAACAGCTGATCGTTGTTGATGTCAGGATAGTGATTGGAATTATTCGTGTTACTATAATTCTATGTGAAGAAAGTTGTAGATATGCAAAAGAGAAATTTTAATGAGAAAATATTATGTTTTAAAGACATTTTGTATATTCGTATTATTCATTTATTTATTTATTAAATACCATGTACAGCGAACAAGCGCTTTCTACATTTTCCCCCTTCTATTTACAACAAAAATCAGTTCGTGACTTAGATTCTGTACATATAGACTTTCTCTTACAAACTACAATTTCAATTGCGCTTCTTATTATTTACTTTTTACATTTCTATTTATATTCGGTTTACATTAACACCTCATATCTATTTTTACATTTTTTATCGCCTTACCCTAGTTTATCCTAAACCTAATTTATGTCAGGGAGTGAACATGACCCTAAGCATATTTTCTCTTAGCTTTGCCATGACTCGAAAGAAGACCTTTCCTAACCCTTCCTAGTTTGCTTCTGCCCTTTTCGTTTTCTCTTCCGCTTAAATTTTTTCAAACTCAACTGCGTAATTGCACTATTTTTCAGTTTCCCTTTCAAGCTCTTGACTATTTTCTCATTGAGCTCATCCCCCTCTACCCCTTCCCCCCATAATACCATTTCTCTCACTATTCCCTCCTCTATCCTTTCCCTTGTTTTGACACACACCCACATATGCTCTAGATTTTCCTCTGCCTCCCCGCAAATTCTGCAATTTCTGTCCTTGAACCCTTTTATCCCTTCTTTTGTTACACTTCCGCATCTTAACCTGCCAATTCCTCTTTTAGTCTGCCTTCGATTTGTCTGTTTTCCCAATATGCTTTCCTTCTGATGTTCGTTTTCCATAATTTGTATTTACCCCAATAATTTGACTTCTCTATACTTGCGCGTAATTCCTGCTCTACCCTCACCTTAACATTGTTTCCTAAATTCCCGTTAACCTTTTCCTTCTCACCACCCCTCGCTATAAGCTCTATGGTCTTCCCATCTCCTACCTCCACCATGGCATCCCTCCACTCCTTTCCCCAGATCGATGGGTCCTTATTTCTAATATTTCTTACCCCCTCCTTCAAACATTCTTCTTCCAATCCCAATACTTTCCCTAGATATTTAACTACTAACATTCTCGCATCCAGTCCTATGCTTCTTAGTCCTGATTATATTCGCCATATGTAGGCTGGTGTATTTCGATTCAACCCCAAAGCCATCTTAACGTATTTTGCTTGAATTTTTTCTATTTCCTCCCTCTTTTTCCAGCCCCACTCATTCCAACTATTGCGCTCATAAGTAGAAGTCTCTTGCTTAATTTATTTACCTTCGCTTTCCATACCACTCCCCATATCGCGTTAAATTTTTCCTTATATGTGCATTATCCCCCCCCCCCCTTGCGCTAAACCAATATCCTAGATACTTAAAATTATTTACTACCTGCAGCTCTTCTTCTTTGAATTTCAACTATTCGTCCTTTTTTAGTTTCCCTCCCCTTCTTGCAACCACGATTTTAGTTTTACTTTTATTCACTACCTTTTTATTCCTATCACTATATCTTTTGAGGTCCTTTAGCATTTTCCTTAGCCCTTCTGCCGAATCCGAAACTAAAACAACATCACCCGCGAATTTAAGCCCGTAAATTTTCGTCTTACCTATCACCGTACCACCTATCGCTAGTTATCACTTCGTTCTCTGTCTTTCTATAAATCTCTCCTATCATTTTTAGCATTTTTCCATTCACCCTAATTTTCTTTAGCTTTTCTAGTGGTAACTCCCTATCTATCTCATCAAAAGCTGTTTTGAAATCTATGAGAGCCATTTAAAGTTTCTGTCCTTTCCTTCTTAGCCTGTTTCCTATCAAACTATTCAACACAAAGATGTGATCTCTCGTGGCCCTATTTTTCCTAAATCCTCCTTGACTTTCCGTCAGAATCTTTTTTTCCTCTATCCATCCTCTTAGCCTTCTGTCCATTATACTCGTTAGTACCTTATACCCAATATCTAGCAAGGATACCTCTCTATAATTCCCTGGTATATCCGCACCCCCAGCCTTATATATCGCAAAAATTCTTACCTTCCTCCATCTTTCCGAAATCTCTCCCTTTTCCCATATATCATTTAATACCTGCGTTAAGACTTTTTTCAAATTATCCGACAAATTTTTTACAAACTCCCCTGTCATACCGTCTTTCCCTGCGGCCTTCCTGTTTTTCAGTTTTCCCAATGCTAACTCTACCTCCCCCAGTCCTATGCTCATGTTTAAATCTATCCCCGTGCCGATCACCACTTCCTCCACATTCGCCGTTTCGTTACTTTCTAACTCCCTTCTTATCCCCTCCTCTGAATATAATAATTTGTCGAAGTGCTCTACCCATTCCAATTTATTTATATTGCCCTTTATATTGTTGCGTTTCGCCCTGTATCCATTTACCGCTTCCCAAAATTCGTTATCGTTTCTCGCGTTCCCCACCTTATTCAGCTTATATTCTGCTGCCATTATTTTTCTGGTAGCCCTCAAAATTTTCAGTTTTTCCTTTTCCCGTTTCCATCTATCCCTTTCGTTTGTCCCTTTTGTTTTTACATAGTCTTTCAGACAACGCCAGACTATCTTCTTCTGTCTTTTAGCTTCTCCTCCATACTCCCACTTGTAATCTTTCTTGGACCCCCTTTTCCTTACCATTTTTAACTTGTCCCCTGATTCCCAGACATTTTTAGTTAATTCTTCCCAGTCTTTTTCCCAACCTACTTGCTCACTCTCCCCCAGCTTGATTCTATCCCATCAATTTCCTGCCTATACTCTTGTTTTTTTTTTTTTTTTTTTTTTTTCCCAATTTAAAATTAGCCGTATGTACCCCTAATCCATCCCCTTCTCTACTCTTTCCTTTCCTCTCCCGTTTCTAATCCTGAAAGTTTTAGGTAAATGATCGGACTCTGTTCTATTTTCCACTATCACTTTTTCTACTAGTTCCCCCTTCTCCCCCCTTTTTCTATATACATATAATCTAACACTGTGAGGGCTCCCTCCCCAACAAATGTTAGTTTCCCCCTAAAGTCTCCCTCTGTTCTACCATTCTTAACCTCCAATCCCTTTCTTTTTTTTCTTCGCAGAATTTTAGCAACTTTTCCCCTTGTACGTTTGTGGCTTTGTCCATTGATGCTCTCTCCCTCAATGCCTCCCCTCCTTGCTCTTCTCCTATTCTAGCGTTCAAATCCCCCACTATTAGCGGACTTTGTTCTTTCTTTTCTTCCTCCTCTATCCAACTTTGTATACTGCTTATCATCTTGTCTTTCCCTCACTTACATAGGTTACAATTATATTTGCCATTTTCTCCTTTCCCATCTTTACATTTTTTATTATTAGACCGTAGTCCCACTCTTCTATATTTATATTTTTGCTAAGTTGTTTCCTTATGCCAACTAAAATTCCCCCTTTCCCCCCCCTCTCTCTCTCTCTCTCTCTCTCTCTCTCTCTCTCTCTCTTGCCTTAATTCTAATTGCTGCTTTCGCTTTCCATCTAAAATCTCTATCCAGGCTATCCAAACTATATAAACCAACTTGAATTCCTACTTTCTAGCCAAGTTTGCAGCATAATTAAGACGAACTCCTTTACAAAATCCCATACCTGTCTAACTTTATATGCCCCTGCTATATTCCACGTTACCCCCCAAGTATCGTACTCTCTAATTCCTTCGAAATAACCTTAATTCTAATTCCCCTGTTTTTTCATCCCAAAATCTCCACTCCTTGTTAATACATATTTTTAGATAGCCTGTGCACACCTCATTTCCTTTTCTTTTTTCTAATTTGGCCAATTGGTTACCCACTCGTTAATTTTTCTCTTTCTATCAAATCGTATTCAAGCCGAACTCCCGTTCCCTTAAATTTCGCTTTTCTTTTCATTATATCTACCTTATTTTTAAAAGTATTTAACGTTACAACCAATCCCCCACCAATGGCTTTACAATCTACTATTCTCACTGTTAGAGTTAATTTCTCACCTAACGGCATGCGAGCGACCTCTGTGGTACAACGCATGTACTTGTTCGCCTCCCTTCTACAGTAGGGCCTATGGTCAGAGACGCTCGGTCATTCCGTCTCGTACCCTTGAGTGTGAAACCTCTCTTCAATAAACTTCACATAACTATCAGAAAGCTGCCTATTTATTGTGCCGCTTCCTCGCTTTCCTCTACCGATCCTGACCATCAACACTCACCGGTACATTTAGCCTTTCTTCTATTAAGTCTCTAACCTCCCCCTCAATTCCTTTCCCTACTGTTTTAACGCCTCCGATAAAAATATTGTTTTTCCGCTCTAATCTATCCTTCATCTCGAATTCTAATTCCCCCTTCCTTTAAGAATGTTGAATGCTGGTTGTGTAGTCAGAAAGGTCATATTAGTTCGCATAGTCCAACTCGAATGAGTGGCCAGGGAAACTAGATTATGTTGAACTTTCTGGAGCAAGTTCAACAGAATTTAACAAGACTCCAACACACACACACCCTTGTCTGATTGATTATCATGTTGGAAGAATTAATAGGAACTCAAATAGATTTTATTTTGATGGTTTCATTAATGAGAAAACTTGTATTTTTAAAGTAGATTCTGGTTAAGACGCTGAACTATTATAAACTCAAAATTTATAGAGCCAAAAGATATAAGAATTCCTATTAATTTTACAACTCTTAAGTATCCAAATGGGGAAAAGGTACCAGTTGAATTTTTGATTTCAGCTTCGATAAAATTGGGTGATCATTTAGCTAATTTGGATTTTTGTTGGGAATATTATTGATGATTGTATACTTGGTAGTGATTTTCTTGATGCAACTGGTATTTCAGATTCAATAATTAAAATTATTTTAAATACTCCAAGTTCAATCAACAATAAACAAATTTCGAGAATAGTTGATTCTACTAAGAATGTGCCAGAGACATTGCAAGAAATTTTTGACAAGAACTCTGAGAACTTGGATCAAGATCAACGACGGAGTTTTGCGAATCTTCTTCACGAATTTCAAGAGATCTTTCAAGATGAGGACGTTACTGGAAAATGTAATTTGGTTGAACATAAAATTCAATTGCTCCACAATCAACCAATCAAACAGCCTATTTGAAGACCACCATCAAGCTAAGGAATTGGACGAATGCATAGCTGAGATGTATTCTCAAGGAGTTATTGAAGAATCAGACAGCTCTTATTGTTCACCTGTAGTTCCCAAGAAGAAGAAGGATGGAAAAATTCGTTTTTGTATTAATTTTCAAAAAATTAATGCAATTACAATTAAGGATTCATACCCTTTACCAAGAGTTGACGATACTCTTGATAAACTTGCAGGTTATTCATGGTTTTGTACTCTAGACTTAAAAAGTGAATATTGGCAAATCAAGATTCGAGAAGAGGATAGAAAAATCACGGCTTTCTCAATTGGAAAAGGACTTTGGCAATTTACAGTTATGCCATTTGGTTTATGCAATGCACCTGCAACTTTTCAACGTTTAATGGAAAAATTACTCAGAGATTATCTTTCGGATTTCTGTTTAGTTTATTTGGATGATGTCATGGTATTGGGAAAGTCATTTGATGAAGTAATAATTAACCTGAAGAAAGTGTTTTTCGTTTTCAAGAAGCTGGATTAAGTATTCATAAGAAGAGATGTGTTTTCTTCAGCAGGCAAGTTGAATATCTTGGATACATCGTTTCAGGAGAAGGGAAGACGGCTGATCCAAAGAAGATTGAATCTGTTGTAAATTGGCCAATTCCACATAACAAGAAGGCTGTTTTGAGTTTCGTGAATTTCTGTGGTTACTATAGACGACTTATTAAAGGATTTGCTGACATAGCGAAACCTTTATATAAGTTAACTGAAAAATCGACTAAATTCATATGGTCAGAGGATTGTCAAAAAGCTTTTTCAAAATTAAAAGAGGTTCTTACAGCACCTCTAATCTTAGCATTTCCTTCTCTTTCATCTGAATTTAGTTTAGATACTGACACTTCTGATCATGAAATTGGGTCGGTTCTTTCTCAGAAGCAAGATGGGATTGAACGTGTGATTGCTTTTTATAGTAGGGTTCTTTCAAAACCAGAGAGAACTTATTGCGTCACTCGACGTGAACTTCTTGCTATTATTGGGTCGTTAAAAAATTTTCATCATTACCTTATTGGTAAACCTTTTGTCATTCGGACTGACCATTCTTCTTTAACTTGGTTATTGTCGTTTAAGGAATTGGATGGACAATTGGCTCGTTGGTTAGGGAAATTGGATCAGTACAACTACAAAAATATTCACAGAAAGGGCAATTTACACGAGAACGCTGATGGACTTTCAAGACGCCCTTGTGAAGATTTTTCTTGTAAATATTGTTCCAGAGTAGAAGAAAAATTCAATAATGTGGAAACTATTTGCCGTATTATTTTTTAAGAAAAGACATCAGAAGAATGGAAAAAGAGTCAAGCAGACGATGAGGCAATTTCTTTTATTTGTCAAACGAAAGAATTACAAAAGAAACCAAGATGGCAAGATATTTCTTCGTTGGATGAATTCATCAAAATCTATTGTTCACAATGGGATTCGTTGGTACTAATTGATGGACTTTTGTATAAAGAATGGGATTCAACGAATTTAGATGACAAAATTCGTCAATTAGTTGTTCCTCAAAATAAAATCAAAGATATTTTGGAAGAAGCACATGATTCACCGTCTGGAGGACATTTCGGAGTAAATAAGACTTTAGATAAAATTAGAAAAAGGTTTTATTGGGCTACTTGCAAAAGAGATGTGGAAAATTGGTGTAAATCTTGTAAAGTTTGTATTTCAAAGAAAGGTCCTCCAGATAAGGGTCATGGTGAGTTGAAAATCTATAATTCAGGAGTTCCATTTGAAAGACTTCAAATGGATATTTTAGGCCCATTTCCACTTTCTTCTTTGGGCAATAAATTCCTCTTAGTTGTGACAGATTGTTTTTCAAAATGGGTTGAAGCTTTTCCTCTCTCAAACATGAGAACAAAAACCATTGCTCAGATTTTCGTTGATCAGATTATTTGCAGGTATGGAGTACCTTTGGAAGTAAATACTGATCAAGGAACGAATTTTGATTCGAAATTGATTCAAAATTTGTCTGAATTGTTAGGAATCAAGAAGACAAGAACAACACCATTCCACCCACAGTCGAATGGACAAGTAGAAAGACAACACCAAACACTTCTACACTATCTCACAAAATACATACATGATAATCAGAAAGACTGGGATCGTTGGGTTTCACTATTTTTGTTAGCTTACAGGTCCTCCAAACATGCGACGACCGGAGCTACTCCAGCTGAGATGTACACCGGTTTTGATCTGAGGCTTCCTTTGGACTTGATTCGAGGGTGTCTACCAGAGGAGGTTGAGATTGAAGGAGACGGGGACTACGTACACAGGCTTCGGAGGAAACTCAGCGAGATCCATAAAATGGCACGAGACCGGATGAACTTACAATCTGAAAAGACGAAGTCTTGGTACGACAAACGAGCTCTCAACGTTGAATATTCCCAAGGCCAAAAAGTTTGGTTCTTTAACCCTCGAAGAACCAAAGGAAAAGCACCAAAACTTCAGTCGAATTGGGAAGGACCTTGGGAAGTTGTAAGAAAAATCAATGACGTCGTTTATTGTATTCGTCGTTCACCAAGACACAAACCCAAGATAGTCAACATCAATCGTCTTGGGACTTACACTGAGAGAGACACCCGATAATGAAGACTGCTCTGCTCACGGTTCTTTTGAGCTGTGGTTTTTCCCGTGGGCGTGAAGGTGAATACCGGAGCAGGGACTTGAGGTGAGGTTCCACGGCATGTCAATTTTCCCCCCTCTTGACTGAAGATGGATTTTTCGACCAACCCTATGTTGAGCAAATAAGATGGATAATTGGAATGAAAAGGAGATTGTTCAACAGACGGGTCCGTCTTAGTCCTGCAAGTGATGATTGGTTCGCATCTGTAAGCATTGCTCGGTAACTTGATGCTTAGGATGGGTCAAGGTAGAGGATGTTGATGTCAGTTCCTGTAAGTCATCATTGGATTGTAAGAGGATCAACCCGCTTGAAGGATGGATGGTTATGATTGTCGGGACGACAATCTGAAAAGGAGAGGGCAATGTTATGACCGAGCTCGAACGTTGCGCGATTCGAACGCTGAGAATCGCGCATATCGACCCCTAGCAACGAGATCAACGACGTCGTGGATGTGGATGTTATTGTTTATGTTCAGTCTGATCGTGACAGCTGATGAGAACAGTTGTGCTTACGTTCGAATAAAGAGTCTGAGTTTATGTGTGCTTTCCTATAAATACGTGTTGATATCTTTGTTACCCGAACCCGATCATAACAATATATTCTCCTCTATTACTTTCTCTATTTCCTTATTTCTTTCCTTACATTTGTTCCGTGAAGCTCCCTGGTTTTTGGTCTCCTTCTCCGCCACAGTTTTCGCCTTATCCTCTTTACTTTCCGATAACTCGTCCTCTTCCTCGTCCGCGTTTACCGGGTTCATCTTTCCATCCGTCTTCTGCGCCTTGCTTGTGCTGTCAATGTTGGCCGCGCCATCTCTCGTCTGCCAGCTCGGTGTCTCTTATGTCTTAACCGACTGAGGGGAATGCGCAAGCATCTCTTTCCTCACAAAGGCTTCCAATTCTTCCTTCTCCTTGCTTTTCCTCACGAAATCATCCATTGTGTTCTGATCTGCTTTCTTTTCACTCTCCGCAGTCTCCGCTTTTGTTGGCCTGCCTCTGCGACTTTTCTCTGTCTTCGGATCTGTTTGCATGCTGTTTCTCGCGTCTTTGCCTTCCTTTCCGTACATCTTGGCTACTCACTCTAACCTCTCTTTTTCGGGCGCTCTCCTTTTTTGTCTTTCCTGGTTTCTCGATCGTAATTTCTCCGAGATAACATTATCGCACGGTCTTCTCACTTTCCTTTACTTATTTTCGTATTTCCGGGCACAAAAAACTCCAATTAACTCCCTTTTTATCAAAGAAAACGCGGAGCTATCCTGACGCGGTGCTACCTCTACCGAGCGTCATCTCCGAAATTTTTTATATATATGTAACTTTAATAGTTTCATATTTTTTTAGTGGACACAGTCTATACTACATTAGAATTTTCTTGGATTATATTAAATTACATAAACTATTACATCTTCTGTCGCTTGACAGTAATAAAATACTTCAAGATAAATCGCTGAAGTATTTTTATGTTACTGGTGTTATTATATTAAGTTGGAAGTATATTTTAGTGGAATATCTCCAGTAATAAAAGGTATATTTATAAATGTAATACATATGATAAATGATTTAGGAAATTTGCTACGTATGAATATAAATGTGTTCACTAAAATTTAAAGGTACTATTATATTCTCTTTCATGTACTTGTCTGAAATCTTAGAATTAAAACGCATTAACTCATGACTGAATGAAACTTGATTAATCATTCCCCATGCATCAAATACCTGCGAGAAAAATCAAACAACTTGAGGAAAGGCTCGTATTTATACTCGCGCCGTGATTAAAACATCGAGTATAACCGATCAGAGAGAGGCCGAAAAAGAAAACCTCTCGCACTCGCAAGCAGCCGTCAATGTCTCTCTCCGCTGGCGTAAAAAGACGATATGTACACAAACAATGCCGGTAGCTGTAGGAGTCAGGAGAGTAAGCAATAACGCATGTGTCTGAGCTGTTGTGCGCGGGGGGATCAACGCCAGCTGATATACACGTATTTGTTGGCAAGTCGTAAATAGCCTGGAATCTTGCCTCGCGTTCAAGCTTTCGACTCTCACTCCCGTTCAGATACATCCGCGCGCGCGCAGCGTCGTCGGTGTTCTCGCGCGGGCCGTCTGACAGGTATCTTCGCTAACAATTATCGTCGTCGTGACGACGATGATGCTACTACTACTCTCTTGAACGGGTACATCAGTACCTTGCCTAAAGAAACGAATGGAGTCAGCATATATAAATCGAAACCTGAAAAAAATGAGTTTTTAGGCACGACCGTGACATGGAAGTGCCTTATAGTTTCGTGTGCGAAAAATGTGTACCATGCGATATCTCGCACAATTTTCGACCGATCAGGCTGAAATTTTAGGAGAAATCTCCTTTCGCAAAAGCCAAAAAACAATTTTTTTTTTAACCCGATCCTCTACGTCGTTTTGAAATGCGGGCACAATTTATTTAGAATTTATGGATTTTTACGTGTATTTCTAATAAAAATTTTGGTGTTACGCGATTAACTCTGAGAGGTTTTAGTCAATCGGGCTAAAAATTTGTGTGTAAACCCCTCTTATAATAGTAAGCTGACAGTTCTATTTTGGGCTTGATCCTGCATGTATACGCAGAATGCGGTCACCTCCAAAAATCGCTGAAAACGGTTTTTTGGCTCTAACTCGAATTCTAAGCATTCTACAAAAAGTTAAATGGAAAAGTTGTAGATCTTTGAAAAATACAACTTTTTCCCATTAACATCAAATCATGAAAATGCTTATAACTCGAGTTTACAGCCCAAAATCGCCTTTTTACAGCTAAAAAACCAATTATTTGCCATAAAACTTTGCGGATTTACGTTTTACATGCAAATGTTAAATATAAAAGTTGTAAACATTTTCAAAATACAACTTGTTTAAAAAGTGTTTGCCACGGTAAAAACATTTTTCGACATTCAATAACTCTAGAAACGCCTTTTTACAGCTAAAATTCCAATTATTTGCCATAAAACTTTGCGGATTTACGTTTTACATGCAAATGTTAAATATAAAAGTTGTAAACATTTTTAAAATACAACTTTTTACCGTGGCAAAGATATTTTTTAACACTTTTTGACATACAACATTCCTAGAAGCAATTTTTTGATACATAAATTCAATAATAACTTCGCTGCAACATGCCCCATCTGACCCAGTGCGAAAAATGTGTGAGATTCGATATCTCAGCCTGCTCTGAGAAGCCTGACACGTCCCTCTAAACTATGCTATTATAATACATTTTCTAAATGAAACCCTATTACTAAATCAAATCTTGATAAAATCTTGAATCTTCTGTTAACTATCTTTAAAATCCTCTTGAAAATCCTCTTGAGTCCTTCCATGTTAAATTGTTTTTTTTTTCACCTACAAGAAAAATAGAATGTAATTAGTAAAACTAGAAAACAATGACTGTATAATTTAATTAACTGTTAAAGAAAAACCAGCCTCTAAAATATCTGATTATAGATACGTATAGTAGAAGTATAGTAGTGCCATAGTCTTGAATGAAGTTACGTTCCAACTCCAAGATTTTGATAGCTCAGTTATCAACACCATCAGTATCCTTAGGTTGACTCCGGTAGACGCAGTAGACCATAATCCAACAAATGCAGAAGTTTTTATACACCTAGACATACAGAAAAATATTACAAAATCAAACTCATAAATAATTATTGAGAGATTCAGACCACTGATCTCTGCATAAAAATTTGAAACAAGGCAGCTTTTAAGTATGAATACCGTCAAACCACATGTCTCAGTCACATAATTCACATTTACAAACAGAACATTATCATCATGAACACTGAAAAAGTATCCGCGAGCCATTATAGACATCGTTTACTGAACTTATCATAGGGGACAAAGCGTTTCAAGTTAAAACTTATTGAAGATACAATATAAATTCAACATACAGTTCAAGTTTATTCTAATATTTCCAAAATTACCTTGTCAGATAGTATAAATCCATATCNCGTATCCAGATTGGTATTAAAATAGTTCAAGTATCCAAGAACGTCAACCAATACTCCAAGACAGCATCAATTCAGTTGCAAGATCGTCTCAAGGTGATCCAATCAGCTGGCAATGCCAAACAGGACTGCCGGATAGTAGAAATAGAGCTCCAGGATCATTCGCAGGTGGTTGAGCCAGCTAGAAACGCCAACCAGCACTTGCAGAAAGTTCAAATGTAATTCTAAGGTTGTCTCCTGGTGATGACATCAGCCAGAGATGCCAAGCAACACGATCAGATACCATAAATCCAGCTCCAGAGTCGTATTGAGGCTGTTGAAGTACCTAGAAACGCCAACCAGCACCACCAGAGAGAGAAAGAGAGATATTGAATCCAGTCCAGGGTGATCTTGGGAGGCATCGGAATTACGACTCTAAAAAACAGATCACACAATTACACTGATTATACTGCACATAACACAATAGATATCACAATAAATGTAAACATAATGAACACAGGAAATAGAACAAAGGAAAACCAGTCGTAGATCTTAAGCGATAGTGAATCTTCATCCAAGCAGCATCTTGCAAGAAGAATGTATCAGCACATCAATAGAATGAGCAGGAGCAGCATTCGCAGGAGTACTCCAATCTCAAAAACAAAGGATAACCTCCAAGCAAAAACTCAAGTTTCTTGTTGGAGCTACATGTCTTCCTATACTGCAGCACTCCTTCATGAACTGACACTCACACTGCTCACACATCGCATCGTCGGTGCCATTCCGGGTGCATCACTTTTGAATACCTTTTGCACTGTCTTACAAAGCAACAACCGTGAGCAGCTGATCCGCGAGCGGGATCGCGGTGAGCAGATGTTGCTTGTAAACACGTATAGGCACCATAGCAGCACTTCTGTTCTGATTTTAAAACTACATATAACATTGCTGCATCGCGTCGTCGTTTCCGTTTTTTCACTACGCACTCACTTATATCGCCGAAAAGTTAAACAGAGCAAAACATTGCGGTTAGCGGAGGCCGGGAGGCAGCTTCAAAACGTCAAAACACACACGGCAGACGGCTGCATGGGCATGTCGCCAACCGTTCGCCAGATCGATGCGCACAATGTATGCGTAGTGGTCGAGCTCGCTGCGTCGCTTCGACAGAGCCAACGAACAGCTGTTCGGCTTTGCTTAGCTGATAATAAAACTAATAATTTTTCTGTTCAAATTATGTAATAAACTATCTTTGCACAAAATTCACGACTTTAGGAACGGGATGGAATTCGGTTAGTTAAGCGTGACGTCACAGTCACAGCTTACATATAAATTAATGTATATTCCACCAATAGGATAGTTCCGAATTTGGCCACCTTATGAAATTTCGCGTATATAATTTGAATTCAAGTACTATAAAAAGATAAGTTTTTCTAATCTTACGCAATAAAAAGGGGTTTTTAATTATTTCGTTGCAATTAGAGAATGCATGTTAAAATTTATATGAATGTCTATTCGAAAATCAACAATATTGAAAATCAGAATAAGTCAAAAACTAAAATATTTGTAAAAACTTTGAAGCTGTGTATGGCCAACACATTTTTTAATTGTATACGAAAAAAGGATGAATAATCAATGTTTTTTCATTAATTTTTGTTCTAATAATTAGATTAAGGTTAGACAGCGAGCGCGAAGCGCGAGCGTCAGCGGTCGTGCCTTATGCGCAAAACGTGAAGCGCGAGCGTTTTGCGTGCCTTGCATCGCTTCGCGATGCAAGGCGGCAAGCCACATGGCGGCCGAATGCCGCGTTGTGGCGCGCTAGTTTTAAGTCTCGATTACGGGCGTAAAAAGGCCTTATTGCACTTGAGATTTTGGGAAAAGGTAGATATTTTATATGTTTTGGCTAAGTTCATTGCGCAGCTTTGAAACCCCTATGGTTCTTAAGATATCAAAGTTTGAATTTTTTTTGAAAATTTTTTGTTTCCTTATATCTCTAAAATAATGTAGTCAAATGCTTCAAAATTTTATTTGGTGATTCACCATAAACAAAGATATCTGCTTTTATAATTTCAAACAACTTCGTTAAGCGGTTCTTAAGTAAAGAGCTGAAATGTAAAAACCGATTTTTCTAAAAAATTTGGCTTCCTCTTATAGGGTTGTCGTTGCACGTCGTAAAGTCCCTCCCCACGAATTTATGTCATACTGATAATATTAAAATAGCATTCACATACTGTATTTTAAAATAATATTTTATTTATTGGAACAACAAATTTCGTTTTTTGTATTGTGAAATACCCGAACATTATAGTTTTACGAAAAAAGTGGATCGGACGTAAAAATTATTTAAATACTTTGGGAAGATTGGTTTGTGTGATACCGAACGAACGAGAATTATTTCACTTAAAGTTAATATTACACAGAGTTAAAGGGGCAACTTCATTTGATGATTTAAAAAGCTTTGAAAATAAAATGTATTCAACATGTACTGAAACAGCAATAGCCATGGGATTAATTAAAAACGATAAAGAAATTTTTCATATATTTGATGTGGCACGTACAATTATGTTATCAAAACATTACGTTTGTTTTTTGCTTGGTTTTTAATTGTAAACAAATTACCATTAGCACAAACTGTTTGGGAAAAATACAAAAATTATTTTTGCGAAGACTTTGTCAAAAACGTAGAAAATCAAGCTTTACAACATATTCAAGAAATTTTAGATGGCGAAAACTATAAATGTTCAGATTTTGGACTACCAGAACCTGTATTGAACTTAAACAAAACGAGCGAACCATTGGAATCTACTATAGATGATTACAAAAAAACATTCAATGAATTATATACAAAACTCAATAATGATCAAAAATATATCAATAATGATCAAAAATATATTTTTGATTATATAACTAAATCTCCAGAAGATAAAAAAACTGATATTCATTGATAGACCTGGTGGTACAGGAAAAACATTTTTATACAATACTTTAATTTATTATTATTTGAGTCAACGAAAACAAATTTTGTCAATGGCTTGAACTGGAATCGCTTCAATTTTACTGCCTGGAAGAATAACAAGTCATAAGACTTTTAAATTACCATTGGATTTACAAGACATAAAAACTGCAAATTTAAAACACCTATCTGATAAAAAAAAACATTAGAAAATGCGAAATTATAATTTGGGATGAAGCTTCTATGATTCCTAAAAAAGCTTTAGAAATTGTTAATAATACTATATACACGTACGTGATTGTTGTAAACTAGAAAACATTCCTTTTGCGGGTAAATTGGTAATTCTAGGCAGAGATTTTAGACAAACTCTTCCTATTATAAAATATAGCACAAAATTTAATGTTATACAGGAATCTATTAAAAATTCAAATTTATGGATAAATTTTAAAGTACTAAGATTGAAAACAAATATGAGATCTAAAAATGATGATTTTTCATCATTTTTATTGAAAATTTGTGATGGAGAAATTGATGATTTCGAAATCCTTGATTCATGCAGAAGTAATGACATTTGTAAAAAAAATGTATGGTTCTAATATATCAATAAATGATGATTTGTCCAATAAATTATTTTATCACCACATAATGAAGACATTTATAAAATGAACAAGAAAATTTTTTTAAAAATTGATAATGAAAGTATTATATACTATAGTATAGATCAAACTGATGTAAATGCAGAGTTCAAATATCTCACAGAATATTTATATTCTTCAAGCTTTCCCGGCTTTCCAGTGCATAAGTTAACTTTGAAAATAGGAACGATAGTAATGCTGATTCGAAATTTAAGATATGAATGATAATCTTTGTAATGGAACTAGATTAAAAGTTCTTGAACTATACAAATATAATATTAAAGCAGAAATCATAACAGGCGACAAAAAAGGAAATATATCTTTTATTCCTCGATTAATTTTAGATACTGGAGAATATGATTCTTTGCCATTTATTTTATTTCGTCGACAATTTCCTATAATTTTGGCATTTGCATTGACTATAAATAAATCTCAAGGACAGAGTTTTGAAATGGTCGGAATTGCCATTCATAGACCTTTGTTTTCTCATGGTCAGTTATATGTTGCTTTATCTCGATGCAAAAATAAAAAAAAAATATTCATTCAAAACAAAACAGATGATTCCAATGTTGTAACGGTTCGACTTTCCCCGTGTGTTGAGTAGTCGGCCGGACGCCAGGATTTGGTTAGGGGAAAGGTTAATTGAAGAGACTGTTTATGCAATTAATAACAAAATAGATATATTCTAGCAATTATGATAACAAATTGTTCGTTCAATTATTAGTCTCCATCTGTAACAAAAATCGAGATCGCGGTTCGTTTAGAATATTCCCCTTTACAATCGGTCTGGCTTAAACTAGTGCGGTTAACAGTACATCAACGCGACGTTGCCGGAGTTACGTAGTTTCGGTGAATTCGTCGGTTTTGCGGACGCGGTATCGGAGTTTCGGACGGTGACGTGGGTTCGGGAGATTGTCGGGTTTTCGGAGGTTAGGAATCCCTCGGGTCCATAGAGTCGTGAGCGTACGGGGCTGAGGAATTAACTAAAGCCCCGCCGACGATTCGCCCAAGTCCCTTGGGACGGGGGTCAGGAGCAGGTGGCGTCGTCGGGTAACGGCTACGTGTGCTCACGTAGACGAGACTCGGCGCGGTTCGGTTGTTCCTAGTTGTCTCGTGTGCTCACGACGACAAACCGGAGTTCCGGGTTCGCTAACTCTGTCGTCACGTGTGCTCACGAGGCGACGTTGTCGGCGTCGGTCTATCTCTGGCTGTTCCTTGCGGTAACGTATGCTCACGATGCCGCCCGGAGTTAAGCTCGAGTAGAACTGCCCGCTGCGCTGCGTGGCCCGCTTTATATAGGTGTGTCCGCGGTGCGCCGCTCGCGCCGCCTGGCGCGTCGCCGCTGAGTTGTGCGCTCCGCGGTCGTGCGGACTCGCCTTTGTTCGCTGCGCGCGCGCGCTCGCTGTCGTCAGCTGATTGACTCGGGGCCGCGTTTGCTTGATTTATGTGCGAGACTTGCGTCTCGTCACAATGTAATTAAAAATATTGTCTGGAAAGAAATATTCAAATCGTAGATCTCTTTTTCAATTGTAAATTAATCTACTTATAATATAATAATTTTGTCCATGTTCTTCTATATTTATTTTTATAATTATTTACAACGGGAAGCTTGGGCAAGCCTTCCTACATACATGTTATGTCTATGTATAACCATGTCACAAACAAACGACGTTATTCAATTCATAGAATATAGTCTTGGTTTCAATAATTTTTTTGAATGATTAAAAAATAGGACCATCTGCTAAGGAATTATTCAAAATTATTTTCTATAACTTTGTAATATTTTATATTAATCGTCTATAATAGAAAATCATACAATTGTATTCGAATAAGATTTTGTTGATAAAAATGAACAAGTAATATTTTCTTCTTATTATATTATATGTAGATTTCTATTATCATACAAATGCAATAATTTTATTATCCATACAGAATTGATGAAAAGTTTACTACTTGTTCGTATTGTGGAAAAATATTCATAAATGACGATTTTTTAAGAAAACATTTAAACGAAAAGCATATGAAATCAAATTATAAATGTACACTTTGTGATTTAAATATTAAGAATAAGTATTACTTAAAGAGACATTTGAATGAGCACAAAAGTATGACATTTTTTTTTTTGTTTAAAATGCGGAAAATGTTTTATAAGACATTAACAATAAAAACGTAATTCATTATTACATCAAAATAAAATAAAATATGTACACATTGCGGAAAAAAATTTCATAGAACTGATAACTATAACAGACATCTTAAAAACTATATTACAGTAAAAATATTATCATGATACGGGTTAGACCGTTGGTTGGGGAAAAAAACAAGGATAGTTTCCACGTTAAGTTATTGGTGGCTCTGAAAAGGGCCGATTGTGTATAATCGGGGTTTACCTTACGCCTGCTCGTTGGCGAGAACCTTCCTCTTCTTCGCCGCGACCTTGGGAGGAAGCTGATGCACGCGCTAAATATTCAGCGTCGTGCCCGGCGGTATCAGGAAGACGCTCCTCTTCGCTTTTGAAATCAGCTGAGGATCTCGCCGCGGCGCGTTGTTTGGACGGGGCGTCTTCACCCGCGCGACGCGAGGTGTCTCGGCCAGGATCGGTCCAGGCTGCGGGTCGAACAGCTTTGGGCGAATCGAAACGCGTTGAATCCCGATGGGCCGAGGGCTGTCGGGCGGAATCTCCGTAGGCGAGATGCAGATCGTCAGGCAGTCCGTTGCGATGTTCGGAATCGTCGTGGCGACCTCCTCAGGCATCGGCAACGGGAGCGAGGGCAGGAGTACAACGAGAGACGACTTTATCCCGGCTTCCAGGGCCGGGCCAACGGAAGGCTTGGCCTTGCCGGGATTCACAGCCACGATTTCACTTCGCACTTGGACTGGCGGCGCGTCCTCGTCAACGTTGTCCGTATTATCGGCGGAAGCTGAGGTGAGCGGGACGAAGACGATGACTCGTTTGCGAGCGGCCTGGCGGAGAGCTTGTTGACGTTGGTGTCGAGTCCGACGCGTGTTGCGCTTAATGCGCTGTGCTTCGGATCGATGTTGGGGCTCCTTCGATTTGGACCTCATGATGACTCAGAAGAGACTGATTTGTAGTCGCGCGCGCTCCCATCTTTAAGCCCGAAGCGTGGACCTCAGAGAGAGCCCGGGCTTATTAGAGAGTCGATTCGGAAGTTCGAGAATTTGTCACTATGGGCGATCGATGCTAAATCCTGCCACTTTCGGGAGCGGTTGCTCGACGGATCGTAGCCAGAGCGCGGATATGAGCGAACGATGTTGAATCTGACAACTTCGGGAGCGGTTGCTCGACCGATTGTCGCCAGATTTCGAGTTGTTAGAGCGCTCTCCGGGGAGTTGTGTTTGCGCACTGAGATTCGAGGAGTCAAGGCCACGTGTGGCTTTTGTTAAGCCACAAGTAGCACCAGAAAATACATGGGAAACCCCATAAGGCGGCCAAAATCGGAACTATCCTATTGGTGGCAAATACATTGGTTTATATGGGAGCTGTGACGTCACGCTTAAGAAGGCGAATGGCGTCTACGCTACGCTCTCGGGCCGGGAATTTCTCTCAGGAGCCGGCGCTCGACCGCGAGATACCCTCCAGCTTCGCTATTTGTGGTTCAGAGCAGGCTCTCCGGGAAGTCGGATGCGCTAGAGTTCCGTCGAGCTCGAAGTGCCGCGAGAGAGTGGCCTCAGTCGTCGGTATTAGCGTATAGGGAGCGCGGACCTCAGAGAGAGGCCTTTTGGAAGGTCAAGAAGCAATATGCTTTTTTCAATTTCAAGATTTATTGATTTAAGTGCAAACAGTAGGTAATATTATTCTAAGCATGATTGAACGGGCTGCCGGGGTGAAAGTCAACCGAAGCGGTAGCGATTACGTGTCCGGGGCTATGGTCGACCGGATTCTTATCGTCGGGGAGCGTGTCCGGAGCTAGAGCCGCCAGACGCGAGATCGCCGGGAAGCGTGTCCGGGGCTGGTGCCGTCCAGACGCATCAGTCGCCGGGGAGCGAGTGACTGACGCACAGTGTCGGAAATTAGACAAAATTTATGCAACTGCTGGTTTCACAAGGAATCCCCCTCTAACCACTTGAAAGGGCTTCCCTGGCACTCCTACAAACAGGTGTCACTGCGATAATTTTGATATTTTCATTCCCACATTTGTAGGCAACGATGGACCAATAATATCTCATCTCACCATTGTCTCGAATTTGTCATAATCGTTGAAAGTTGTACATACACAGTGATACCATTTTTTTGGAGTACCAGTCAACCGCGCCAAATTACCGCAAATAGAACTCGAGCAGTTTGATGGTGAACACTCCAAATGGGTGCAATTTCGTGATACGTTCAAGGAGATGGTTGTGGCTCGTCCGAACCTCCCGAACGTGTATAAAATGAATTATCTGCGTAAATTACTAATCGGTGATGCAGCTGAATTGATAGCCGACATCCCGGCAGGCGGCGACAATTTCTCCGAAGCATGGAAAGCCGTAGTTAGTCATTACGATAACAAGCGGTTACTCGTGAACAAATTAGTGGCTAAACTCATGACTCTGGAACCAATGGCATCTGATGCCGCATCTGAATTGAATCACGTGTACAATCACGTAAAGAACGTCCTGCAAGCATTGAAAGCTTTAGGTAGCCCAGTAGACCACTGGGATCATTTCATTGTTTTTCTCGTAAACAGCAAGCTCACTTGGAAACTACAAGCTAAATGGGAAGATTCTCTTTCGCAATCTGGAAGTCCCACTGAGCCTGCCTCTTTCGCGGACATGCTTAAGTTTCTTGAAGCGGAAAGGAACGCGCTAACACTCCTTGAAAGCACACGTGCATATGTAAAGCAAGGAAAGAAAGACGTAACGGCGAGGAATGACAAGACTCGACAGACCAAGGATAAAAAACTTGCTGCTCACGTACAACACGAAGGCAAGGGTAATGAGTGCGCTTGCTGCGGCAGTGCTCATTTTATCGCTCAATGCGAGGCTTTTCAGTCGAAGTCACCCTCTGAGCGGAAACAGATCACGGTTCAAAAGCATCTCTGCTTTAGATGTCTAGGAAAACACCCACAAGCCAACTGTAAGACAACGAAGAGTTGCTTCGTATGTCGTCGGCATCATCATACGTATCTGCACGTTGACGAAGAAAGTAAAACTTGCAACGTGACTGAATCAAAACAGGAGTCGACCAAGCAAGGATTGATCGAGTCACCAAATAGTAGTAATGCACACATGACTGTGCTGAGTGTGAAAAGCATGGGTCGTGAACCTTTGCTCGCCACGGCAAGAGTAGCGGTTTGTGCTACGATGGCCAAGTTTTATTGGCACGCGCACTTGTCGATCAGTGTGCGCAATCGTCCTTTATTACAGAAGAGCTGTGTCAACGCTGAACTACTAACACGCGTGCATCTTGTACCAATAGCTGGCCTAGGAAAATAGTTACAGTTAGACCGCATTTTGTGTCTACGTTCACGTGCACATTTAAGGCATATGTATTGCCGTGCATTACGGCCTATGAGCCTGCGTTTATCTCCCACATCAATTTAGACTATGTGGGGGATATAAAACTAGCCGATCCGGCTTTTGATCAGGCCGGAAAAATAGATATTCTGTTGGGTACGGAAGTACACGCATTCATTGTACGTGAAGGGATCCGACGGGGTCCACTCCACATGCCGATTGCCACTAATACTGTTCTCGGGTGGATTCTCTCTGGAGCACTACCTGCAAATAGTCCTACGTTACACGTTCATTGTCAAGTAAATAACGACCTTGAGCACACGTTACGTAAATTTTGGGAAATCGAGGAACCTCCTAAGCTTTCTGTTTTCTCCAAGGAAGATGTTGCGTGTGAAGAACATTATATTAAACACACGCGTCGTTTGAGCAATGGTATATATCAAGTGAGATTGCCATTTCGTGAAGAAGTTCCTGACGATTGGGGAAATTCATTTCACATAGCTAAGAATTGTCTAATAGCTCTGGAAAGACGCTTTACTAAAAGACCCGAATTGAGGCTCGAATATGCAGCTGCTCTGCAAAACATGATCGACGCTAAACAAGTCGTCAAAATAGAAATCAACTCGAATAATCTCTCGCGCCACTACTTCCTACCACATCACGCTGTTATCAAGGAAAGCAGTAATACGACGCATTTACGTCCTGTTTTTAATGCATCTGCCCGTAATTCTGACGGGCTCTCTCTGAATGATCTATTATGGACTGGACCTAATCTTCTCCCAGATCTAGTGATCACCTTGGCACGTTGGCGATGCTATAGGTATGCATTCGTTGCCGACGTATCCAAAATGTATCTGCAAATTGCAATACATCCTAAAGACTGGCGTCATCAAACCATACTGTGGCGAAGCGATCAACGAGAGGAGATCAACGCTTTCGCGCTCACCACAGTGACCTTTGGCTGCAGATCATCGTCTTTTCTAGCCAGTAGAACTTTGAGACAATTGGCGCATGATGAAGGCACTGATTACCCTCTTGCTGTGCCTATGATACGAGAAGAGATGTACATGGACGATGTTCTTTCCGGCGCGGAAGAAATCGAGTCAGCCATGGAAAAGCGGTCCCAACTATCAACTCTGATGTTGCGAGGGAATTTTAGGCTCGCTAAATGGATGGCGAATGATAAACGTTTGCTTATTGGCATACCGCCAGAAGCTATCGCTACCGAGTCGACTCTAAAAGTCGGTCTTGGCTTTTCTGTACTCGGGTTAGTTTGGGAGCCCGACGAGATGTTTTCCATTTCAATGTCGCCCTCAAATCCGTCGATACTCCTGTTACGAGAAGAAAAGTATTGTCAAGCATCGCTGGGATGTTTGATCCAAGCGGTTTGATTGCTCCGATAATTATTCGTTTAAAGGTGTTCATGCAATCGTTGTGGATGGTTGCAAAGGGCTGGGATGACGCACTACCCGTTAAGTCGAGTAAAGAATGGTTATAGTTGCACGAGGACCTTTCGGAACTGGATCAAATCGTATACCTCGATCGATCAATGTGCGCAGCGGAAATATCGTTGAGCTCCACGGCTTCGCCAATGCATCCAAGGTCGCTTACGCGGCTGTGCTATACGTGCGGGTACTTACTCAAGACGCAGTTCATGTGACACTATTGCGCGCAAAAACTAAGGTTGCCCCCCTGAAGACGCTTTCGATTCCACGGCTGGAATTATGTGCAGCGCATTTGTTCGCAAAAATAGTCGTCGGATTTCGTGATATAACTCTGTTTGCAGGAGCAAAAATCCATTTGTGGTCTGATTCAATGAATACGCTCAATTGGATCCACGGCCTTCCCGCTAAATGGCCAACCTTCGTGGCCAATCGCTGTGGTGAAATCGCTACACTAGTTCCCGAGGCCAGATGGCATCATGTGCGGACCATGCTGAATCCCGCTGACATCGCGTCACGGGGCTGTAATGTGCACGAATTAATGACTCACACTCTCTGGTAGAATGGTCCGTCATTCCTTACGGATTCCGTCGCGCTGTGGCCCGACTCCGAAAACATTGTATCTCCTGATGAATCTGTCCAGTCGCCTGATTCAGATTTTGTCAATACGGCGCTACACGTGACGCTCGATATCTCTTGTCCATTTTTGGATAATTTCTCAACACTTTCGCGCTCGCTGCGTATAACGGTATACGCCGTGCGCTTTATTAAGAAAATCACGGCCGGAGTTACCAAGAGGTTGAGCACCCTAATGCAAAATGCTCCCCCGCCCTGCGTATGAATATCGCTGTTTGATTTGAATCATGCCTGATTGCTGTTATGCCGCGTTACTCAAAACCAGTATTACGCTTCAGAAATAGCGATTCTTAAGGAAGAAAAGATACTTCCCAAGAAGAACGCTCTCTTCACTTTATCTCCGATTTATCAAGACGGATTCATCAGGGTGGGCGGCAGA
Source organism: Pteromalus puparum (assembly GCA_012977825.3). NCBI lineage: Eukaryota > Metazoa > Arthropoda > Insecta > Hymenoptera > Pteromalidae > Pteromalus > Pteromalus puparum. The sequence continues at coordinate 29,210,775 of CM053170.1, forward strand.
CTTCATCACTCTTTATTGGATGAGGATGAAAAATTCCCAATTATTTTGCCGGCGAACGCCCGGCTCACTGAGCTGCTCATCGACTACTTCCACCGATTGACGCTACATGGAGGGAATCAAACGGTCATGGCTCATGTTCGCCGACGATTTTGGGTACCTAAGCTCCGACAACGAGTAAAAACGCACATCTCTAGGTGCGTGAGATGTTTGAGGTTTAGCGCCAATACTTTGTCGCAAAAAATGGCTGATTTGCCCCCTGCGCGGGTGAGAATCTCACGACCTTTCTCGCAGACCGGATTGGATTATGCCGGCCCGTATGCTCTACGAACATGCAAAACTAGAGGCTATAAAACTTATAAGGGCTTTTCGTGAATTCGTCTTGCGACGAGGCCCCTGCGCCGAGATATACAACAGCACAAGAAGCTTATGCGGGACCAGGCACGTCGTGAGGCCAGGTTGAACAGATATCGTGGAGTTGCAACTCGAAGATCACCTGTTCCGGACATCTTTGCGAAGACACTCAAGGTATCCGATGCGGAATATGAAGAATGATTGCGACTACCAGCGTAAATATTATTTTTTTTATTATTTTTTTTTTTTTTGTTTTTTATTTTGAGTTCAAATTTATTGTTAGTTTAGTTTGAAAATCCGCTTGGCGTATTTGGTGGGCAGAATGTTCATAGTATGTAGAGCGACTCGCATTCGAGCGGTTAGTTCGAGCCGCCGCCGCTAGGCGGCTCCTCGTTTGCTTCTCCCGCACTAGAAGTAGGCGTCCGGGAGGGGTATAGGCAATTGAGCGCATTCGCGTGTTGCGCGTTCTCACACACCATAACTAGAGCGAGAGGCCAAGTCATTGTGTCGTGAGCGTTCCCTTACTCTCGACAGCCTGTGCGAGAAGCCGAGTTGCCGAGCAGTAAGCTCTCTCGAAACCTTCGTGCGTCGTGTACGCGAACGATTTCGAACGAAAAATATAATTTTTAATTTATATATATATATATATATATATATATATATTTGTATTTACAAGTTAACACTTATATTTTAAAAGTAAAAAATAGAGATTATTACAAATTTTTTAATGATCCTATAATGGAATTAGAAGATTACATTTCAGGCACAGAAATATTTCTGATTGAAGTACGAATATTGTTATTTTCAAATTATATAAATTTATTTATCGTATTTAAACTAACTCTAAATTAAAAACTTGTATTTTTACAGACTGAAAAAAGAGAAACAGATGAAATTCAAGATTAAAATAAAAAAAGTACTCTTTTTTCACAGAACTTGTTCTTATAATTCGGATGAAATAAAATTCTTTGAAACTATATTTCCATCAATATCATAGTGCGAGCCTTTCTCTTTTGCGTGGTCCAGCTATTCGTCAGAACAAAAGCTTCATCGTGCTTCAAAATATACGGGAATATTTTGACATCGCGATAAAGATAGCTTCAAATCACTGTCAGGAAGGTTGCTAACAACATTATTGTAATATTACTCAAAAATTTTTGAAGGTTTTCTGAAAGGTTCTAGAAATATTAATGAAATCTTTTGGAAGATTCCAATAATCTTTCAATATCTTTCAGTATTGTTAGAAAAATTTAGGTAAACTTCTATGAAGGTTTAAGAAAAAATTTGTAGTATCAGATGCATCAAAATTAATTTTTCTATTTATTTAATTCATTTTAAACTAATTATTAATACTTATTATTATTCAGTTTTATTAATTTATTATTCATATTGTATTATTCTGTAACGAAGAAATGAAATTAAATTTTTCACCGGCGGTGGGAATCGAACCTGGATCACCAGCGTGGTAGTCGAACATGCTATCCGTTTACCTAAACAGAACTGTTATGTTTAAAAGTTCAGATCTGATATATTAGCTACCTCAACGCGTAAACTAAAACTAATAATAAATAAACATTAATCAAAAAATAATAATAATGTATGATGATATATAAAGTAACCAAAATTCTAATTACTGCTTGAATTAACTTTCATGAAGATAAATAATCTGAATTACATATGAAATGCGAACGGGAATCTTTGTGAAAAGGTTCAAGAAATATTGCACGAAATCTTTCCTGAATGGTTACTAGAAGCTTTTGAAAGGTTCCCTATCACGTTCAGAGTTGAAAATTTTTTTAATTTTATATGAAGCTTACAGAAAGATTGCCGTGACTTTTCCTGAAACCTTCCATGTAATATTATGGATAGCTATTAGAAATGCTAACGGAAATCTTTCTGGAGAGGTTCAAGAAATATTGTACGGAATCTTTCCTGAATGGTTACTGGAAGCTTTTGGTATATTCACTGTCACGTTCAGAGTCGAACATTTTTTTAATCTTATATGAAGCTTGCGGAAAGATTGTAGTGATTCTTCCTGGAACCTTCTTTGTAATATTATGGATAGCTATTAGAAATGGTAACGGAAATCTTTCTGGAGAGGTTTAAGAAATATTGTACGGAATCTTTCCTGAATGGTTACTGGACGCTTTTGGTAGATTAACTGTCACGTTCAGAGTCGAATATTTTGTTAATCTTATATGAAGCTTACAGAGAGGTTGCGGTGATTCTTCCTGAAACCTTCGATGTTGTATTACGGTTAGCTATTAGAAAAACTAACGAAAATCTTTCGAGAAATGTTCACGAAATATTGCACGGAATTTTTCAAAGAAAGCTTTTTAAAAGCTTCTTTTAAGATTCTATGTCATGTTTCAAAAAATGATAAATGGAATCTATCGTTGTTATCTTCTGTTAATCTTGCAGGAAGATTTTGAAGTAAGACTTCTAAGTAAGATTCCAGAAAGATTTTTTTTAATTTTAAAGTTCTTACAGTAAGCTTCTGTGGGAATCTTTCTTGAAACTTTCGTTGGCAAGCTTTCGTGCTATGTGGTATACAAGATCTTGTCCAAGATCTTATACAAGATCTTATCATCGATTTTCAACCACGAACTTAAGTAAGATCTTACATAAGATCACCTACAAGATCTTACGATCATGATAAGGAAAATCATCTTTATAAAACATTCTTTAAGATCTTTCGCAAGATCGCGTACAAGATCTAACATAAGATATTATGTAACATCTTTGACAAGTTCTTACATAAGATCTTATATAAATTCTTATATAAGAACTAATGTTTCAATAATAACAAAAATTTTTGTTGATAATTTACTCAAGAATTTACATTAGATCTTGCATAAGATCTTGAGTAAATAATCGGTCGGAATGGTCGGAAATCGCCGAAATTATCGAAGTATGAAACGTTTTTTCCATTTTTACGGTAGGCTACCCAATGTGTATCAGGGCCAGTGTTATCATCAAGATTTACAATAGCACTCTCTCTGAGTAGAGGTCCGCTAGCTGGCAGTGCATTTCTCATAAATACTCCTCGGAAGTTAGATGTTTGTAGTTTCTTAGCAAATTTGTATAGATCATATGTCTGTCAATGGACGTTTAGGTAGCTTTACTTCAACGAAGTTTTTTTTCCCCTTTGTCGAGTATTTTTTTTCTTCTTGACAACCTGTTTCTTCATTGGAATTCCATAACCTTTCTGATGAGGTTTCAAATATAAACCTTTACCAAGTACTTGAGCTTCCATTTTTTTATTATGCCGCTGCTGTTCTTCTAGTTGTCGTTTAGCAGCACTCGCTCTGTTTACAGCTTGCGCTATCCCAGCAGTACCACCTGCTAATGAACCAACTGCGCTTAGTCCTGCAAACAGTGGAATAAGTGCAGGAAGAAAGCCGCCTACTTTTGGAACAGGTAGTATTCTTGGTAAACTCACATTCCGTTTACCACCAGCTTTCTTCATGATAGTACGAGCTGCTTGAAGAGCACTTTTAATAGCAACGCGTGAATCATTGCTATGTGCTGCCGCTTTCGAAGCTGTTTTTAGTAATTTTTTCAAGGTTAACTTCTTTTTTCTCTTATTATTAAACTTCTTTAATCCAATTCCAAATTTTGATTTAACTTTCATGATATTTGTAACAGCGTATGCTGCAGCTTTTTCACCTAAACTAGAGTCTGAAGCTTTAACACATTGCCAAGCTTTCTCAGCCAATACTCGATCTGCAACGTTCTGAGCGTTTATATCTTCACGACTTTTCAAGTATGCAATATCGTGTTCTTTACACGCTGCATCTAGAGTATTAATGCCAGGGACTCCTAGTGCTAGCAGTTTATATAGCTATGTGCCTGGCCCACAGTATTGATAGCCTGATATATGCATTTCGAACGGTAACTTATTAATAAGTTTATTTATTAAACCTTGCCCTTGATGTACGATCATAATACTGTTCAATGTTGTATACTCTACTGGACTTAAGTTATAAAACGTTACCTTTTATAATTTTGTACATCAGTTATGATTTAGATTTCATACAGTATGGATGTGAAACAACAATCAATCAAACTTCCAGTAGTAAATTTTGACACTCTGACAGAGTCAGATCGTCATAAGGGAAAAAGACATGGAGATCTTTTACCAGATAACATCCGAGCAGTCTTTTGTGGACCATCAAACTGAGGTAAAACAAATGCTCTGTTGTCTCTTATTACACATCCAAATGTATTGAAATTTGAAAATATTTACGTTTATTCAAAGTCCCTGAATCAACCTCAGTATCAGTTATTAAAGAAACTCGTTGAACCTATCGAGGGGATTCAATATCTACTTTTTAGTGAACATGATCTTGTCATATCGCCAGATAATGCTCGAGAAAATTCAATAATGATATTCGATGATATTGCTTGTGAAAAACAAGATAACGTTAAAGCATTTTTTTGCATGGGTAGACATAAGTGTGTAGATTCTTTCTACCTCTGTCAGTCGTATGCTCAAGTCCCTAAACATCTTGTGCGTGATAATGTTAACCTTTTAATTTTATATTCCGTCAAGATGATATGAATCTAAAACATATTTATAATGATCACGTTAATACGGATATGTCATTTCAGTGCTATAAAGATTCTTGTGGATTTTGTTGTACTGATAACCATATGTTTATTGTGATTAATAAAGATTGTAACATGGAAAATGGAAGATATAGAAAAGGCTTTGATCAATTCATCAAGTGTTATGTCATATATTGATGTCGCGATTTTTCATTGTAAAGAAAAATATGCTTATGTCTATTGTACCTCACTTATTTTACGTATATTAGCATATTTTGCGATGAATTTTGATTTTCAACAAAAATATTGGCCAACAAGTCATTTTTTTACAAAATAATCGAGACGGTATTTCCAAATGCTCGATTTAAGTATCTCTTTTTTGTTCAGTATGACCATGGTAGGACCGTGAAGTTGACCGCAGCAAGTGTTTTCATTCATTATTTACAATTGATTATAATGTAGTCACATATTTATTTGATGGCTATGTTCAATTGTCATAAAAATATTGACAAAAAAACATGCTTAATTCGTATTTTTATATACGGTACAGTTGGTCTGACCAGTGGTTAGACCGTGAAGTTGGCCGCTAACGAGGCTTGATGAGAAATGCTTTCCCACACTTTTCTTCATTCTACCTGCAATATCAAGTGGCGCGGTATAGCGCCACGAAGGCGAGTAAGAGGTTGTCGGTGCATACTCCGGAACAGTAAGAGTAACTAGGTATAGTCTGGGGAGCCGATGACGATGTCTAGGTGGGGCGCACCGTGGTTTATGTGTCTAGGTGTAGAAATAATTCGAGGGCGGTGTCTAGGTGTAAAGAGTGGCCGATGACGGAGTCTAGGTGGTGCGCTCCGTGATTTTTGGTATTTAAGTAAATAAATCATACGAGGACGGTGTCTAGGTATACAGGGTGGCCGATGACGACGTCTAGGTAGTTCGCACCGTAGCTTTTAGTATCTAGGTGTAAAAATAATTTGAGGGCGGTGTCTAAGTATACAGGGTGGCCGATGACGAAGTCTAGGCAGTTCGCACCGTAGTTTTTAGTGTCTAGGTGTAAAAATCATTTGAGGGTATGAAATATAGCTTCATAAAAATCATCACAGGTGACTTCACAAATCAAACTATCAGTGTCTGTATACAGCATCTTACAATTGTTTTCATACTTTTTTAACATGTAATCATAATGAAAACCGTACATAACAGTTTTTGAAATATCCAACACTGGCAACCCAATATATATATAGGTTTATTCACGTATACGCTAGTCTTTCTCATTTCTATAGCAACGAAATTTTCACTGAATATTGCACTGCTATGAAAATTTGGTTTTGAAATGAGAGCTTCCACACCTTATCCTTCACACTTTGTCATAAGTTTGACATCAACATGTTTCCGTACATTTTCCATAGTCTTCCCGTAAACAGCATTGTTCATTAGTTTAAAGAGATTTTTTCAAACTCGCTTTTTGCTTTAGCAAGATTCGCCATCCTCTTCGCTGCTCGGTGAGTTCAGGACTGCCTCACTGGCTGTTGCTTCTCTCTTCTCAACTACTTCAATTCTGTCCTTCGGCTGAGGTTTTACGTCGGCGTCCGGCTGCAAATTTTTCTCTTCCTCTTTTACCGGCTATTAAGCTCTATTAAGAGAGGCTAGGCCAACAGGTTGTGTCAGCTGTCGTGCGGATTGGGGCGCAATTTCCACAAGTTTGAAAAGTTACGCCTAGTAGGCCACAGACTTGGCACTGAGCTTGATTCTGGCGACGATTTGGACATATCGGTGATATATGACCCTTTAGGTGGTACGTATAACATTCAACCGTTGGGCAAACAGCCGCTCTATGGCCGACTTGTTGGCAGTGATAACAGGCTCCGACAAATTGTGGGGTTTCTCCGTTATTGTTCTGTCTTGGTTGGCTCTGTGTGGCATTAGCGTTGTTGGCGTTATTCTGCGGCTGCTGGGCTTGTATTTGAGGTTAAATGTTACTAGGTCTCCTGGTGAGCCATTTTTATTTGATTTGTAACTATTAGTTGGATTATTATTCACCGGCTGGTCTGTGATCGTGGCTGGAACGACTGTTGGCTGATTCTGCTGTTGCTTTTGCTTTTTATGCTTATTATTGTTATTATTTCTGTTGTTGGAATTAGCATCAGTAGTAACTCCGGCTGCTTCTTCAACTACTTTGGTGGCTGCTACTTTCGCTTTTGAAGTCTGCGTCCAAGCTGCGGCTGGGAGTCGGCTTTTCTCGATACTTGGTGGAGGTGTATATCTTGCGTCCTGCTCCATTTCTTCCTCTAATGTCCGACAGTATTTCTTCACGTCATCGTAGGATTCTATCTTCTTCCTTCTAATTACCTTGCGGTACTCTGGTCGTAGTCTCTCTGTAAATAATCTCAGCTGTTCTTTTACTTTCATCGGCTTCTTTAAGTGAGCAACTATGTACTTAAAATTCATAATGTACGTGGCTATCTTTTCTCCCTTTCCTTGTGTACGTCTCAATAATTCTTCCATCACGTCGTTGTTGTTCATCTGATTAATAAACGGTTGCTCAAAGGCTTTTTTAAAAGACTTCCAGTTAGTAAGTTCTGTCTTCTCCGTTATAAACCACATACTGGCTCTCTTGGATAAGGTATAGGGGATCACGGATAGAATCTCGCTGCTTTTGAGGCCTAAACTCTCCTTGCATTCTGTAATTTGAGACAAATACTCTTCGGGGTCGTCTTTCGGTTCCCCGGTAAATTTTATGTTCCAACCTTGTACAATTTACAGTTGGTAAAGCTGTCTGGCTAATTTATCTTCTCTCTCTAGTCGTTTAGCTAATTTACCTTCCGCCTCTATCCGTCTGGAGGATGCTTTCTTGCGATTCTTAGTTTTCTTGCTATCTTGATCGTCCGAATCCGAGCTATCTGAGTCACTCTCCTGACTGCTAGTACTGTCATCACTGCTAGAACTGCTGCTCGCACTCTCTTTAGTCGGCCTTTTCTTCTTTAACTTCTTTATAATCGTGGGATTGCTCTTAACTCCGATGGTTTTAGCTGGCATCGCCTCTTTAGGTTGTATTTTGGGTTGTTCCTCCTCCGACACATCGCTGTCACTATCTGCATCGCTACTGCTACTACTCTCATCAGACTGGTTTTTATTTTTAGGCTGTAACGTTGGTTTCTTCGGAGTGTTCTTAGCAAACCATGGCAAATCAGGTGACTGCAGCGTAATTTTCTTTTTAGTTGATTTACTAGGTTCACCTGCCTCGACAGGCTTCTTGGCTTCTACGTTAGTAGGTTTGTTTAACTCCGGATTCAGGTGGGCTGGCTGGACTTGCGGCTTGGATTTCGACTTTGGTGTTCTCAATTCCCATGTTTGTGGTTGACTCACTCCATTCCCGTCGTCTGATAATGATCTACGTAGTACGTGCGCTTTCTTGGTTGCTCCTGTGCTCGGCGGTACCGTGATTATATTAGCCTCAGCATAAGGCCAGATACCCATGAAGTTAGGAGTTCCAATCGTAGTGTCGAGAGCAGGGCTGGAGAGAAAATGGCCCGCTGGTATGATACCTGGCTGAACTCTGGTGGTTTTATTGACGAATACTAACGATGTAGGGTCGATTGATTTTCGAGTGGTGCTAAATCCTGGCGGATCACGAAGGGCACCGAGTACTTGTGCAGAGATGATTTGTTGTAGTTGGTGAGAGGCTGTTAATTGGTTTCTAAGACCAATCGACTCATCATCCTCGGAGGTGGGGTTCGACAAATCTCGAATCTGCTTCAATGAAGAGTTGACAATCTCCTCTAAACTTAAATTTCCGGCTTCATTCTCTGTTTCCTTTTCGGCTGCGACTTCTGATTGCGAGGCTGAACCAACCGGTATCTCTTCCTTGTTTCGTTTGTTACTTTTCTTGGTCTTTAATTTTTTATGATCGAGCATGGCGTTAAGAGCTTCTTTTGAACCTGGCAGGATAACGCCCCCGTTATCCCAATCGTACCAGGGCATTTGTTCGCTCAACCCGGCTCTAAGTATCTCGTCTCTCAATAAGCGATCTCGTAAGATAGCTTTACTACCTAGTGTGCTGATCTTCAATGACTTCAGTTCCTCCATCAATTCGTCTTCATCATACTTTCGTATTTCGCTGGCTAAACTTCGAATATCTCGATCTTTTCGCAGAGTGTCCATTATTGTTCGATGGTTTTCCATGATTGTTTTTCCTTTAATAGGTTTTCAAAAATACTGGCTGTCAATCGATGTGCAAACCATGAAATCTGTCGGTGATCTGTTATTCTAGATTTTTTTTACTCAGCAAGATTGGCTGCAATAAGATCGCGACTTTCGGCAGAAAGGGAATATATATATATTTTTTTGTATATTTGGCGGACAGTACCAAGCCAAAGTGATAGATTTTTCCTAGAGTGGGCTGTATCAGTATTTGTTGGGGTTGAACTCTGGTTTCACCAGAGAAATCCAACACTCCAATTTCTCGTAGGGCCCCCCAGGGTCTGTCTCTCTCGCTGGAAAATCCGGCTAATAACGTATAAAAATAAATCCTTTTCGAAAGCGCCACTATTATTGCGAAACGTCTCAAATCTTGTCAAAAAAAAAAAAAAAAAGAAAAATTACCTAAGTATTCTGACAGACAAGCACGTAGCTTGTTTGATTAATTGTCTAGCTACAGTGCGATTTATTTAATTCCAGTATTTCGTGTCTGTTTAGGGTTTGCTTTCTGGCCGTTCAACTGTTAACCGGCTCAAACAAAAAAACAAAAAAAAAACAATTGTTACTTTTACTGGGAAGAAGGGACACCATGTAATTTGTTAACCCGCGGTTCGCCCTAATCCAGCGAGAGATCGTAACTCAGTTTTAATTTACCCAGGAAAAAGTTTCGTTAAGCATAAATGTTGATATATGTATATATTTGGATTATCAAATCAATATTAAATAAGGATAAACATCATCATAATAATAAATATATGTAATGATAAATATGTGCATGCAACATGTATATTTGTTAGTTATATATGTGTAGAAAATCTTTAGTTTGCCGCCGCTTGACTTATTCGGTAATTAAACTACGTGAATTTCCTTTAAATTCGTTTGGCTATTCGATAGGCAGTTAGGTGGTTGTGATTTTAATTTTTATTTACAAAAAAAAAATTATTTAATCGAGTCACGGCTGCTATTTCGAAATTTGGCTGGCACTGAATTTTCACCAAAAAAAATTCTACTAGCTTATACGATTCTGCCAAGCAGTTTGTCTCACGGTTGTGAGCAAACAAACACAAAAATTTGCACTTCTCAATCTCTACTAGCGCCGCACAACAACAACAAAAAATTCTTCACAAATTTAATGTGAATAGAATTCACTCTCAAAAATTATTACGTGGCTAAACGTCTGAAAATTTTCACTTAATCAAGGCTCAAAAAAAAAACTTTTCCGACTCTGAATTTTATAAACAAAAGATACATTTTTGCTACTTCGTATTAAGTTCAAAAATTTTTATTTGCACTATCGAACATCTGAAAATTATTATAAACCACGTATTGTCCCGTTAGAGTCGAAAAAGACACAAGGGTAAACCATGAGTTCACTTCTGTGAACCCCAATTCACCACGTGGTCGTCGACACGGCTATTAATTCACAACTGCGATTTATCACGATAAAAAAAAAACTAATTTCACTCAAAGGTCTCCAGAATTTCCACTGCAATTTAAATTCACTCAAAGAGAAATTTTTAATACACGGCTAAACGGCGGAAAAGTTTTTCTTAGTCAGAGTTCTTTCAAAAATTCTCCCGGCTCTGAATTTGTAATAACTCAATTTTTGCGGCTCCGAAAAAATTTAATTTGCACTACCGAACATCTGAAAATTATCAACAACCACTTATTGTCCTGTTAAAGCCGAAAAGACACGAGGGTAAACCATGAGTTCACTTCTGTGAACCCCTATTCGCCATGTAGTTAGCGTTACGGTTTATTATTGTGGCTGTAATTTTTCTTCCACTGTCGGCAAGATTTTAAACGAGCGGCGGAAAAATTTATTACTCTTGACTAATTATTTGCGTCGTGGCTTTGTGCTTTTCGAAAGTGCACGTGGCGCAAATTTCGAAACCGACGCCGCGTCTCTCAAGATGGCTGCGCTCTGTGTTTCGGGCAAGAAAAATGTCGCGCACTCAACACTGAATATATATTTTTATTTTTTCGATTTTTCGCGACCGTGCCCCACGCGTTGGGCTGCCACTGTAACGATGTGAATATTTGATTATTATTAGGTTATTCACATTCGTTAATACTCAGACTCCGACCGAAATGTGTATAAGTCGCCAGGTCGGGAATACACCTATGCTAAACTGCTCTGCTACATTCGCGTGTCCGGCTAATCTAGACTCTCGCACTCGGAGGAGATTCGGTCGAGGAAAAATGGGGAAAATAAATATAAATCACTCACTTTGGTAACACTTCACAAACTTTAATGAAATAATTCCGACTGTTATTCCGACTGTAATTCCGACTGAAGAGATTACACAAAAACTTGGTTTCGCAACAGTTATTTACTACTAACGCCTGTAAATATCACTCAACACTCACACGACTCAACAAACTCCGAATAGCAAAACTACTACTTAACGGAAAAATACCACAAGGCAGCAACTCCAGCGATAGAACGCCCCGACTTTATGATTTTTCACGGCGACCAGGGTTTTCTTATTTTAACGGACTCACTTATACCTTTAGGCTCACGGCTACGACTTCCTTCCTCTCGTTCTGCGATGTCTCGTTCCCTAAAAGGTCGCGCGAAAAACAACTAGCGAATTCTCTCTTTTTTATAACAAAAACCGGAGGGTGCTAGCTGGTCTGTCTCTGGAACACAAGTGAACGAGTCTTCTCCTCGACTCGCGATGTTGACTGCTATTCTGCTTCTCTCTCTCGCTTACTCTCCCGGCTGCGACTACTGCTACTTCTCTCTCTCCCATACGAGTTCGGCTACTCGGCTGTTTCTCGGCTCTTTCCTATCTAAAATGCATACCAATAATTATGAGTATTTACTCATGGTAATGCAGTTCGGATAGAGAGCAACATGGGGAGAGAGAGAGAGAGAGGACTTTCGTATACGGACGGTCACCCCGTCACAATTGTGTAAGTAGATTTCCATTGCACTCATCTTTCATAAGTCTAACAACTTTCTTATTCATACGAGGCATTCCAAAAATATTATTTTCTGGATAATCCGATGTATCGAATCGTTTGATATTTGATTTAATATTTTCATAAAAATCATCACAGGTGACTTCACAAATCAAACTATCAGTGTCTGTATACATCATCTTACAATTGTTTTTATACTTTTTTAACATGTAATCATAATGAAAACCGTACATAACAGTTTTTGAATTATCCAACACTGGCAACCCAATATATATAGGTTTATTCACGTATACGCTAGTCTTTCTCATTTTTATAGCAACGAAATTTTCACTGAATATTGCACTGCTATGAAAATTTGGTTTTGAAATGAGAGCTTCCACACCTTATCGTCCTTCCCACTTTGTCATAAGTTTGACATCAACATGTTTCCGTACATTTTCCATAGTCTTCCCGTAAACAGCATTGTTCATTAGTTTAAAGAGATTTTTTCAAACTCGCTTTTTGCTTTAGCCCTCTTAGAGCTATTTAAATCAATGTATGGCTTTAACCATTGGGATTGTTTGAACTTCAACACTCGATGAATTTTAACAAGCTTAAGTCCATTTACTAGAGCCTGTTTTAAAGCTCTATAATGAATAACATAATTATTTTTATTTATTAAAGTAGCTAATAGTTTCTCTTGCTTGGATCCAGGTGGTTTCATAGGCTCTGGACAGAAAGGTAAATCATTATGTATACAATGAATCTCGTTTGGATACTTGAGGTCTACTTCCATGATATATCCTTCAGGTGCACTATCCTCAATGTTTTGAAAATTTATATTTTCAAAATCTTCAACCCATTCAAATGCATCATTTGGTAAAGATTGCGTCATCGCATAACCATATAGGTTATTAGCATCTAAATATATAAGATATACATTATCTTGATCACATTTATAATACTCTTTTATATATTTATGATTAGCTTTAGCATATCTGTTAGAACATTGACTCAACCCTCCTTTTTTTTTTTTTTCACCGCCGCGGCCTTTCAGGCCTAGCTGGCGGGGGCCTTCCACCACCTCTGTGTGGAGTGCCCAATCCTAATTTGTCCACCACTTTTTACCTCAATGTATCTGTACCTATTATTTTTCCACCCCGAGAGACTTCTCCGGTGAGGACCATATTTTCAGACGCACACCTTGCTGGTTAAGCCAGCACTCTCTGCCCCCGAGAGGGCATCGGGTCCGTCTCTCAGTGTAGCTTTCCCCGGAGAAGGTCCCGTGTATTAGACCAGCTCCACGTCGGTAAGGCCGGCGCTCCCTGCCTAGTGCATCGGGTTGGCTACCTTTTTAATTCCTGCCTTGCCTATGGTCCCTACCACTGTTTCGCATTCGCCCAGGCTTAACGCCTGTGAGGCAGGCAAAATAACTCAGGCAAAATAACTCAGAAAAAATCCGAGTGACTTCACCGGGAATCGAACCCACGACCCCTAGAGCGGCCGTGTTTCGGACGGTTAAGGCGTGCGCCTTAGCTAACTGAGCCACGGACGCTACATGACTCAACCCTCCTCTGATACCACGTTCAATAAAAAGTAACATATCAATATCTGTGATCAGTCTCAATTTAACACCAGTGCTTTTCTGCATTGCATCCCAAGTATAGCCAGGTTTTGTATAATAATGTGCTGGATCAAGGCCATATACAGCTAAACACTGATCACGAAAATTTTCAAACACATCAGCTAATAATAGTATATCACTTTTCATGTATAGATCTGAATATTCTCCAAGAGTTTCTATTTCAAACTCAGTCCACACTTTCTGAGCATGTGCATAATCATCCTTTGATACCCCTGTTAAAAATAGTCAATAGAGATGGATTAAATTATTAATTGAATTCTAAGCTATATCTGAATCCCATTATTTGCATTAGAACTCGATTAAAATAGATAGAATTGATAGGAATCAATAGGAATCGATAAAATTCTATACAAAAAAGGACCAGTAAAGTTAATAGAAACCAATGTCTGGTATTAACTATCTACTTCAATTGTTGTTTTCCGTATTAAAATCTATTGACTCCTGTTGATTCTAATCTATTTTAATCGAGTCCTCATACAAAAAATGGTATTCAGAATTAGCATAGAATCTGTTGATAATTTAATTGATCCCAATCGATCCCTATAGACTATTTTTAGCAGGGACTGTTGAATCTGTGAGTGAAATGTAAAACTTTTCCATAGCAGGCAGCTCAGTTTCATCTAGTTTTTCCATACAATCAATGTATTCATATGGAAAAATCCCTTTTTTAGTTAAAAGTCTAAGTTTCTCAGCCTCCAAATCAGAGAAAACAGATTTGAGAATTTTAAACTCTTCAAGAAAAGATGCTAATTTATCAAGTGACGATGCCATAAATCGAAATGAGTCGATAAAACGAAACTTTATCACACTATTATCGATATGTTTCGTAAAGGCAATATATTTCTCTTTTGTCAAAGGAAGGAGTTCAATTTTGCCTGGAAAATAATTAGATATATCTCTAATATTGAAGTAAGCATCGTAACCACTGAAATTGTGAAAAACAACTGAAATCAAATTACAACCAGCATGTGCAGAACCTCATTATTTTCAGGTTAAGTGACAGTGATCGCGAACATTTATTCTGTCACCAATTGATTTCTCACAAATGTGACAATTATCTTACTCTTCGAAAGACATCTCTTGCTCTAAATTAAGGTTCTCCATTGGTATAGGATTGTCATATATCTCTTCTATTTCTTGAGCAATAGACTTTAATTCTTTTGCAAACCAGAGTGCTGGTTCTTGTCCTCGATAACTGCTATATCGAGATAATGAATCATCATAATTGCATTTTTTTAAATAACCAATACTAAACATATGATGCTTCTGATATGCGATAGTATTTTTAGATTCTACTTCTTCGTTCTCCAATCTATTAATTGGTATTCACAAACATTCACAATCTGCATATACAACAAATGTTATTTTTTCTTTAAATCTATCATTTTTAAATGTTATAAAATCATTACCATTTTCAGGTAATTTATCTTTACAATCATTCACAAGTTTACACTGCTGTTCATGCAGTTCAAGCTTTGCTGGGTAGAAAAAGAAGTGTAAACACCTATCACATATGTAAATCTTATTTTTTGATTGTGTAACATGACTTCTCACTAATCTTGAAAGATTTTTTATATAAACATAATGATAACCTCCACTACTCATTACAGTATCATCATCGCTGTCATGTGTATCTTTCTCTGATGTGATAAGTAAAAGATTAATATGATTTAGTTTTTTGTTTGAAGTTAAAGTTAAGGTTAAGTTAAGTTAAAGTTAAGTTTAGGTGAAGTGAAAGAATAACTTCTTTACTATCCAACTCGAAAACATTGAATGAAATCTCATTATTCTGCTTCTCAAATTTAGCCACTTGTTTTATAGATACTGGAAATTCGATTCCTTCCATATTTAATTCATCAGCATATTGAATATAATTACTGACTCTATCAGAATTGTTATGAAAGGTATTGGAATGTAGCGCTGACCAAATTGCCCACTTAAAACATTGATTATCATTATTTTTTACATTGATACATGCTTTTTTCTTTTTAATAAAATCTGGTAAAGGTATGTATGAACCACCACTTCGCATTGGATTTAATTTGTTCATATTTATCTGTATGTTTTCGATTGATTCCAATGACCAGCCCGAATCTCTTTCTTCAAACTCTTCAATATCGCGCAGGAGAGGATTTTTAATGTTTTCAATAAACCATTGCCTGAACGAGGATGATGTGTTTAGTATCAATAACATCCTCCTTGTCGGGTTCAACACTTGATTTTTTAAACTTACATGAAAGCACGGCATTTATTTTTAGAGCATTATTACACTTTTTTAGAATACTTTTAACACGTCTAGCAAAAAGTATAGATGAATCATCTAAAAATGATGCAAGATCAATGTGTTCCATATTAGCAATTACGCTTTGATTTTTAAAAGCGCTATCTAAATCAATCCATTTTATACGTGGACTCGAACTTTGCGTAAGTGCTCCACCTCTTTTTACTAAAGCATCAAGTTTTATATGAATACACTTGATTTTTGCTGTCATGTGTAAAACCTTCTGCTTTTGCTGCTCTGTAAGACTTGTTGAACTTATTGTTTAAAACTTTTCGCAAAGTCTTCCGAGCAAGTTTATAATGTTTTTTCCAACGCTCTATCACATCACTCTGAGGAAGCGACCTTAGAAGATTAGCTGCTTCTTCTAAAAATTTCATGTACGTTACACATTCTTCAACAAGTGTCGTCATGATTCCCTTTTTTCTTTTCAACGAGAGGAAAGAAGTGACTCGATGCGGTTGTAGCGCTCCTTATATACAGTATAATTCAAGGTCAAAATGTTGTGATATACTGCGAAATTTACCAATTTTCACTTATAGAAATTTCACACCACACCTGTACAATTTAATCACTAGCCCTTAATTAAGCCTCGCACATCGATCCCTAAAAATAATGATTCCGCATGTAAATGACATTGACACGTGCGACGATTTCCGTAATACGTCGTACATGAGTCACCGGTCTAGATTCAATTTTCGGCCGACGATCTCTGATCTCTTAATAGTTTAGGATAAGGAGTTGCGCGACAGATCGCTTCATTGTACCGCTGTGGCGTTATCACTTTTACGACCTGCCGCTATAGCTTGATCTTTAAACATCTTTCTCAGTACGCCAAATTTTATCTAGTTTATTACTCGGTATCCCAAATAGGGAAAAACAAAGTCAATAAAAGGGGATCGATGGCTAGCGAGCACGCTCAGTCTTTAAGTTGAATCTTATAGTTACGGTCCTGCTGCCGAGAGCAGCAGTCATATATTTTAATCTATTAGTAATATTTAGTAATATACTAGCTTGGTGCCGCTACTAAAGCGCACTATTAGATACAAATCAGTTTTAATCCAATTCAGTTTAGTGGTACTACCGTGAAAGTGCATGTAATAGAGAAATAAGTAAACTTAATAAATACTTCAATTATAATACATTACCCAGTTATATCATTTAATTATAAATAAAATTCCTGCGTACCAATTCATAAACTACATTGGCCGCCACGAGTACTCAAACGACTACAAGGTAAGTTCCTTTTATTAAATATAATACTAACATTTATTTTCATACACCTGTATTGGTGCCCGATCAAGACTTCACTTTCCCTCCCTCCCTGCCACGCTCAAGTCGCTATACAGTGCAAGCCACTCGGCACTACGCGACAAAACCCAGAAGCTGCGACACGACGCGCATAATACGTCAAAATACAGATAGTACGTCACAGCTTCTAAAATTTCTGGTGACAACGGTCGAGATTCGGTCTATGAGAAAAAAAAAATTTTTTATACTCAAATTTAAATTCTATAACTAAAATATAATTGTTGGATTATGTGGATCAATAAACAAGGCAGTGAGGTTTAAATAATATATTATATATTGAAAGGCTTGAGAGCCTAGTCGACAGTGCGTCCGCTCAGCACGGAGTCTCACAGGCAAGAGGGAGTGTGGAGCACAGTACATCATAGTCTGACTCCACGAAGTATAGTATACAGTATAGTCTGCTCTTAGAGTATATACGCGAGACATGCGCACTATGCTCGCGTCAGAGATTAGTACCCTGCTAAAAATAGTCTATAGGGATCGATTGGGATCAATTAAATTATTAACAGATTCTATGCTAATTCTGAATACCATTTTTTGTATGAGGACTCGATTAAAATAGATTAGAATCAACAGGAGTCAATAGATTTTAATACGGAAAACAACAATTGAAGTAGATAGTTAATACCAGACATTGGTTTCTATTAACTTTACTGGTCCTTTTTTGTATAGAATTTTATCGATTCCTATTGATTCCTATCAATTCTAATCTATTTTAATCGAGTTCTAATGCAAAAAATGGGATTCAGATATAGCTTAGAATTCAATTAATAATTTAATCCATCTCTATTGACTATTTTTAACAGGG
>CM053170.1:29228832-29253477 GCA_012977825.3 Pteromalus puparum
GTAGAGAGATTGCCGATGCCATGTTAAAAAAGCGTGCCATATTCGATCATGACACCACCATGCGGCGCTCGACCGAACTATACGCATCTAGCATGCCCCGCCCACTCCGTTTACCCGTTGTCTGCGAAATCGAGCGCGCGCGGCAGATTGACGAGTACTGGGGTTCAAATCTCGGTCACGGAAGATTTTTTGTTGTTGTTTTGCGTATTGCCTTTTCATCTACCTGTTCAAAATAATAATTATAGCAAATGTAAAATATTATATTATTTGTTGTTAATAATTTAATGCAAATAATTGAAACTTTTCAATAACTTGGATGTTCAGAAAAATCCAAATTACTTTATTTTATTTAAAAAAAGGGTTCATAATTTTAAATTCAATAAAAAAAAATGTCTTACTTGTTATTTTCTTAATAAAAATATAAACAGTTTTCCCCACCACCTTTGCGGTACTGTTTAAGGCGCGTTGATTTTTGCTTCCTCGTAGAGGAAGCTTTGTGATAATAAAATTTTCAGTTTCGCTAAAACTTCATAAAAATATGTTTTAAGATGTTTGAAGTTCGATTACGTGTTTTTAGAAAATGTCCGTATATGTGTGTGTATGTGTGCGTGTGTGGGTGGGTGCGTGTGTGTATGTATACCGTAATATTTCTGGAACTACTCTATTTTGGAAAAACACTATTTTGCGTTTTTATCAATCATCCCACTGTAACAAACAATTTAGCTAAAATGCATTTGAAAGATAATAAAATTACCTACTTTTTTCCGTTTGATCATCGGGATCGACCGCTCTGTTCGGCAGATAACATGAAATAGGTGCTTTTTTAAAAAAAAATTATATCTATGAAACTTTGTTAACATCATAGCCTCACGAAAATAATCATGTTTATGGTTCACGCGTCAAACTATATTCCGTCAAAATTTCTAGTGAGTTGACTACTTATTTTTTCAGTAATAAATCAAATACTGAAAAAAATGAGTTTGTTTCGTTTGTGCCTCGATTACGGGCGCAATAAAGCCTTATTGCAATTGAGATTTCGGAAAAAGGTAGATATTTTATGTGTTTTGGCTAAGTTTATTTCGCAGCTTTGAAACCCCGGTTCTTAAGATATCAAGGTTCAAATTTTTTGATTCCTTATAACTTTAAAACAATGCAGTCAAATGCTTCCAAATTTTATTTGGTAATTCACCATAAACTTAACCACCATAAACAAAGCTATCTGCTGTTGAAGTTTTAAACGATTTCGTTGAGCAGTTCTTAAGTAATGAGCTGAAATATAAAAACCGATTTTTCACAAAAGTCAGGATAATCTACTCCTCCAAGAACTAGCAGAAAAATGCTGATAAGATAAAAATCCATCGTAATCCAATTTCTGCGCGATGTTGCTGCTGCGACAGTTTGAGTAAGACGACGTGAAATACTTCACTTTTTTTTTTAAATTACTATTTTCATTGCCACACATTTCTCCATAGCAACTCGTGCGCTACTCGTCGATATTTATTTTATATTGTTGTCATTAAAACTCATGCGTGGAGTAGCGAGTTTGAGAGTTTTGGCTGTATATTTATTCCTCGCTTGTGCTCACCTTGTTACGATTTCTACATATATACATATATCTTCAAAATTAAACGATTAATTGATTCTGCAACTTCGCTATTTTAGAGATTTTGATCGAATCTTTCTGATTATTATATATCTTTTGCTATAAGAAAATCGCTTACAGCAAAATAATTAAACTTGGAAATATTTAAAATAGCATTCACATACTGTAAAAAAGCATTAATCAAGTTCGAATTTTAGATTCAGTTAGCATTATATAGCACTTCGATCCCTATATTTTTGGGTTGTTTACGAAACCAATTAGTTTAAAAGATATTGAGCTTCAAAAATTTTTTTTTCTCACCTTGTATACTATAAATCGTTTTTTATAAGTATTGCGATAACTGGAGTAAAAACGTAATAATCAATTTAAAATTTTGGATATAATCTTCAATTTTAATTCAACGAGTGTATTTTTAAATAATCATAATAATGCCTTGATTCTATTAAGTATTATCACACCATTTCATGCAATAAGACGAATTAATAAGTCTCGCTGATTATATTATGATTGTTTTTGCCTATATAATGCAGTTTTTTCTCTATATAATACATTTATTTAAATATTTACATAAAACCTAGACATTTTGTGAACTAATGTAATCAATTACTTTTTTGAAAATGCATTATTGCATAAACAATATGCATTTGAAAAGGGCATGTCAAAGATACATTAAATAAAAAATTTACAACTCGGTAAATAATGATGGAAATGACTCCAGTTTTGCTACCCGGGGGTTTTCGAGTCGCTGATCACGAATATCGCGACGGCAACGGCCTTTGAGGTACCTGGTGCCCAGGGTAGACAGTGTCAACGTCCTCTTCGCAAGTTTTACGGGTAATTCTGACATAGTGAGTCGAAACTCGTTAAATAGAATTCGTACATCGTGCCAATTTGTCAACTATATTATAGGCGCCAAATTTAAAAAAAAAAAAAAAATCGGCTTTAGTAGACAAAGTCTCTAGTCATGGTCACCAGAATCTGAATCTTGGTGTATAGATATATCTACCTATATTATAGTTGTTTTGGAGATACTCCCCCCCCCCGCACAGCCCCCCCGCACCCCCCGCACCTCCTATGAGCCAGCTTTTCCTAAAATTTATCAATGTTAGTACAATTTTTTTTATTTAAAGTTTTTTATTAGCAAAAAAAGTTTACTAACAATCAATTGTAATAGTACATCGATAAAATCGGATCAATTTATGACACACTTTGAATCATCTTTACGACATTTTAGTCGGCACTTCGCGACGCGTATAATTATTTCGATTCTAAAATATATTAGGCTATATACTAGCACTATATAAGATGATGTATAAAGGTTACTTTCCTCCGACTCTACCAACCGAACGACTCGAGCAATACAATACTTTTTGGCATAAATAAGTCGTTACCTGGAAGATCCTACATCCTTTGTAGAAACTTTCCAAGCCCTCATAACAAGCTCATAGCACATCAGTATCAAAATTATATATAACAGTGAGAGATAACAATAAGAATATAACTTAATTTTTTCTATTAAAATAAAAAAGAAACTAATGACTCATCAGCGCATTCATTCAAATGAAAAAACATTTTGCGAAATATGCCCAAAAATCATTAATAACAAAAAGCAACTACAATAGGCACATACGTAGTCATAAGTAACGTACTAATAATTTATCAACTTGATAAATATATTTATTTGATATAAATATATTTATTACTTTTGTAAACGTTTGTAATATTATTTTCCCACTAACGTAAAAATAAGTAATAACGGTAATATTATAGAAACTGAAATGGGGTTGGCGAGCGGAGTGAGTGTGTATATGTACATGCGAAGTATTGTATGCGTTGAACTTGAGAGTCTGTCGGGTTGCGCGGGGCAGGCGATGTCCATACATACATGTCCATACAGATAAAAAATTTTGAATAAAACTTATGGTAGCCAACTCAGGTATAGTATATTCAATATAATTTACTTTAAATGTTATCAACTGTTAATTGTTATCATTAATCTATTTTCATTCTTAACTAACAAACATAATTATCAGATCCAGAAATAAATTTGAAAAAAAATACACAAGAACTAAAATGGGGGTTGGCGAGCGAAGCGAGCAGGGGCGAAGCCCCACTAGTATATATATATATATAATATATATATAAATAAAAAATAAGAATAATATATTAAATTTAGGTAAAAATGATGTAATGCTGATTCTAATTCCAGGAGATGACGTTCATACTGTCTACCTTGGCACCAGGTACCCGGCCGTTGCCGTCGCACAATCGTGATCAGCGACCTCGAAAACCCCGGGTAACGAGTTTCGATTCTCTATGTCACAATTTTCATAAAACTCTCGAAGAATGACGTTGACACGTATACCTCTGGCGCACTTAGTTACCTCGGAGCCGTTTGCCGTCACGATATTCGTGTTCAGCTTACCTCGAAAACCCCCGAGTGGCAAAACTGAGAGTCATTTCCATCATTATTTACCGAGTTGTAAATTTTTTATTTATATGTATCTTTGACATGCCCTTTTCAAATGCATATTGTTTATGCAATAATGCATTTTCAAAAAGTAATTGATCACATTAGTTCACAAAATTTCTAGGCGATCTCACGAATCCAATGCAAAAAACCGCAGCTTAAGAGCCGTCTTACTGCTCAAAAAATCGATGGTTAGGCCGTTTTTTGTGCTTTATTTCCTCGACTACATCTCGCGCGCGAACTCGCTGCAGTCGACCCCATTCCGCGAATTCGCTTTTCGGCGAATATTATTTCCGAATTATTGAATTATTGAAAACTGTTCAGCACAGTTGTTGAGAATAGAATTTTTTCCCACTATAATTGTACTCGGCATATAACAGTACTAATTTCATAAAAAAGATAAATGATACTTATCCTGCAAATTTATTTATTATCTTAACAATTATATGTATTATAGCAAAACAAAATAAAAATCAATTTATAATGTCAAACGTGCAGTTAAGTTTCGAGCCTAAAGAAAAATAAATCGTAAACTTTTAATAATCTTAATAATTTATAAACAAACATTAAAAAATTAGCCAAATATAAATTAGACTTTGGGTTTTTGTTTGCATAAAAATTGGAACAAAATGATATATTATAGTGCACTTAATTGTTGTAATTTTATCATTTTTATTCAATAATAAGAAAAATTACATCAAAACTAAGACTAAAAAAAAAAATTTGTAGTGGATTTTAACCCTGGCAATATGATACGCACACCTTCGGGCGCGCGCGCCTTAACCAGCACAGCCATCGTCAACATGCTAGTAGAAAAACAAAAACTTGCATATGATCATCGGCCCCACTTGGGGGTTTAGGGTTTGTTATAATAGAGTTTGGGGTTGTTCGTGATAATAGGGTTATTAAATAATTGTTTTTATTAAATTTCTTGTTGTGCGTTTGCTTTAACGCATACAAGACCGCCGGCACCATGGAAGCTCCGCCGCTCGCTCCGCCGGGACATGCGTACTACCCCCTCTCCGCCGCTACCGCTAGATGCGTATAGTTCGGGCGAAGAACCGCGAGGCGGCGGTAGTTTACGACTGCATGTTGCCTGGCACGCTTTGCCCTATGCTCATTGGCAATCTCTCTACTAATCTCTGCTCGCGTTCGCTTGACTCGTTCAACGATTACGACTGTATAAATTCAGATATTACAACACGCCTCCTGAATTTTACAGTCGTGATATTTTTTACATTATAATTCAATACATTTGAGTTTTCAATTTCGCATACAATTTGTTATCGCATTTTACATTAATTGAATTAAGAGCATTTCAAGTGAACTTGAGTTTTACAACTGAACTTGGCGATTATTACTTTGAACTTGGGTTTTTACAGTTGAACTTGGCGATTATTACTTTGAACTTTTGTTTTTACAATTGAACTTGGACTTTGTATGGACATTTTAGATTAATCTTGAACCTTTTCTATTGTTTAGAAACTTTGTCTTGTCCAGACTCTTTGTGAAGATGTCTGCTAAATTGCATTTTGAGTCAACTTTTACAATATCTATTTCACCTTTTTTGTAGCTTTCATTTATATCGCCGGTCCCTACGAAGACCAGCACAGCCCAGATTCTTATCGAAGAGTAGCACGGTTCATTCTCGCCGCGAAGACTAGCACAGAACCGATTCGCTCCGCGAAGAGTTGCACAGTTCAGCTTCTCTCCGCGAAGAGTAGCACAGATCAGCTTATGCCACGAAGAGTAGCACAGATCAACGTATGCCGCGAAGAGTAGCACTGATACCGCGAACTATTTATTCCTTAAAATGTCATTAACAAGAGCTAGTTAATATAAACATCTACAATATCAGGATTAAAGTAACAATAATAAAAAATAATTTATATTAATAAACAAAATATTTATTTATTTTTATATATTTATAATCGGGTTATAAAACTCGTGGTATTTTGATGGTACAAGGCGTTTAGTTACCATCGCCTCAAGGTCAGCTTTTTTCTTTTCACTTAGTGCTATTTTTGCAGTGTAAGCTTTTGGAAATTTATATTTTTTATATTTTTCCATTTAAAATTTTTTTTTTAACAAACATGGTTATTACTGAGTGGCAACAATCTCAAGTGACTAAACAACCGATTAAACAAGAACTAAAATCAAACTACAACATCTATGGACCAGCTTGAATCATTATTTTCTGCAATATCAAAATTTAATTCGTTATCTCTACTTTCCCCGAAGGTCTGAGTAGAGATAAGAGATTTTGTTTGATTTGAATTTACATCATATTCATTTGTTTCACATTCCTTTTTCAGTATTACATTTTCTACGTTTTCAGATTCGCTATTTTCCAAATCTCTATCCTTTTCATTATCAAGTTTTTCTAAACAGATAATTTTGGTATTTTCTTCAATTACTTGTACATGTCTAGCATGAATAACTCTACCGTTGACTAGAACTTTATAGCCATTTTCTACATAACCTACTAATACACCTAATTGGGCTTTATCATCCCATTTGCTTTTTCTCAACGCTTCTGGAACTCTTACAAAGACTCGACTTCCATAAATTTTCAAGTTTTCTACATTAGGTTTTATTCCAAAAAATATTTCATAAGGAGTTTTGTTTTCCGCTGTATTTGCAATTGTACGATTCTTTAAATAAGCAATAGTTTTCATTATTTCGGGCCAATAACGTCTGTGAATTTTCGCTTCACGCATTAAGCATTAAGACAGCATGTCCATAGCTGATCTATTGTATCGTTACGCTACTCCATTTAGTTCATGGACGTACGGTGGACATGTTACTAACTCTATTCCTTTAGACTTTACAAAATCATAAATCTCTCGGTTTAAATATTCTTTACCGTTATCACATTGCAACTTTTTCACTTTCTTATTGAATATATTCAAGTGCTTCATGATACCTAATCACGTCACGTCACTTTTTCGCGAAGTAAGCCAAGTAGAGTTTCAAATTTTACAAGACCGAGTACGCGAATCAGAAGAAGTCAATTACGGAAGGTGGTTACAAACCAGCAGGTTAGAAGAACGAGTCTCGCATCTAGAAAACCAAGTTTTTAAATTGCAATCTGTTTTACGTCTTGATTAACGTTGATATCATCAAAGTTATTACCAAACAACAAGAATCCGTCGATCCTGGCAAACTATGCGAATTACTAGTGGCTTTCGAGAACTTGCACATAAATTAAAAATTCAAATACACAGCGAAACAATTTTTGTTTAACAATTTTTTTTATTAATTCATCTTAACGTAAATTATTTATTCAAGATGAACGTTGTTTGAAAATGTTTTTTTCTTCTTCTTTTTTTCTTTTTTCTTCTTTCTTGAAATTTACCAAAATTTATATACGTATTTTAACAAAAGCAACTAATCAATTGTCTGTTCGACACCCTTTACTCGAAATCTACAGACACAAATACGCTATCAACCGTTCCACGGTTCGAACAGTATTAATCCCAATTTAGGACCCTACCCGAACCAAAAACCCCCTTGTAATTTTACAAAATGGGGAAGGCGGCGAATATCGCTAATCTTACGCACCACCAAACCATCACAGATGTCTTGCTTACGACTATGGGAGAATGCATGGCGGTGCAACAATCGCTGTTGCACATTCCCATTTACGATGGCAAGAATATGCCTTTGAAAACGTTTCTGCAAGATGTAGAAAACGGCTTTAATATCTGCCCAGAATGAATCAGGCCAGCATTTTTCAAGGGAGTCGTAGCTAAATTAAGGGACACCGCCCGAGATGCCATGGGAGACACGGAAATAACAGAGATCGTGCAGTTGAAAAACATACTTAAGGAATATTTCGCACTCAAGAAGAATTACTCTCACTATTGTGCAGAGTTGCAAGCGATGAGAATGCGAAGGAACGATACTATAATGGAATATTACAGTAGGATACAAAAAATTATGGATAGCGCAAAAGCTTCATTAACTGAAAAATTTACTGCAGAACAGGTGCCTCACATGGTAAACATGTTGGAAGGCATAGCATTAGAATCTTTCAAACATGGTTTATCGGACGACTTACTTTACGCAATGAGTGTACAAGAACCGACAACTCTTGCTAATGCTCTGAAAATAGCGCAAAGAATCGAACGAGATATGACCAGCTCAGGCAATAACAGAGGCTTGATCAATTTCGCTCATTCACCCGAACGACACGTGCAATTTAAAGAAGACACACAACACCCATGGCGCAACTCGAATAATAGATATCACGATAATGATCAGCAAATCAACGCGCCATGGCGAAGCCTTTCACCCGGCCGGAGCACCAGCCCAAATCATCAGAGATCAGAAGATAATAATTATTTATATGGTCAAAGAGAATCGAGATACCAAAACCATGTAAATAATCCAACAGCACAAAATGCAAAAATTAGTACGCCTAACAATCGATCTACTACTCCACCAAGGTATCTGCAGCAGAACCAGTATGTCAGATCAACTACACCACCTAGACCTCCGATACAGCAATATCCACCAGCTTAATTACCTTACCCATTTATGCCGCCACCGACATTTGCATATCCATCAATGCTATGATGCCTCAAATGCCCTTCTACTACAATAATCCTCTACAAACAAACCGCCCAAACCATCAAGAGAATTTAAACGATTCAAGGGCCCGACGAACAGACGCCTCGCCGAGTCAACAGAATCAAGAGCGTCCACCCACGGTCAAATTTTTATCAGCGGAGGCCCTCAACCTGAAGGCACAGAGAGAGAGCAGCCACGCCACTAGTAGTACTTGACGCTCCAGAACTCAAAACAGCCTCGAAATTTATAATTGATACTGGATCCGAAGTAAATATGATCCACGTATGCCTATTGAAACCACGAGTTATTATTGCCGGCCATGAAGCCATGACAATTACTGGAATTACTAATGACAACATAGTGACAACCAGATCAACAGAAATAACATTTTTCGAAAAACCAATAAAATTCCAGGTATTTACCGATGATTTACCTTTACCAGTCAAAGGTATAATGGGGGTCGACTTCTTAAAAAGTGAAGCAGGAGAAATTTCTTTTGATCACAATGCACTAGTGACTTCATCGCAGCCAATAAAACCGGTCAGGTAACTTCGAATATAAAAAGCCACGATCCACGAGGTACATTTTGCAAACTAGATCAAAACATAAAATCAAAGTACCGTTACAGGATACCAACTTAAAGGTAGGATATTTACCTAGATTAAAGACACCAGAGAAATTATTTCTTGGCGAAGCATTGTTGAATAATAAAAATAATGAATGCTATATTATGGCAGTAAATGCCTATGACGAAGACGTTAAAATTGACATACCAGAGCAATATTTAGAAGAATGTAAGTATGACGATTCAGAGGACTTCTTCTCATCTGACTACAGCGATGCAGAGCCTGTACCACCCGAAGAAAGATTCAAAAAAATAAAAGCATCACTGCGACTAGATCCCTTAAACGACGAGGAGAGAGAACATGTTTAAAAACACGTAGAAGAATTCCAACACTTATTCTACTTACCTGGAGATTATTTGAAGGCCACGAATGTTTTAACACATTCGATACCGACAATCAACGATATACCAATAAATACCAAGCAATACAAGGAACACCGACAGAAGAAGGAGGATGCCAACAAAATCACGCAAAAGTTACTAGAAAAAGATATTATTGTGCACTCCACTCCTGCAAGTAATAGTCTTGTCCTGATCGTACTAAAGAAATCTAATTCCAAAGGAGAGAAACAGATTAGAATGGTAATAGATTACAGAAAGTTAAACGAGGTTACGATACCAGATGCACATCCGATGCCACACATCAACGACATTTTGGATCAGCTAGGAGGGGCGAAGTACTTCAGCACTTTTGACCTTGCCAGCAGGTACCATCAAGTAAGAATGGACCCCAAGGACCAACATAAAACTGCTTTTAGCACGACTACAGGGCATTACGAGTACACTAGAATGCCGTTCGGATTACGTAACGCACCGGCGACTTTTCAACGTTTAATGAACCTAGTTTTACTAGGTTTACAAGATGTTGAACTGTTAGTGTAGTTAGGTGATGTCATAATCGACGCATCAGACCTGGAAGAACATGAAAAGAAAGTAAGACGATTCCTCCAGAGACTCGATGGCGCTACACTCTCACTGCAGCCAGATAAGTGCGAATTTCTAGCCAAGGAAGTTCAATACTTGGGACATATAATAACTGAAGAAGGAGTAAAACCGGACTCGAAGAAAACAGAGGCGGTAAGAAACTTCCCAGTACCTAAAAATAAAAAAAAATATAAGGCAATTCTTAGGACTTGCCGGATACTATCGTAGATTTCTAGAAGGCTTTTCCAAACGAGCAAAGCCACTATCAGATTTACTACAAAAAAATCGAGAGTTCTTATGGGGTAAGGAAGAACAAGATAGTTTTGAGGACCTTAAAGAGGCCCTTTGCACAGCCCCAGTGTTACAGTATCCAGACTTTGAAAAACCATTTATTCTAACGACAGATGCCAGTGATTACGCAGTAGGAGCTGTGCTGAGCCAAGGAGAAATCGGGCAAGACAAGCCTATAGCCTACATGTCGCACATAATGAAACCGGCAGAGCGAAACTACACTACAACCGAAAAAGAATGTCTAGCCGTAATCTACGGTATACTTCATTTCCGACCATACCTATATGGACAAAAGTTCACGCTAATTAGTGACCACGAACCATTAAAGTGGATAGACTCAGTCAAACCACCGATTCAAAGACTAATTAGATGGAGAACCAGGCTACGGGAGTACCAATATAAATTTCTATATAAACCAGGACGTCTAAATGTTAATGCAGACGCCCTATCACGAAATCCAGTTATAGAAAACGCTGTCGTTCTACCAACGTCGTCTTCCGCAAAATTAAAGTTAAAACCAACAACGATAACGACTAAGGCCGACACCAATCCAGGACGAAGCTATAAACTTGGTTCAAGAGAAGTAAAACCCCTTGAGTCAGATTCTGATGTACCCGGACAGACTATAGCTGAGAGAATAGCAGCACGCAGACTAGCAAGTGCAGCCTCCAAGGCAGGCACGATTCCAAAGGTAACCAGTAAACCAACAACCAAGGAAAAGACAATAACTTTACCTAAAACCAAAACGGTAACAAAGGAAATCAAAAACAAACCTCCAGACACTAGCAAATAACAGTCGCAAGCTTCTACAAGCCAGAGATGCCCACCTGTAGCAAACAGTAACGCTCCGAAGCCTATAAGGCCTGCCGAATTACGAAAGCACGTTACTTTCAGAGATCCTTACGACACAGACACTGAAACAGAGCCATCTATGCCTAGAGCACGTAACAGCGGTTTTCCTAGTTTAATAAAGGAAAAACCACCTATTACTAGACCTGTAATGTCGTCTGAAGAAGAATCAGAACAACCCGAAAAGGTACAAGAGAAAACTGTAAAAACCGTAACACCACCACCAAACTCATCAGATGAAGGACAATCAAGTAGCCATGATTACTGGTGGCACGGTGAATCAAACACGTTACAAAGTATGTTACAACACAGACCAACGAGAGGAGATATGCAGATAACGTACCACCTGTAGAAGAAGTAGAAAGCGACTCAGACGAATCAACGACTGAGTCAGACAACGATACCGCTCCTCCAGGTATACAAGCATCTTCAACTGTACTTCCAGGCTTATTCCATCCATATTTCCGTAAGCAACACGATAGCAAATTATAGGTAAAATTAATTAACCAAGCATTGACGCAAAGTAAAGACAACATTTCACACTTTACTTCGGCAGATTGTGAATTTACTACTCCTATCTCCAAGTTACTTCTGGATTTACGTAAGATAGTTAAGAATGATATTAAAAATGCCAAGCCGAAAAAGAGCCAAATAATAATGATACCTAATGCTTCAACAAGGGTGTTAACTGCGATACTTATCCACTTCGACACTTCGATAAAGTCAATGTATCTGATTTAAGAGAAGTTCTCCTTACTTTAGCTGACACTATTAAGAAGAATAATATCACCAGTATTAGAGTCTCAAAACACCACGATTTAACGGACAAACTGAGATTCTCAACCTTCTTAGATACTCTACAAGACTGTTGCAAAACCTGTGACTGTACCATATACGTGTGTTACGGAAACTGTACAATACCTAAAGAAGATATTCGAGAGAACATCATCTCAGAATATCATGACAGTCTAGTCGGAGGTCACAGATGAGTAACTAAAACATACCGAAGAATACGCGAGAAATTCTATTGGAACGGCATAAAATCCGACATAGTCGAATATATAAGAAATTGCCAAAAATGCCAAGAATTGAAATCAGTACGGATTAAAAACAAACAACCAATGGTAATTACAGACACACCTATTGAGCCATTCGATAAAATCTCGATAGATAGAGTTGGACCGCTCCCCTCCACTTATCCCAAACACATATTAACAGTTCAAGACAATTTAACAAAATATTGTATAGCTGTGCCGATACCAAACACCAAGGCTGAAACTATCGCTGACAAACTAGCAAGACACGTAATTACATTGTATGGCGCCCCAAGAGTGATATTATCAGATAAAGCGCCCGCATTAATTGGCAAAGTAATGCAAGACTTATCTAGAATTTTTTAAATAAAACAAGTTTCTACATCAGGCTATCATCCACAGTCTAACGGAAGCCTAGAATGCAGTCACCTGGTATTAGTCGAATACACCCGACAATACTTGGACGAATTCGAAGATTGGGACAAAGTACTGCCATTTGGAATTTTCTCATACAACACCAGCGTGCATGAATCCGCGAATTTCACACCGTTTGAATTAATATTCGGTAAGCCGGCGAGAGTACCTAGTGCTTTCCCGGACAATAAACAGGAAACTTACACCTCGTATATGACGGACTTAGTAAGTCGGATGAATGATATTAGAAAATTCGCCAGCGAATCTTTAATAAAATCCAAACACAAATCGAAACATTATTATAATAGACAAGTGAAGCCAAGCATTTATAAAGTCGGCGACCTTGTCTAAGTAATTAAGGAACCCAGGGCAAACAAATTAGACAAAATGTGTAAGGGTCCATACAAGCTAGTCGATCTACTAGATCAAAATAATGTAATAATACAAGAAGAAAACGGCAAGCGAATTCTAAAACACATGGATAAGATTAAGCCAGCTTATAACAGGAAAAATTCTGTTACAGATGAGGACTAAACTAGTGATCCTAGCATTAATAATAGCAGCCGGAGGAACGAAAATACCTAGATATTCAATCAAAGAAATAGACCAAAATCCAGGTATATACTACGAACGTCTAGAAGATATTAGATTCACACAAGCAGATTGTGTATTTATTTAGTACATGCCCACTATACATTACAACGCTATACAAGTCACATATTACATCGAGTCAATGAAAACAGTCTGTACACAGCCTTTTTGGTGCGAAATACTAACACAACGAACCAAATACGTTAAACACGAGATAAAGAAGGTAAATAATATCTATTTGGAATTAATGGAAACAATGAATGAAATTGAACCGATCGAACCGAAGCGCTCCGCTCGGATTCGTGGGAAGTCTTAGCAAAAGTCTATTCGGCACATTATCCGAAGCCAATGGGGAATACTTGAATAATCAAATCAATGACCTATTCAAGGGTCAAACAAAACTCGCAAAAATATCTAAGGAAGATGCCCACATTGTTAAACACAAAATATCATCGATTGAACAACAATTAAATGAAACACGTAAAGTATTGCACGAAAGCGTACACGCGTTTTATTTTAACACCAAGAAAAGGTTAGACGATTTAACTGACATGTGGCACAGACACAATTTTACTAGATACTGCACTAGCGTAATATCAGAATTAGAATCTACCCTAAGTCCATACGAAGACACGTTCCGAAGCACATTTGAAACTATACGATACGCCAGAAAACCATCACCTCCACCCTGCCTTAATCTCAACAGAAAAACTACACACAATAATTCGGCAAATAATGGATCTACACCCCGAGTAGGAGTTTCCCATCCCAATAAAACATGCCAGGACAAACAAATTAACCAACATAGACACAGTAAAGCTCAGATTTAAAAATAATCAATTCTTGCTAGAAGCAACCATTCCCATGCTCAATAAATTCAATAATGAATTGTACAAAATGCACCCCGTCCCAATATTTACAACAACAAGAGCATCGATTATTATCAGCCTTTATTTACCCCAAGCGCCGTACATTTCACTAAGTAATGACAAAAGAGCGTACAGTTTCTTGTCAGAGGAAAAGCTCCTCAAATTTAAAACGACCCAAGGCTATAGAATATGCACAAACGAACAGCCAGAATACGAGGCTGACGAAGACATGGCATGTGAATATTTGCTATTAAACCACCCAAACACAGAAAATTAAAAGAAATGCAGTATTACATACACGCCCAAACAATTACACCATTGGACACATTTAAAATCTATAGATGCATGGCTATATTCATTACCTACCGACACGAACATTCGAATCCTATGTCCGGGAGAAAGACAAGAAATAGTTAAAACAAAGGGAGTTGGAATATTAACAATCCAACACCGTTGTTCTGCAAAAGAAGAACACTTGACACTAAAAGGTTTGTTAAACCTGGGCAGTAACACGGAATGTATATACACACCACTAATAACATTAAATATGTCAGAAATACAGCCCACATTTTATCGAAAATTAAGAAGCATCAACCACACCTTATACTTCTCGAACATCAATACTAAAAACATGTTAACAAAACTGGAACCTCAGCTAACACCAGATGACATCATTAACAAATACGATGAATTCATAGAACAACAAGACTTACATAACCAACACACATACATATCATATGGATCAATAGGTTCTATAATAATACTAGCAATTTGCATCGCCATTATAGCCGTATCACTATGTGTAATGTGTCCAAAAATAAAAAGTAAATCAGTACAACAATCGCACGATGAAAATTTGAGTAGCTACGATTGTGAATTACACCCAATAAATTCTGTATTGCACCCACAAAGATCGCATGGTCGGGCAAGCAGAACAAATTTATATATTGATCAATCAAACGAAGACTTATCTAGAGAGCCGCAATAAAAGAAAAACATGAATATTAAAACGCACAACAATAAAACAAACAAAGACAAAATTAAAAGAAGAAAAAAAAGAGAGTGGACGTGTTACACATGTGCATTACACGCCACATTGCATGTACCGCTTCATTGCCGCATTAAACTAACCCTGCTTGAAACCGCTTGCGAAATAGTATCTTATAATAAACTAATTCATTTGATTATTTCCACAGATGCATCCAACCTCGACCATAGCAGCACTACTTTTCTTATGCACTGGCGTGCGTACATACGAATTGTGGAAATTCGCCAACAATCCTGGACTATTCTTCAAATTCCTGGGCCATGCACACCTTGCGAAAGATCACTATTCTTTTATCACGCATATTGATACTGAAAGCATAAAAATAAACCAAACAGAAATCGAGTTGCAACTACATGAAATTCTTTACAAACGAGCAAAAAAACAAACGAGAGAAAATTTAAATTCTTATTGTCACCATCACTCTCTGTAGCACTAACTTCACACACGCCTATAACCGACCAATATATCTCGCCAGCTTCCATGTAAAAGTCTATTTCGCTGTAATCTCCAGTGTGATAAGCTCGCGTTAACTCGGCTCTCGTGGGTATATATTCACGGCCCTCCGGCACCTGCATGCGTTCGTTAAAAAAATAATCACCGTGACGGTTATCCCAGACTTCCTCCAGAACCGTCGCTAATAACTCGTGAGGACGATACACAAACATCAACGACGCCACCTGTTCCGCAGGAGTCTTAGCATAGAACGGGCGCCCCACCGGGAACTTGTTTCACCCTCGACTGTATTGCAGCGCCATAGCGAAATCGATAAATTTACACATAGGGCCCTTGCTTTTCGTTTTATTTTTACCCCTGGCACCAGGGCTCGCTGACTTCCTACACTGCACATGTTGAACTAACGTCCACACCAACTGTACGGCAATAAACAATACCATGACAACCTACATAAAATCAAAAATAAAACAATTAATCCTTACTACATCCTTACACAACGGGTCAGATTAGAAAGAATTGTATTAGCATTTACCGATAAAAGGAGACAGAACCATTGTCGACTCTAGAGGCACTACTAACGAACTGCTTACCACGAGCTCGCTAAACGAAATGAGCCGAGTCGGAAAAGCCGTTACGGAAAATCCTGCGATACTCTCGATGCACTCATAGAGATACTTGACGCCCCAAAACAAAACAGGCTAGTCTCAACGACCGCCCTGGCTCTCGCTTAATCGGTTACATACTATAGCAATAGAAAAGCAACGTCTATCGAAAAGAAGTGCCAACGAAACGAATTATCCGTATAATAATTATTTAAAGTCATATAATAGCACTCCAAGAAAAAAAGATGTAAAAAAATATTTAAAAAAAATGCACATAAGTGTAATTATATACACTGACATCTATTTACGTATAGTAGTATTTCAAACTATATTAGTACTGCAGTCTAAGATTGGACACACCTTACCCTAGGCTATGTGGCATAACGATGCAGAACAACCCAATAAAAGGGCCACTAAAATTATAAATAATTTCAAAACAAGGCACGCCCACCTGGTGAGGTGTATACTTCCAGCAATTTATTTAACACACCAACATAATACATAAAATCCTCACCAGAAGCCCAACAACAGTCTCAAGGAGAAAGTTTTATATCACTGTTGTAAGAACTAAATACATATATATTAGCTATAAAATACTAGATGTAAGAATATTATTGTAAAAGTTAATAAATTTTAATGTACAAGGAGTAGCGATTCAAATTTAACAGGTGTTGTTGAGGTTCATCGAGACGCTGAAACCTTCTGATAAGGGAGGTGTAATACACCGCGAAATTTTCCAATTTTCAACTATAGAAATTTCACACAACACCTGTACAATTTAATCACTAGCCCTTAATTAAGCCGCGCACATCGATCCCTAACAATAATG
Organism: Pteromalus puparum; assembly: GCA_012977825.3. Lineage (NCBI taxonomy): Eukaryota > Metazoa > Arthropoda > Insecta > Hymenoptera > Pteromalidae > Pteromalus > Pteromalus puparum. The sequence goes on from CM053170.1 coordinate 29,246,010, forward strand.
ATTCCACGTGTAGATGACATTGACACATGCGACGATTTCCGTAATACGTCGTACATGAGTCACCGGTCTAGATTCAATTTTCGGCCGACGATCTCTGATCTCATAATAGTTTAGGATAAGGAGTTGCGCGACAGATCGCTTCTTTGTACCGCTGTGGCGTTATCACTTTTACGACCTGCCGCTTTATCTAGTTTATTACTCGGTATCCCAAATAGGGAAAAACAAAGTCAATAAAAGGGGATCGATGGCTAGCGAGCACGCTCAGTCTTTAAGTTGAATCTTATAGTTACGGTCCTGCTGCCGAAAGCAGCAGTCATATATTTTAATCCATTAGTAATATACTAGATTGGTGCCGCTACTAAAGCGCACTATTAGATACTAATCAGTTTTAATCGAATTCAATTTAGTGGTACTACCGTGAAAGTACATGTAATAGAGAAATAAGTTGTTACGTCCTGACTATCGATTAGTTGACAAACTGGGACGTAATGTATAGTGTAATGGCTAGGCTGAAAAGATTGTTAGTAATCGCGCCTATAACACTCTCACTGTTAGTATTACGAAATGTAATTCACTTACTTTTGCGATGGAACTGGAATCTGGACCGCTGCTGGTCTTCCCCGTACCGTGTTAGTAACGTATTTATATATTTGTAGGCTGTATTCACAAGGAAAGGAACTCTCGCAGTAAATAAATTTTAACACGAACACGAAATTGTTATGAGAGAATAAGGAATTTATTCTGATTCTTGCGATATCGATATATTGATAATAAACACGGAATATAATTGAGAATTTCAAATAGGCGGATTAAATTTAAATAGGAAATGTATTTCGCGGCTAAGCGACGTCTCGATTTGCAATAATTGGGCCTATTGTCGAACGGCGCGACGTACGGAGTCCGCGATCTCGTACGAACTGACGATGACAGCCGTGCAAGGCATATTTAAAACTTCGCACGCATTTCCAGAATTTTGAATTGTATATGTTCGCAAAGTTAGATCGCAGTCGTAATTACAAAAGTGAATTGTCTTGCAGTTTTGCAAGCTCGACTCATGAAGCGACGCTGCACACTAAACCATTAGCTGCAATGAATCTTCAAAATAAAATTGAGATCGGCAGTTTGGTTTAATAAGGATACGTCGTAAACGACGTAACCCTGGGGGGCCCAAGTTATCTGCAATAGAAAATTTCAATAATAATATAATTATAGTCGGTCGTATAGAGGAGCTTTACATGTGGAGATAAAGAAGTTGACAAAATTAGGCATTGATTATTTCGTGATTATTTCGCTTTCCGCAGTTGTTTTGAAAAACTATTTACTTCAATGAAACAAATTATCTAAAAACCAGTAGTCGCGTACAAATATTACCAAAAGAACAACAAAAAAATTATAAACAAATATAACCTTAAAGTCGAATAGAAAAGTAAAAAAAAAATTGTTTTTAAGGTTAATGGTCGTAACATATAATAATTACTTAATAGAACAAAAATTACATCGTAATGATTAAATCCGCGGCCCAGATATGCATAGAAAATAATAAATTTGAACGTGTTTCTAGAAGTATCTTAAAAACTTAAATGGATGCAGTTACAAATATAAAAATTATTCAAAAAATTTTAACTATATCCCTATTTTAAGAAACATTTAAGGAAGACTAAATATTAAATAACGCGGGTCGTATTACCCGCGCTTCCATACAATAAATATGCGGTGTTAATGATCTCACCACACAACGATAAACCCAAGGCGAGAGGATATGAAAGAACAGCCCCCTAGATGCACAGGCAAATCTTGGGAGGCTGTTCGAAGCCTGGCCCGTAGCGCAGTACTGCTACCGTGCACTGGGACACGCTCTACCGTGCACGTGAGCCCCGGCAAGGCGACGTGAGTAACTGCTGACTAGCTTAAGTTTCGAGTTGAGTCAAACTTAAGGAGCACGAAGAACGCGCGAGGAATGGATCCGAGTCAAAAGGCATATAAAAGTGACACCAAAGCACCGACGCCCTAATCAATACACGTATGTACTTTCTTAACATTCAGAATGCATACAGAGGCAACACATAAACCTACGAAGTAAGAGAGACGGAGCAGAGCAGGATAATGCGCGAGAGAGAGAGTATGGCGATCGAACAGGTACTTACAGAGATGCTTCTCGGAACTCGCTGTTTGCCTCGTAGCTTCGACCGGAGCGGCGCAGGACGTGTGATCAGGGCCCGACGCTGGACAGCAGGACGGATGCCTCGAGGCCTAGTGTGTGGCTGGGTGCAGCGGAAAGTCGAGCGGCCAGGAAGAGCCTCGCTCGAGACTGACGCACAGTGCAGTAAGGTACTTGAAAATTCCACCCGGCGACACGCAAGGATTAGATCACTGATGCAGCACGGTCCTCCGGGATATACAATCGCACGCACGAACAAAAGCTTTCTCACGCAGTGCTTAGATGCGGAAAACAACGGTAGCTGATTCGGCGCGACTGTACAGCTCGGCGTTCTACTCACGAATCTGCCGGCGCGACGCGCGACCGCATGGTCAGCGCGAGCTCTCTCTCACGGATGGCGCCACACGCACATACACACGCGCGGCTCTCTCTCTGTGTGTGTTAGGGCTGTCTGCTCCTCTCACTTACCTGCTGCTGAAAGCTAGATTACAAAGATATTTACAGTTCAATTTTCATGTGAATTGTTATTGATAATATCATTATGTTTATTATATTAGTATGAGAGAGAGAGAGGAACGTAACGAGTGCACAGAAAGGCGACTCGTTATAATATTTAATTTAAACTCAAAGAGAAAATTACATTATTTTTCGGGACTTGAATGGTAGGCTTATTCGGTGCAACGATTGGTTGTCTGTTGGGGATAGGAGGTGGTTGTATAGGTCCAGAAATTGCTGGAATGACTTTGATCTCTTGCAGTTCCGTCTCTTCATACACTTCATTTCTTTTTTGCTTATTCTTGGAATCCTTATTTCTTGGATTATTTTGTAATGATGTCAGCAAATGAGTGATGGAACTAAATAATGCTCCAATCAAATTTATTGACCATCCATAAATCGTGTGAAGAGTATATCCTCTGATAATTGTATCTATTATTAATTTTCCAATATGTAGAATAATTAATATCATTATGAATGACGAAAAAAACGAACTCCATGTCATTAGTTTTTCAATTATTAGATGCCAGGTGCTATCGGCAATGTGTTTTAGTGTGTTTTCTGTGAAAATTTCTCCTGACGTGTGTTCTCCTGCCATGTCTCTTGCTATTACATTGAGCAGTGATGCTTTTTCCATTGGAAACATTAGTTGCTGTTGTAGTTGGTCCAATTCTTCTTGAGAATACACTCCGCTAGTTCCTAGTGTCTCGACAGATTCAAACTGTGACAGTGCATCCGGCACACACACCAGCGGCATACGCAGCGCACGCAGATGCGCGTATAACACACACACACATACACTCACCGACAACACACAGTAGCGACAGGAGCCGCGCGCGAAGCATTAGGTGAGTACCGCGAGAGAAAGAAGGACATCGCGCCCCGAGAGCGCGAGTCCGAACGCGACGCGAGAGAAAGAAAGACAGAGAGAGAGGGAGAGCGCCGAAAGCGCCCAAAGGAGAGAGCAGCGAGAGCGACGAGATAGGAGCCCCGCGCTCTCACCTTCGAGACACGGCAGCGAGCGCACGTGCCCAGCGCTCGGGGCGAGGCGAACGGCAAGGAGAGTCGCGCTGATCCACGGCGACCCTCAGGCGAATCAACCCGGACGGCCTGCCACGAAACCGACAGGGATAACGACGAAGCCTGACGGCCACGGGCTCCAGGGCGATCCGAAACCACGAAGAAGGAACGGGATCAACCCATGGTGCATTCTGGCAGAGAGAAGAAGACGGCATCCTAGCGAGCGACGAATCGAGCGAAACTGTAAGTGTCGACGCACGAATGCGCCTGTTGTTCTCTCTCTCTTTTTCGCGGGATCGTATCGCGCGAAGCGCAGAGCCCGGTTAGCTAGCTTAGAGTCACATCTATTAGACCGATATTAGAAACGGCTTCGGTGATCTCTTTGTCACGCCGAAGCCCGACCGCGATTGCACACACACACACGACGATATAGACATCTCGACTACGCGAGGTCGAGTTACTGTAAAAGGACTGTGGTGTTAATAATAAACGAGCGTACGGGCGAATCTAGCCCGATGACTCGAAAGTGTAATTGAGACGTAGATCGATCATTGGCATGCAACCCCGCCTCCAATTATCCTCATATTATAGCCAAGCAGAAAGAATCCAGCCACTCTCCGCGGTCCGCTGAGGCGGAGAAACTGAGATAGCCGGAGCTGTATTCATCCGTCGGGATACCGACAAATTTGCGACATCGTTGCCTCCTGTGCGCCGACCCAAAGCTTGGCAGGGTCCTCTTATGAGTATACTGCGCGAGCACGAGGCACCAATGTCACAATGGCGCCCAACTTAGTGGTTTAATTAAATTTTGCAAAAATAAACCGATTGATACCGAAAATAGCACATGATCCGTTACCGCAACGTTTGATCACTAATTGTGCTACGCATGGAAATTCATGTTATTTCAATGCCACAATGGCCTAATTCCAAAAAAAAAAAAAAAAATTGGAAGCGGGGATTCAAAAATCCGATTAAAAAGAACGGAAAATAACCGCGCGTGCGAGAATTCGTTAGCACAGGGATTAGAAAAATTATATTTCCCCTCTTGGAATACACGAGGCTAAAATTTTCCTATACAGGCACAAGCCACGACGTACTCGTGAATTCCAAGAAACACAAACACACAGCGTAGCGCCTCGGAGGACTCAAGCTAGTCCCCGAACGTAAACAAAGCGAGCGCCCGAATTCCGACACAGCGCAGTCGAATTCGAAATACTCGGCTCACAAGCCGAAATATTATTCGTAATAAATCAAAAACCCGATACGTGTGCAAGCATGGTTGTCGAATGAATGCGTAAGGATAAATAGCCCGAAGTAGAGGGCAACCTCTGTTCTTTTTCCAAACGCACACTTAAATTTATCGTCGTATAGTAAGGAGAACAGTGTAGTCATTCTCTCACACTGCAAAACAATAGAATTTTTTTTCTTCTCTCTGTGGTCCGACTCATTACTGGGGGGCTTGACGCTTATTTAAATCCCACCCCGGATTTCGAATCAATTATACGCGCGCATATAGCAAACACGCGAAGCAGAGATGTCGGACATAGACGAGATGACTATACACAGAATTGACGTTTTTCTCACATCGGTCAACGACGACGAATTAGAAAAGGCGTTAAAAGAATTGAAACTTGACCCCTACGGGTCGAAATCCGAAAGACTAGCGAGACTCCGCAGACGAATGCAGAGCGAGTACCACCCCAAGGATTTCGAATTATGTCTCGGAACAGACGTAGAAGCCAGAGCGAGCCGCGACGAGGCATTAGAAACTTTTCTAGATAGATTCAGAGAACCAGACCCGTCCGACATAGCATCAAATTGGAATCCCAACCAAAATATCACTTTTCGAAAAAAGGACACAGAGCAGACAATCCGAGACGACTCGCCCTCGAATGCGAACGCGACATTTCAATCCAAAGCAAATATCGGAGCGAATAAATTCACGCAAGTCACGCTTAACACGGGAGAACAGATTAATATCCCGAGCGAGGTCACGAATTTCTGGAAATCTTCGGACATGAAGAATCAGGAAAGTGTCTTAGTCCGCGAATTAATTCAAAATCAAACGACGAACGTACAGACAGGCAACAGTACGCCAAACAGAGGACGTTTACGACAATTCGACGACGTAAACGAATCAACTAGTAGAATAAATAATTTAGCAGCGCGACAAGAGGAATTAATGAGGAAATACGAAGAACTACGTATGCACAACGAAAGATTAAGTATACGCAACGCGCAACTAGAAGCAGCGATCCGTGAAAACAATAACACGCAACCGCGCCGCGCAAATCCCGGTAATTCAAATAATAACAAGCCGAGAGACGTAGCAAAGTCCGTAGCTTCATGGGATTTTAGATTTAGCGGAGACGGCCAAGGATTGACGATCGACAAATTTTTAAATCGAGTCCAAGAATGCCGCATAACAGCAGCACTCAACGATGACGAGCTGCTGAGAAGCCTCCCGATATTACTGAAAGAACCGGCACTCGATGCACTCCGCGTAAATCAGGATAAATGGTTGACGTGGAAAGATTTCGAAATAGACATGCGGGAGCAGTTCAGATCAGAAGAATACCCGGAGGAATTAGAGGACGAAATCCGCGAAAGGAAGCAGAAACCGAACGAGACAATGAATAACTATTTAAACGCGATGCTAGCAATGTTCAAGAAGCTGCCAGAACAATGGCCCGAGAAAAAGATAGTAAGCCGCATATACAGCAACATGCGCGGAGAATTTTTCACGTTGCTACGCCCGTTTAAATCCGAAACTCTGGACAAATTCATCGGCCAAGCGAGAACCATAGGTCAAGCTTTTGAACGCGACGCGAGAGAAAGAAAGACAGAGAGAGAGGGAGAGCGCCGAAAGCGCCCAAAGGAGAGTATCAAATCAGTATCACCCCAGAATATGGGGTGATACTGATTTGATTGGTGTTGGAGTGAATTTTATCCATTCTTCTGCTATTTTGTAGTACGTAGGTACAATCGAGTTGCAATTTTCTTGAACTCCCTTTTTTATCAAGATGTGTGTTCTCGGTGTAAGGAACCATGTTTCATTTCCTGAAGATACTGGTAGTTGATTATAGCATTCTTTTAAATGTAGTATTTTGACGGTTTTCGGTACACATTTGATTAAATGTACAACTTCTCCTGCAATCCTTGCTATGTATCCAGGTTTTTTCATGATATTATATGCAAATTCATCTGGGGAAAGGGTAGCGATTGATAGGGAATTTTGAATTACCTTCCTTTCAAGTTCACATTTTTCTGTTATTACGTTTAAATATAGATTATTAAGTTGCTTCCTTAAATGTTTTTGTACATATACGAATTTGGAATTAACGTACGTAAATAAGTCTAAGTTAACGCTATTTTTAGAACTAACTTCATCATTCTCAAAATGATACGCATTTAAATAACTACTCTTCTCGAAAATTAATAACTTAGGATGTTCTGTACGTATAAATTNGGAATTTTGAATTACCTTCCTTTCAAGTTCACATTTTTCTGTTATTACGTTTAAATATAGATTATTAAGTTGCTTCCTTAAATGTTTTTGTACATATACGAATTTGGAATTAACGTACGTAAATAAGTCTAAGTTAACGCTATTTTAAGAACTAACTTCATAATTCTCAAAATGATACGCATTTAAATAACTACTCTTCTCGAAAATGAATAACTTAGGATGTTCTGTACGTATAAATTCTCTATTACAACGCATGATTTTATCTTTTATAGCCAAAGCAAATGTTATTTCGTTAGAACTTAGTGTATAAACAATTTCGTGATTTG
>CM053170.1:29255925-29278741 GCA_012977825.3 Pteromalus puparum
TTGAGTGTTTTTACAAATGTCGGAAAATTTTGAATGCAATACTCTTCGGTTTCTTCTTTTTCTGTACCTTCAAGAGTTTCATTAATATTTCCCATAAACTGTTGAATATTTGACTTTGAATCGTGAATAAACTCTGTAAGTTTTACGTTGCTCCAATTGCTCGGCTGTGCTCCTTCCGAAATTTATTTTACGAAATCTGGTGAGTCGCCTGTATTCTGAATCATTTTTGTTTTCTGAAATTCCGTTTTTTATATTATCTTGGATTTTTTCTACTATATCTAATACCTTTTCTAAATCTTGTTGTACTGTAATGTTTTCTCCTGTGATTTCTTGAGTACTTGACTCTTTTTCACTTTCTTTAGCTATGATGCTAGTATTTATTTGATTTGTATACATTGTAGATTTTAACTCGATTTTTTCATTATTTATTTCTAAATATCCTTTATCTAGTCTTAATTTTTGTTGCAATAAAACCTTTATTCCGACGATTCCATCGTACGGAATGGCAAATGTATCTGGAGCTACGTGAAAGTCAAAATATATTCCGTTTATTGGCAATTTTATCGATCCCAGAGTACGTATAGCGTTTTCTGTTATTCCTGATATTAATATTTGTTCGTCATTATTTATTTGGTCAATTGATATATTTTGTTTTTTAATAATGTTTAGTTGTGCACCACTATCTACTAACAATTTATTTATTTTCTTCGATTGTTTATCTTCTACTTCTATATATTGTAGTAAATTTTCTAGTTTTAAAACATATGTTTGTAATATACTTTCTATCTTACTGTCAACCTTTTTGTCTATGTTCTCTTTATCTTGCGTATGATTAGTAATTTTATCTTTGGTTATTTGTAGTGGGAACGCTTTGTTTTCGTTTTCCCTTCCTAGGCGTTCCCTCCAGGAAGAGTGTTGTAGTTTTCCTGTTTGTTTTTGTTTCTATAGCATTTCTCTGCTGTATGATTCGTATTTTTGCAAATTGAGCAGAATTCTTCTTGCTCTCTTTGTAGGCTTTTAATCTTCTCGCAATTATCTATTTTGTGTCCTGCTTTGCTGCAGTACTGGCAAAAATCTTGTTTGGATTTTCCTCGATTTTCTAACGCCATTAGTTTTTTACATTCGCTGACTATGTGGCCTGGCGTTTTGCAGTATTCGCAAAATTTCCTCTGAAAACCCCTGTTGTAATTATTACCGTTATTTTGATGTGTTTGTTGTTTATTTTTTAATTTATTACAAAATTTGGCTGTGTGACCTGTTTCTTCGCATATCTGACATTTCAACTGTTGTTTTGCTTTATACTCTGCCACAAGAATTTTTACTTGTTCGCATTCTGTTTCTTCGTGCCCGATTGTTTCACAAATTGTACATACTCTAAAATATGGTCTTCCTTCACCTGTTTTACAATACTTTATCGTATGTCCCTTCTTGTTACATTTTTTGCAAACGACATCTGGGCAGTTTTGTATTGTATGACCATTAATATCGCAATATTCACATTTTTCGATATTATTCATGCTTATGTTTACACATCTATTCGGGTTATGACCCGTTTCTTTACATTTCCAGCATATCTCATAATCGCTGATATAAGGACATTGCCCAACATCATGCCCCATTTCCTGGCAGTATTGGCAGTGGTTATTTTGCTTCTTGTTGAATCGACATGCGCTTATCGAATGCCCTGGCTGACTGCAGAATTTACAGATCAGTTTGATTTTATTTTTGACATTCATGCAATTATTTGAAAAATGGTCTGCTCCCTTGCAGTAGACGCAAGCGGCAGATCGGCAGAAAAGAGCTTCGTGTTGGAAGTCTCTACATATTTGGCATGTCAGCACTTTCTGTGGTTCTGTTTCTGCTTTTCGTTCGTAGTCTTCGTATATGTTATTTACAATACCCTTGTTTATGTCTTTTCTTTTTCTTATGTCGCTTTCTATTTCTATAGCTGCTTTTGAAATGTCCGCTACAGTGGTTTCTTGTCCTAATTCATATTTAATTTCTGATTTCAGGCCTTTTTTATATTTCTTTGCGGCTTCTGCGTCTAATTCCGTCTCAAACCTTGTCCTTTCATCTTGCGATGGTCCTTCCAATTTTTTCAATTCTTTTATTTTAAAAACTATTTTTCTTAGCCTGTTTGTGTATTGTACTACTGTCTCTGTTTCTCCTTGGATGATTCTACGCATTTTCGCGAATAGCTCGTGAATATCGTCGTCGATTGGGTACAGCGTTCTCACTCCTGTTATTAAATCATCTATTGTTTTTATACTTTTACCGCCAAGAGCTTCTTCTGCTTCCCCTGTCATTCTCACTTTCAGCAGACTTGTGAGATTTGCCTCGTCTATGGGGTCTATAAGACTTCTAACCTGCTTCAATTTTTTTATGTATTCCGTTGCTGTCATATTTTTTCCGTTGTATTCTGGGACGTAGTTTACGACATCCTTTAGATTTAATTTTATTGGCCTTGCTGGTTCTGCTGGGGGAGCCATGTTTATGCTTGCTCCTCTTTGCTCTGGATTTCTTCCGTTATTATAGTGTTGGTTTGTGGCGGCTTGGATTTCTTCAGAATGATTCTCGTTATGGTTGTTGATCAGCTTGTTATCAGTTATCTCTTGTATGGATCTAATTTCTTCTCTGATTTGTTTTCCGAAGTCTATTAGGGCCTTATCTTCGTCTACGCTTGTGTTTGTCGAAAAATTTGCCGAAGGCTCGTCGTATTTAAGTAGGTTTTGCTGCGGATCTTTTGCTGTTCCTACTACGAGGCTTTGTTCTGCTAGAAATCCTCCTATGTCCGAATATCGCTCGTCCTTTTCAAATTCGAACGTTTGTCCTAAAAATGAGTCGTTGCCTGATTGAAAAAATGATAGGTTAGTTTGAAAAGTTGTTTTGTCCTGCTGTTCGGTGTTTATCTGTAGATTTTCTTGATTATTTTGTTGATTTGCCACTTCTTTTATCTTGCTTTTCTGCTCTTGTTTCTTTGTTATTTCCTTGGTTTTCTCTTCAAATTTTTGTTCAATGATCCCCTTTGTTGTGTTTACGATTTTTTGTTTTGTGCTCGTATTCTGTAGTTCTTTACTGTCTGTCTCTTCTTTTTTTTGTATTCTGACTTGTTTTGGGGGTGTCCGTTGTATTTTTGCACTCTTCTTAAACGCCTGTTCTTCAAGTGGCCCAGATAATAAACTGCTTTTTGAATTCGGGTTTCGTTGAACGTTTTGTCTAGTGATCCTTACGTTGTCTGAAGTTTTCTTGTCTATATTTGCTTTGTCACTCATTTGAAAATTTCATTATCAAATTAGCAATATGGTTCAGTTATTTGATTACGACACGTTTAGTCTTGTATATTTTTGTCCGTGACCTACTTATTTTCCGCGATCGTTTACGCTTTGCTCGACTTCCGCGTCTTTGCTGATGCCTGCAGATTCAGTAGGTCACTCACCGCGCCGCGAGTAGCTATTGAAAATTTGACACGCGCTGCGTTTTATCGTGACATATGTTTTACAGCTTGTTCTTTTAATCTTATCCTCACTTAATATTTGACTATTCAGACATGCAAACAGACATTAAATGCCTGTACAAATCGTAGATGAATATATTTCTGTAACTTGTAACTATTTACGATTTTGTTTATACTTGCATTAATTTTTAGATGTTTTTAAGAAGCTATTACGCGTTTTTTTTTTTTTTTTTTTTTTAAGTTTAAAGATATACGTTGTTTTGAAAGTATTATAAAATTATTATTATAATATTCTATTCGATTATTATATTCTCTGTCTGATTTGTTTCAATCTCCGTGTTTTTGTTAGTCTTATTTTTATTTATTTCAATTTGAGCGAAATTTAATAAATCGTCGAATTTTTGCCCTATTACGCGTTGAAATTCCGAAATTTCTGTCTCGTTATTTTTCTGAACTACTACTCTTTTTGTTTCTGAAATTGCATTGAAATTATAAATTTGTAGGTTTATACTTTTAATTTGCTCTATCAAAATTCTTCTTTCGTTTAGTAATTTTCGTAGGAGTATCTTTCTTCCGCCTCTCTTCTTTTTAACTAGTGTTGGCTTTTTTTGACACTTTTCGCTATTCATTTAAATTTAATGTGCGTTCAATGGGTTGAGTGACCGCTGTGTAAGCAGGTCTAAGGATGAGTTTGCTTTTCAGCAGACTGTAGGAATGATTAGAATGACCGCTCTTTAAAGCAGGTCTAAGGATAAGTCGCTATTAAGCAGACTAAGGAATAAGGTACACACATAAACCAAAATATACTTGTTCTGAATTTTTTTTGATAGTTTTGTCACTTCGAAATTGTTAGACGATTTTCTTCGCTTGATTTTATTTCAAAATGCTAGATTTTATTCACTTGTAGTTTTGTCACTTTGAACTTGTTAGATTTTTTCTTCACTTGGTTTTATTTGAAACTGTTAGATTTTATTCACTTGTAGTAGATTCTTTTTATTCGATTTTTAATGTTCACTTTTGATATTTTAATCTTAATTCATTCAACAAAAATTATTATTGCGCGTTTTCCTAGTCTTTACTAGATTTTTTTAAGTATCGGAACAAATTGTTACGTCCTGACTATCGATTAGTTGACAAACTGGGACGTAATGTATAGTGTAATGGCTAGGCTGAAAAGATTGTTAGTAATCGCGCCTATAACACTCTCACTGTTAGTATTACGAAATGTAATTCACTTACTTTTGCGATGGAACTGGAATCTGGACAGCTGCTGGTCTTCCCCGTACCGTGTTAGTAACGTATTTATATATTTGTAGGCTGTATTCACAAGGAAAGGAACTCTCGCAGTAAATAAATTTTAACACGAACACGGAATTGTTCTGAGAGAATAAGGAATTTATTCTGATTCTTGCGATATCGATATATTGATAATAAACACGGAATATAATTGAGAATTTCAAATAGGCGGATTAAATTTAAATAGGAAATGTATTTCGCGGCTAAGCGACGTTTCGATTTGCAATAATTGGGCCTATTGTCGAACGGCGCGACGTACGGAGTCCGCGATCTCGTACGAACTGACGATGACAGCCGTGCAAGGCATATTTAAAACTTCGCACCATTTCCGAATTTTGATTGTATATTTCGCAAGTTGAATCGCAGTCGTATTACAAAGTGATTGTCTTGCAGTTTTGCAAACTCGACTCATGAGCGACGCTGGCACACTAAACCATTTTAGCTGCAATGAATGCTCAAAAATTGAGATTCAGCAGTTTGGTTTAATAAGGGTACGTCGTACGACGTAACAAAGTAAATTCAATAAATACTTCAATTATAATACATTACCAAGTTATATAATTTAATTATAAATACAATGCCTGCGTACCAATTTATAAACTACATTGGCCGCCACGAGTACTCAATACTCAAACGACTACAAGGTAAGTTCCTATTATTAAATATAATACTAACATTTATTCTCATACACCTGTATTAATGCCCGATCAAGACTCCACTTTCCCTCCCTCCTTGCCACGCTCAAGTCGCTATACAGTGCAAGCCGCTCGGCACTACGCGCCAAACCCAGAAGCTGCGACACGACGCGTATACAGATAGTACCGTCGAATACAGATAGTACGTCACAATGTAATAAATTTGGATGGGGAGGGATAGGAGGTACACCCAATGGTAAAAATAACTTTGAATATTAAGACAGCCCGACATGTCAGGTGCCGTAAAGTTGAACAGGGTCAGGAAAGGTTAGGTGACCGGTGACTTTCTTTGTATACGGGTGGTGCACCTAACCTTTCCTGACCCTGGTCAACTTTACGTCACCTGACATGGCGGGCTGTCTTAATGTTTAAAGTTACTTTTACCGTTGGGTGTACATTCAAGGTTGAACCTACTCACAAGGTTATTAAAACGAAATAGTGGGGATTAATTCAAGGTTAATAAAAGTATGTCAAGGTTATTACAGAGGGATTTTAGATTTAGATAATTTTTATTCATGTACATTATGTTGTACAAAATTATTAATTAAAGTAATAAGTTAAATAGCGGTTCATTGATGAAAGAGTGGTTAATGAGTGTGAGAGTAATGGAGGCAAGAGATGGGTGACGAATGCTGTTTGTAGATGTTATGTACTCTCTTGTGCGAGGAAGTAGCACTTAGCTTGCGTTTTGAACTGGGTGATAGATCTATTGTCAGGAAGATGAGATGGTAAGGAGTTCCAGAGGTATAAGGCGCTGATATGAAATGAGTTCCTCAGCGTCTCTGTGCCGAAGGGGGGGATGTCCAGGGCAGTCACCTCACCCCTCACAGGACGGAGTGCGACGTGGAAGTCAAAGAAGGCCAAGATGTACGATGGTGTAACAGTGTTGAATAGTTTTCTGAAAAAACAGGCCGCAAAGTACTTCCTACGCCCGGCGGTGGTGAGCCATTACAGTTCACGTCTGTAGGGGGTGATGTGCTCGTCCCTCCTTACACCAAAGATGTAACGTATTCCTGTGTTCACCAGTCTCTGTAGTTTAGTATCAAGTTCTTGAGTAAGGTCACAGTGTACTAGAGAGCAGTAGTCTATGATGGGAAACAGCAGTGCTTGCACGAGATGTTTGCGCAGCTCTTGGTTGGTGCTCTTTCTGAAGAAGTACAGCCTATACATTAGTGAGTGAGCACGCTTACACAGTTGTGTAACGTGCTCTTTCCAGTTCAATTTAGAATCGAGCACCACTCCCAGACTGCGCATAGACGATTGATATTCGACCTGGGCTCCCCCTATATTGATAGAGGTGTTAGCGACATTTGGTAAAGCGTTAATGTAGTGGGGGGAGCCCAGGACGATCGCCTGTGTTTTAAGAACGTTTAGCTTTAGATGATTTTGTGCAGCCGAACCTGTAATCCTCTCGGCGTTAGCTGACATCTTCACGGAACAAGAGTCGAGCTCCTCAAGGTGGCATTGGCTGTAGATTTGCAAGTCATCCGCGTAGATGAGATGAGATACATCGGGGTCCAGGCAGAAACTGATGTCATTGATGTACAGGGAGAATAGCAGAGGACCCAGGACAGATCCTTGCGGTACTCCCGTGTTGAGAGGACGAAAGGTGGAAAGCTCGCCGTCATCACCAACGACTGCCTGTTTTCTGCCTGTAATATTTGAGGCAACCCACCGGATAACTTGCTTAGAGAAGCAGAAGTGTGTTAGCTTTCGGAGAAGCTTGACGTGACATACAGTGTCAAAGGCCTTACTAAAGTCGAAGAGAAGAAGAAGAGTTACCTTCTTGTTATTAATGCCACTTCTGACTTCATCCATTAGCTTGAGTAGGCCGGACTGAGTGCTGTGGCCAGTGCGAAAAACAGTTTGCAAATCGTCCAGAAAAAGCCTGTACTCAAGGTACTCAGAGATTTGCTTATGCACCAACCACTCAGCCCCTTTGACAGAAAGCATAGAAGGGAGATCGGACGATAGTCAGTTAGAGATGTAAGAGAGCTGATTCTGTTTAGTGCGTGCACTAATGACTTTTTCCAGTCAGAGGGGAAGCACGACTCGCTCAATGACAGGTTAGAAATATGACGAAGAATGGAAGCGAGTACTGGCAGAGCCTTGTAAATATCAACCTGTGGGATGCCGTCGCTACCTCTGGCCTGGGAGTCAAAGTGCGTTATTGCAGCTAAAACGTCCGATTCCGTAATCTCCCTAAAACTGAAATGTTCAGGGAAGTTCAGATCTCGAGGGTACGCAGATAATCCTCAACAGCAGGAGCTTGCGGGTTGTTGGAAATGCCGCTAAAATGCATATTGAGGTCTGTTGGAAATATCCGTATTTCAAAACTAAATCTTGAGTGCATTTATAGCTAAGAAGGGTCTAGTTATGCGTTTATGTTTTTATGAATATAAGCTCGGGTAGCGGCGCTACGGCATGACGTGCTGCGACACGTTGTAGCGGGCCGCGGACTTCTCGGTGGGCCTTGCCATCTGGAGTCCTTCTGCGAGTTATATTGTAGGACCATTGTTTTAGGGATTTTCCCTTTCCCTTCTGCACTTTCGATATGCGCTAGCTACAGTTAGTCTCCGACAGAACGTCATAGAGTTCAGATGTGCTTGCTCCTTCTATGCGTCTCAGAATAAACGTTAATTTTATAAAGAGAAGATATTCTGTGTTGTAATTGTTTCCCATTTCCAATAGGTTATGGGCCCAGATAACGCGATTAAAGAGTTAAATAATTTCACTGTGTAAAAATGTGTTTAATCGTTTGCTTCGATTACTAAATATCTCCACTTGTAAAATGCATTATAATACAGACTGTATTTAAAATAAAAAGTTTGTGATAATGTTATAAGTGATTGTAAAACAAGTGATAATACTGAAGTGAGTTGAAATCGCATAGATTGTCGAAAAGGAAAATAATTAAGAGTTTAAATATTGAAAAGGCCAGTAAAGTAAAGTAAACGTAAAGTTTTATTTAAAACTGTGGATTTCTGAATCTTGGTTGAACGTGCATTTAAGTAAAATAAGATTACATTTAAACTGAGAGGAAATCAGTAGTGCATAATGTGTGATGTGAAAAAGACTGGCATTTTTAAATGCAACGATTTTCGAGAATAAAGCTACAGAAAATATAGCACCAAAATGATCCGTGATCTAAAATTATAATGATAGTTTCCAACAAAATTTTAAAACTTGAAAATTCAGAGAAGAAGGAATAATTTTAGCTATAAAAATGAATGTAAAAAATAATTGCAACTTGTTGAATAAATAAAAGCTAAAAGAAGAATGTTTAATCATCTTAGTATGAACATAAGAATGGAATATAATAAAGTTGCTCAGATTCAACATTAGTGGATAATTATTCATCTATAAAAGGATACACATTATAAAAAAAAAAAATGAAAAATTAATTTTGCTTACTTGTAAATAGTGAAAATTTAAATTATCGATTTAACAAAGATAATTTGTTTCAGAGATTTGTTTAGTTACAATGGCATGAAATTTTGTGACAAAGAATATTGAAAAATCTGTGACGCGCCAGAAAAGAGAAAGTGAAAAGGAAAGAATTTCTATAAGTATCGGCAACACATGTTAGTCACAAGGGCTGCAGTTACAAGGCTCCATTGTTCTAGTCAGGCATAAATATGAAGGGTCCGAACGGAAAAATCAACACACGAAAACTGAAGCCTCCATAAAAGAGAGAGAGAGAGAGAGAGAGAGAGAGAGAGAAAGGTATAGATGGTAGAAAATAGTTAAGTGGCAAACTAATTTATTAGTTAAACTGTTGAGATTATTATTTAAAATAACTCTGGAAGATTTTGTGGCATAGTTTTAAATTTAAAGTCACTTTGATAAAGTTATTTTATAATCATGTTTAAATTAGCCTAAAAAAAAAAAATAATGTATGAATTCAGTTAAAGAATGAATTGCATAAAAGTCTTATCATCTTTTAATCTATTTCAAATAGATATAACACTAATATGAGTGTATATAAAAATTAGTTTTTGTTCATTAACTAAAGTAAAAGAAAATAAAAGCTATATTATTTAAAATTGAATATTACTGATTTCAATTGAGACAAGCATAATAGATGTGCATTTGTTGAATTGTTAAAATAAATTTTGAATCCTGAAATCAAAATTAAATTTGAGAAGTTGGAAAGCCACACGGAGTTATTTTATGAGGATCTATATGTAGACAAGTTCAAAATTGAAAGATTGAAAAATTGAACGGAAAAGTTTTAATAATTATATTATGGTATATCTTGACTTATGTTATGTCGAGTTTTATTCAATTAGTAAAATACGGTTGTATACTGTATACTGAAAATATACATTCAAGTATATGAGAAATAATTTGTTTTATGTGATTCAAATTAAAAATGTAACAAGAGATACATTAATTCATTTGAAATTGAATGCTATTGATTTTAAATATGACAATGACTATAAGTGTGCAAGATACAGAATAAAAGACTTGAGTACGTAATGGCATAAGGTTTGTTCCACGAATTTTAGTATGTGTACATTTTATAAATACTGGTTAATAATTAGCAATTACAGTAAAGTACACTTGTTAATTGAAGTAAAATATATAGTATTAGAATATATTTTATTTGTTTTTTTTTTAATTCAGAAGATTTGTTTTATATATCTTGTTTGAATTAAATATCATTAAATTAAGTTTTTGTGATATATGATATATAATTTTAATATCAAACTAAATTACAGTTATTTGTTGGTTTATTCTTATATTGATCTAATTAGAATGGATACATTGAATTATTAATTTGTTAAAATTTATGATTATTAAATATGATTAATTGAGAGTGGAACAAAAATACAATGATGAAAAATAGAAAATCCAGTTGACAATAAATCTGGTATGAATCAGATTTAGTTAAATGGATTCAGCTGGATAATGTTGAAACTGATGAATCTGACATAAGTCAAAATCAGTAAATCTGAAATAAATCATGGATATGATTAAAATTGAGCAACTGGATAATGTTGAAACTGATGAATCTGACATAAGTCAAAATCAGTAAATCTGAAATAAATCATGGATATGATTAAAATTGAGCAACTGGATAATGTTGAAACTGATGAATCTGACATAAGTCAAAATCAGTAAATCTGAAATAAATCATGGATATGATTAAAATTGAGCAACTGGATAATGTTGAAACTGATGAATCTGACATAAGTCAAAATCAGTAAATCTGAAATAAATCATGGATATGATTAAAATTGAGCAACTGGATAATGTTGAAACTGATGAATCTGACATAAGTCAAAATCAGTAAATCTGAAATAAATCATGGATATGATTAAAATTGAGCAACTGGATAATGTTGAAACTGATGAATCTGACATAAGTCAAAATCAGTAAATCTGAAATAAATCATGGATATGATTAAAATTGAGCAACTGGATAATGTTGAAACTGATGAATCTGACATAAGTCAAAATCAGTAAATCTGAAATAAATCATGGATATGATCAGAATTGAGAAACTGATGCATCTGACTGACAAGTCAAAATCAGTGTGCCTGATTTTTAAATCAGAGCAATGTGAAAACCTGGCCAGGTGACAGAAAGATCCAGTTGCAGTTGTGAAATCTGTTATATGAAAGCAGATAAATGATTCAGATGATAATGAATCATGGTCCTGAAAGATTGGACAAGTATTGTTGATTCAGATGATAATGAATCATAGTCTTATATGGTATGACGGGACGCCGCATACGATATGGACAGGTATTAAAACATTGGACTAGTATTAACACAGTGTGTTAATAATCTTATTTGTTGGCTCTGTAGTACTTGGTGGAAAGAGCATATTTAAAGTTCCGTTGCTATGTTATTTAGAGCTTACTACACGGTTCAATGACTAGTTAACGTTGAGCGAAAATATAGCAAGTACCCAGTGTACATGAGCATCGCAAAGAAGGCAAAATGTTGAAAGGGATTTCAAATCTTGTATTTAATAACCTTAATATGTCAAATAACGTAATAAGTCAAATGGAAAGTAAAAGAAATATGCACAATGGAAATGAAAAAGTCAAAGTTTGAATCTAATTGTAAGAAATTTATGAAAATGGATTGAATCATAAAGTAAAAATTGTTTAAAAGACAATAAGTATAATTACTGATGTATCAAAAGTTCTTTATATATATATATATATATATATATATATATATATATATGTAAATTGAAATAAAAGAATTGAGTGTTAAATGAAACAAGTATAAGTAATATGACTATCATAAAAAGTCATTATATTTTTTATTTTGATTCTAAACCATTGAAGGTTTAGTATAGAAATATTAAAAAGTGGTAGTATGAATATTTGTATGTGATGACAAATAGAAAATTATGAGTTTGAACTCATATAATTATAACAAAGGATATGTTGTTCAAATCTTGATCAAAATACTATTGATGAAATAGTATGACTATTTAAGCAAATGTATAAAAAGGCATTTTTGAAAATATTTGAAAAAGTTTTTGGAACGTAAAAGAATTGTAATGAAATATTTGAAAAGTAGTTGCTAAAAGATTTGTTCAAATAATGATAACTTATGCATTGATATATGGATTGAATAATGTTGAAAGTCTCAGAGTTTATTTATTGTTATTAAAAACAATGATTGAATTAATAAAGTTAGCTGATTTGATAAAATAGCTAATGATAAATTGAATTAGTTAATTCATTAAGTTGACTTATATAAATATAGCAGTCAATATTAAAGCTATATAGTTTGATAATTACGATCATTGTAAAATCATAAGAATCTGAGATAACTCTGATATACTTAACATTTAATATTTTTATACGAATAAAATGAAATGTTATCAATATGTAAATTATTAAGCATGAATTTCATTAAAGTTGTTATGGAATTAAAAGAAGTATTATAGATTGTTGAGCATTACAAGCTATAAACAGTTTACTAAAATTTGAAAGAGATAATATGAAAATTCAGTAGTAAATAAAACTGATAAATTGGAATAAGATTTATAATTTATTATTGTTAAAATAAATAAATTAGAGATAGTATTATTGTTATAAGTTCAGAAAAGTAATGATATAATGTGTAAAGTACATGATCAAATGTCAAAAATTAAATTGACACAAATGCAGAAATGCTGATGTTATACAATCTATACAAAATAGAAAATCTTTAATCAGTAAGAAATGTACATATATTTGAAAATAACTGTTGATAAAAGTTATGTGTGTGATACTTGAAAATTGAAATATGATATAGTTTGTTTGTAATCTATACAATGTAATGTATAATGTATCTGCATAAGGGTACAAATAATAATTTGTAACTACTTCATGTGAGAAGTAGAAGATAATTATATACATATAAGTATTAATGTTATAAATGATGAATGTATTAACATCATAAATGGTCTGATTAGGTTTTACTGGGTTTTCCCTAATCCGCGCAACAAATGTTGGACCATATGTAGTTTCCCCAGAAACTGAGAGCATAAAGAAGGAGAGCACATACGTCTTAATCTAAATTCTATATTGTTGAAATTAATATGATTTATTAGAATTTAGTTGATATATAAAAGTGTGCGTTCTTAAGCATCTAATGAATATAACATACTAGAACATAAGAGATGTATAAACTTGTGTGAGCAAGTGTTTTATTCATAGTAAAATGAATATAGTAATTTGAGTTTAAGAGATTTATTTTTGAGGGGGCGTGTTGGAAATATCCGTATTTCAAAACTAAATCTTGAGTGCATTTATAGCTAAGAAGGGTCTAGTTATGCGTTTATGTTTTTATGAATATAAGCTCGGGTAGCGGCGCTACGGCATGACGTGCTGCGACACGTTGTAGCGGGCCGCGGACTTCTCGGTGGGCCTTGCCATCTGGAGTCCTTCTGCGAGTTATATTGTAGGACCATTGTTTTAGGGATTTTCCCTTTCCCTTCTGCACTCTCGATATGCGCTAGCTACAGTTAGTCTCCGACAGAACGTCATAGAGTTCAGATGTGCTTGCTCCTTCTATGCGTCTCAGAATAAACGTTAATTATATAAAGAGAAGATATTCTGTGTTGTAATTGTTTCCCATTTCCAATAAGGTCTTTGTTTGAGAAGCGAGAAGGTGGTTTTAGCTTGAAAGATGTTATTCCAAGTTTCTCTATCTTTCTCCAGATCTCGCCGACATCTGTCAGGGAGGACAGGCGTGAATGATAATAGTTCAGCCTAGCCTCCTCGACTTGTCTGTGAGCATCATCCCTGGCGAGTCTATAAAAAAATAGATCCAATGGGAGACGTGATCTGCGAAATCGCCTGTAGAGTCTGTCCCGTTCTTTCACAAGTTCACGAAGAGCCGTGGTGAACCACGGGTGACGCTTCTGTCCAGGTGTCACTGTGCGTAATGGGGCGAGATGATTTACAGCGTTAGTTAAGTTGGTGTTGAGTACAGCAATGCATTCGTCGAGTGATGAGGTGGCGAGGGATGACCAGTCACATGCCCCGAGGTGGTTCCTCAGTTTCTCGGCGCAGATGCCTTTGTCGTTTCTGTAGGTGAAGGTTTTAGGTACGTGTCGTGGCATCTGTACGTCGAGAGTGGCCGTTATGAGGTCATGTCCATTTATGAAGGGTGTGTCAGTGCGCACAAATCTCTGCTTTGTGCTCTCAGTGAATCCTCTCGTTATACCAGTGTAAGTGCTTTTTCTATGTGTACCATTAAAGTGAATAAATAAAGTTGTCGTTATATACAATTACATTTTCTTTTGTTACAGATCAACAAAATCATGGATGTATTAAATCAGGCTGGAAAAACTCCAAGTTACCTTCCAACTAAAAAATTAAGAGACTTGGAAGTTAACTAATCGTATTTGATTACTGATGTGAAAAGTTGCTACTAGATTTGGAATGAAAATTGTATTACAGTTAGACTCTTCATTTGATGTTTTTTTTTTCTAACTCGAGTTAATGCTATACTCATTGAAAAAGAAGAAAAGTTCAATACTTTCAATGAAAATACTAAAAAACAAGAAGTTCGATTAAAATATCTAGACAGTTGCCTAATTGAATTTATTTGATTCATGTATAAAAAGGGGAAAAACAGCTTAGTATGTTTACAGCATTTTATAAATATGAAAAAGAATATGTCATATCATGACGTTAATAATTTTATATTATTGATCTGAATATATATATATCTTCCTATATTATATAATTATTTTGTGTATACTCCCCCCCGCACCCCCCATACACCCCCGCAATGCCTCCCGCCCGCAAATAAGGTAAAATTCTTTTCGTGTTTCCAATGTAATTTTGAATAAGTTTGAATGCCCCGGTCCGACAGCAGCGAAACCGGCCGCAACACCCCCGGGGCACCCCGCATCCACGCCCCGCAGTGCCCCCTTCCGCACCCCCCCCCGCAGTCCCGCAGCGACTTTTGTTGTAAAATATTTGTATTTTTGTGATTTACTGTTTTTATTATTTAAACATAGATTTTTAATATTAGAGGTCCGTCCAGCATATGGTTTAATAATTTAATTTCTTAGAGACCGAGAGGGCGCTCGGTAGAGGAACACCGCTCAGGATAGCTCCGCGTTTGTTCTTGCAAAAAGGAAAGTTAGCTGAATTTTTATGTGCACGGGAAAAAAGGAAATAAGTGAAGGGAGTGAGAAGATCTGGAGATAGTTTGTATCCGCGGAGAAAGCAACGTGCGGGAAACATCGGAAAGACAAAAGCGAAAGTGCCAATGGAAAAAGAAGTTAGAGTGACGAAGCGCAAGGATGGACGGAAAGGAAGGAAAAAGACGCGGGAAACGGCATGCAAGACAGACCCGAGACGGAGAAAAGACGCAAGAGGCAGGACACGAACAAAAGCCGAGAAGCGAAAAGAAATTGTGATGCAAAGCAGGCAATGGATGAGCTTTGGAGGAAAAAGTAGGAGAAAGAGGAATTAGAAAGCCTTTGGGCGAGGACAAGAGATGGCTTGCGCGTTCCGCACAGTCGGATGACAGGGGCCGTGGTAGCCGGAGGCGGGCGGACGAAGAGGGCGCGGCCCTGCAATACGCAGCCGCAAGCGAGGAGGCAGTAAGACCGGGAAGAAGGCACGTACGCGCGTTAACGGACGAGGAAAGAGGAAGCGGCTATCGAAAGTGAGAGGAAGAGATCAACGAATAGAACAACAGCAATGGATGGAAAATATATTGAAGAGAAATAGGCGTAGATCTGGCCAAGTGGAGGGAGAGAATGGCGAAAGAGAGATGTCAGGCAAGGATCCAAACGGAAACGGACGAGCGCTTAAGGAAAGGAAAAAGCGGAGACAGAATTGAAGGAGAACCAACAGCGAGAAATGTGAAAAACTAGAATAGAAGAGTGGAAGATCTACAAACCTATGGAGGAGGAAAGAAACAAGAGGATCGAGGATAAAAGATCTGCTGCGCGTCAGCCAGACAAACGCGAAGATGGATAGATGAACAGCACGGCGGACAAAAAGGATGGGGAACACATAAGAGGAGCAAGAGACAGCAGCAATAGGTGGGAATACAACGAGGTAGAGGTCAACACAGACGGCAGGAGACGGCAGCCATCAGGGAGAATGCGCAGAAGAAGATGGCGAAGAAGAAGTCTTTGGCGGAAAAAGCCGGGGAAACTCAGGTAGAGGGGGAACTATGAATGTGAGATGAGGGAGAAGATTCAGAGGCGAAAACAACATTTTATCAAGGGTAAAACAGTAGGGAAGGGAACAAGGGGGAGGTTAGAGACTTATTAGAAGAAAGGTTAAATGTACCGAGTGAAAAAGCGATTGTAGAGCCATTGGGGCGGGGGATTAGTTTTAACGTTGAATACTTTTAAAAACAAGGTTGATATAATGAAAAGGAAAGCGGTATTTAAGGGAACGGGAGTTTGGCTTGAAGACGATTTGACAGAAAGAGAAAAAGAAATTAATGAGTGGCTAACCCAATTGGAAATAGTAGAAAAAAGAAAAGGAAACGAGGTGCGCGCAGGGTATTTAAAAATATGTATTAACAAGGAATGGAGGTTTTGGGATGAAAAAACAGGGGAATTAGAATTAAGATTATTTCGAAGGGATTAGAGAATATGTTACTTGGGGGGTAACATGGAATATAGCAGGGGCATATAAAGTTAGACAAGCATGGGATTTTTTGAGGGAGTTCGACATAATTATGTTGCAGGAAACTTGGCTGGAAAGTAGGAATGAAAGGAAGTTTATAGATAGCTTAGACAGAGATTTTAAATGGAAAGCGAAAGCAGCGGTTAGAATTAAGACAAAAGGAAGAGCGAAAGGGGGAATTTTAGTTGGCTTAAGGAAAAAACTTACCAAAAATGTAGATATAGAAGAGTGGGACTACGGTCTAATAATAAAAAATGTAAAGATGGGGAAGGAAAAAATGGGAAGTATAGTTGTAACCTATATAAGTGAGGGAGTGGACAAGATGATAAGTAGTATACAAAGTTGGATAGAGGAGGAAGAGAAGAAAGGACAAATCATGATAATAGTGGGGGACTTAAACGCTAGAATAGGGGAAGAGCAAGGAGGCGAGGGATTGCGGGAGAGAGTATCAATGGACAAAGCCATACATGTACAAGGGGAAAAGTTGCTGAAATTCTGTGAAGAAAAGGGATTGGAGGTTAAGAATGGTAGAACAGGGGGAGACTTTAGGAGGGAACTAACATTTGTTGGGGAAGGAGCCAGCACAGTATTAGATTACATAATAGAGAAAGTGGGGGAGGAGGGGGAACTAGTAGATAAGTTAATAGTAGAGAGCAGAACAGAGTCCGATCATTTACCTGTAACTTTCAGGATTAGAAACGGGAGAGGAAAGGAGAGAGTAGAAAAGGAGATGGCTAGGGGTAGCATACGGATACCGATTTTAAAATGGGATGGGACAAAAAAACAAGAGTATAAGCAGGAAATTGATGAGATAGAATCAAGCTGGGGAGGGAGGGAGCAAGTAGGTTGGGAAAAAGGCTGGGAAGAATTAACCAAAAATATTTGGGAAACAGGGGAGAAACAAAAATGATAAGGAAAAGGGGGTCCAGGAAAGATTATAATTGGGAGTATGGAGGAGAAGCAAAAAGACAGAAAAAGGTAGTTTGGCGCTGTCTGAAAGAATATGTAAAAACAAAAGGGACAAACGAAAGGGATAGATGGAAACGGGAGAAGGAAAAATTGAAAATTTTGAGGGCTACCAGAAAAAGAGAGGCAGCAGAATAGAAGCTGAATAAGGTGGGGAACGCGAGGAACGATAACGAGTTTTGGGAAGCGGTTAATGAATACAGAACGAAACGCATCAACATAAAGGGGAATATAAATAAATCGGAATGGGAAGCACTTCGAAAAATTATTAAATTCAGAGGAGGAGATAGGAAGGGAGTTAGAATATAAAGAAACGGCGAACGTAGAGGAAGTAGTGAATGGCACGGGGATAGATCTAAACATGAGCATAGGACTGGGGGAAATGGAGTTAGCATTGGGAAAACTGAAAGACAGGAAGGCCGCAGGGGAAGACGGTATTACAGGGGAGTTTGTAAAAAATTTGTCAGATAATTGGAAAATAGTATTAACGCAGATATTAAATGATATGTGGGAAAAGGGAGAGATTCCGGAAGGATGGAGGAAGGCGAGAATCTTTCCGATATATAAGGCTGGGGATGCGGATATACCAGGGAATTATAGAGGGGTATCCCTGCTAGATATTGGATATAAGGTACTTACGAGTATAATGGACAGAAGGCTAAGAGGATGGATAGAGGGAAAAAAGATTCTGACAGAAAGTCAAGCAGGGTTTAGGAAAAATAGGGCCACGAGAGATCACATCTTCGTGCTGAATAGTTTGATAGGAAATAGGCTAAGAAGGAAAGGACAGAAACTCTATATGGCTTTTGTAGACTTTAAAACAGATGAAATAGAGACAAGACTTCCGATGAAATAGATAGGGAGTTATTACTAGAAAAGCTAAAGAAAATTGGGGTGAATGGAAAAATGCTAAAAATGATAGGAGAGATTTATAGAAAGACAGAGAATGAGGTAATTACTAACGAGGGGATTACAGATAGTTTTAGAACATGGAAGGGGGTACGACAGGGATGTCCTTTGAGTCCTACCTTGTTCGGGATATTTATTAATGATATAGATGAAGATTGGGAAAAAAGGAAGGAAGGAGGTACGGTGATAGGGAAGACGAAAATATATGGGCTTAAGTTCGCGGATGATGTTGTTTTGGTTTCGGATTCGGCGGAAGGGCTAAGGGAAATGCTAAAGGGCCTCGAAAGGTGTAGTGATAGGAATAAAATGGTAGTGAATAATAGTAAAACTAAAATCATGGTCGCGAGAAGGGGAGGGAAACTAAAAAAGAATGAAAAGTGGCAAAAAATACCGCAGAATTCATGTTCAGCAGCTCAAAATACATAAAAATACTCTTTATCAATAATTTTCCCTTCGTCGATCACAGGATAAACCTCTCAACTGCGTGAAACAGCAATTTGGGGGATGTTTTTTGAGGTTAGGGACGAGCGCTTAAGGTATTGGTAAAAAATACCGCAGAATTCATGTTCAGCAGCTCAAAATACATAAAAATAGTTGTTGCTTGGAATTTTCCCGATCCCCTGTGATTTCTGACAGCTTGATCATTTCGTAAAGTAGTATTTTTTCAAGGTTAGGGGCGTGTAACTCTGTCACGAACTGAAATCTAAAAATGTGCCACTCAATAATCGAAAGTACATAAAAAATATTTTAAAAAATGTTTAGATCAAAAGGATTTTTGGGCACAGCTCTGTCTCACACGCGGAATGCCCCATATATATATATATATATATATATATATATATATATGTATATTGCGAGGACTGTAGGTTCTAGATATTATTTCGAGGATGCTTGTGTAGCAGTTGGAAAGGTAAATGACTCAGAACGCAGTAACACAAGAATTCGTAGTAATAATAGTATAGTTTATTTTATAGTTATTAGTAGTATCGTTTTTTTTTTTTAGACCGGCGATGGCTCCGTGGTAAACCACCTGCCTCCCGGTCAAGGGGTCGTGGGTTCGAGCCCCCATCAGGGCGATCAGTTTTTTCAGATCCGATGGAAATCTTACTCACGACACCGGGTTTGAGAAAGGCGTAGGTGTGATGAGCCTACCCTGGAAACTTTAGAACGCTAAAATTCATCTAGAAACACAATACGATACGTTGTGAGGCCATGAACTTTCGAGTTCGGAAAAGCCACCCATTTATTTTTTTTTAGTAGTATCGTTTTATAGAATTCATAGTAATTAGTATAGTTTATTTAGTACAATAACGATTGATCGGATTCACACCTCCGATACGCCTCGCAGATTTATCAGAGATGTCAAAATAAAATAATAATCAATTTTAAGCAGTAGGAGATTGAAATAAAATTTAAGTTAAGAATCAATTACTTGAGAATGAAAGATTAAATTTTATCAACCGAACAATACCAATTCATGTAAGCATTAATTAATAATTGAACGTGATTTTAAAGTATTATCAATTATTTCCGTGATAGTAACTTCTCAGCGATACCCAGACAGCCTGTAGTTCGTAGTAGGATTAAAGGTCAGCGGACGAAACTAGAACATACCACGAAAGGTTCCAATTAGTTGTCTTTCTTAGACAAACGAATTATGACAACACAATTTCGATATCAACCGTCAATTAGCTGATTCCATTAAGCGCATAGATATACGCAAGTTTAGCTTGACGATTAATCCGGAAATACAATTTAAGAAAATATCTTTTCACACTAATTGACGCTTGTTCGTATACAGCCTACGAGTTTGTTAGTACACGTGACTCTCCTAAAAGTGTACCGGCAAGCACAATACGGACGTAGCCCGATATTGTGAAAGGCACTTAGCTGTCGTTAGACTGCAGGTCAACCTCTCCGGCTTACGGGGGCAATGGTTATTCTAGTAAGTCAATTCACCGTGCCAGAGCTTTACCGAAGCTAGACCTCTGTATGCACTAATGAATATGACGCATGGAGCTTAGCCCGAGAGCATAGACCTCCGACCAGTGTTAATATCTTAATACTATCACTTACACAAAGTAACACTGAACACAAGAAAACTGACTATGTTCTTGTACACTATACTCACACTTAAAACTGAGATGACACACACAATCCTGGTACGAGCTTCCACAGAACGGTAGGTTGAGCAGAACGGGTTCAGGAACTTCACAAGTATTGGACGTAGTACAAAAAAACGGGAATATGGTATTTTGTAGACACGTGTCTGACTGTTTCGTAGTTCAAAAATTCAGTGACCAGCTCGCGATATGACTGCAGCTCCCGAGGCTCGAAAAATCTAGGCGGCTCGAGTTTTGGAAGAAATTCAGTAGTCGATTTACGTATTCTATAATGTAAAATAGCGCACGGCTTTCGCCGCTGCTCCTACTCACACAAGCGAGACTCCGGCGTATGTGCGTGCTTCGTGTCCCCACTACCGCATACTCAACATAGGCCAGCTAGGCGTAGCGTCGTTGCTTGGCATGTGTGAGTATGACCACGTGGGCACAAGGTACGTAGCTACAACTCGTAGGGGTCGTGGGTTCGAGCGCCCATCAGCGCGATCACTTTTTTTCAGATCCGATGGAAATCTT
Organism: Pteromalus puparum; assembly: GCA_012977825.3. NCBI lineage: Eukaryota > Metazoa > Arthropoda > Insecta > Hymenoptera > Pteromalidae > Pteromalus > Pteromalus puparum. Next base: position 29,277,004 of record CM053170.1, read on the forward strand.
ACTCACGACACCGGGTTTGAGGAAGGCGTAGGTGTGATGAGTCTACCCTGGAAACTTTCGAACGCTCAAATTCATCTAGAAACACAACACGATATGTTGTGAGGCCATGAACTTTCGAGTTCGAAAAAGCCAGCCATTTTATTTTTTATTTTTTATTTTTTTTAAATAAAATTATAGATTATAAAAAAAGATTAAATATTTGTCCAAATTACGAAAATGAAAAAAAAATTCGTTACTGGAAGTAAAAATACTGTATAACAGACGGTTTGTGTAATTACACACGATTAAAAGTTACCAAATTATTCAAGTATAACATTGAAGCTGAAATTACAACTGGGGAAAAAATTGGAAATAAAGTTTTCATGCCTAGAATTACTTTAAATACCGGAAATTTATCTTCATTGCAAATTATTTTATACAGAAAACAATTTCCTTTAATCTTAGCGTTTCCTATGACTATTAATAAATCTCAAGGACAAAGTTTCGATAATGTAGGAATATACTTTAAAAAACCGTTATTTTCTCATGGACAATTGTATGTATCATTATCTAGATGCAAAGATCCTAATCGATTGTTTATTCAAAATGAAAGTGAAAACAATTCAGATATAGAAAATATAGTTTGGAATGAAATTTTTTATTAGAAGTCATACTTGAATCGCACGAATACACACATACATATATATAGGTGGTTCTCTGACAAATCGTGCGCGACAAAAAAAAATGTTGCCCAAACTTGGGGGATATGTTCTAGAGGTCACTACGATGTCAGCTGTAAATTTTCAGATCGATTTGATCAATTCTCTTCGAGTTATAAGGGTTCAAAGTTGGTTATTTAGGCATTTTTTTGCATTTTTTGCCTATTTTCAATGATTTATAGCTTTTAAACAACACATCTTTCACTAGAAACACACTAAATTTTTTTTTGTAAAATTTGCTCAACTTTTTCATAAAAGTTCCCTTATAGACCTATATATATGTTATAACTGACTTGTTTGCAATTTAAAGCTTAAAATGTGAAAATCCAGGATGTGATCTTCACTCCGACTACTTTTGTACGGTCAAAAGATACCTTTTCGTAGTGCAAAAGTACCTGTACAAGAGCCAGAATGGCAGAGGCCTTTGTTTTTTGTTTTCATGGGACACATAGTGGTGAAAAATCCTTAGAAATAATTTAAATGACTAATAATAGCTATGACAAAGGACGTAAGATTCTTTTTTACCAACATAACCTACCAATGTAATATTTCTATACAAAAGTAGTTAGAGTGTGGATCACATCTTGGATTTTCACATTTTAAGGTTTAAATTGCAAACAAGTCAGTCATAATATATATATATATATACTAGTGGGGCTTCGCCCCCCTGCTCGCTTCGCTCACCAACCCCCCATTTTAGTTTTTGTTTGATTTTTATTTTTCAACTGTTATTTTCGTTATCTGATGATTAAGTTCTAGTTGGCCAAGAACAATCTTATTGTATTATATAAAATTTGTAGATCATAAAAAGGTCAAGAATTTAATGTTTGTCGAAATAGAGAAAATCGAAAGAAAAAAAGTAAAAGTACTGAATTAACGCCGAACTTCTACTGCTTATGGCATTTAAAATATATAGTTTTTTTTTCATTTTTTTGGAAATTGTTTTGAAATTAATTTTGATTCTTCCCACTTTCAATTATATGTTACAATTATACATAAATCTGGTCCACTACTTTTTCTTATAATAACCATTGCTGCGT
>CM053170.1:29291691-29346883 GCA_012977825.3 Pteromalus puparum
TTTTTTTTCCCTTTCTTTTCGACTCCAACAACAAGTCACCTGAAAAGAATGAACTGAGTGAAAGAATGAATGGTATCCAACAACTTACGCACATTGAACCACATTTAACCAACTACCCGAACCCCATGACAAAACGAAACCCAAACGAAAACCAATATAATGAACCCTAAGGACCCAATGAATGTAACATAACCAAGCATGTTAAAAATAAGCAATCCCAAAATTTGCAATACTCGGACTATATTAATTCAAACCAACTTGAATTGTTACAGAATGGACCCCCAAATAATGGACCTGTTGAGCAGCATCACGCTGCTGCTATTCACTCAAGTAGGGACCACTCACCTACTGGTGCAGTTCAGAGGAAATGTGCGAAAGATCAAACGAATCTTTCAAAGCATAGGACCATGCAGCATCACTCAGAAAACTGATTTAGGGGATGCGCAATTAGTTGCAATAAACTATCAAAAAGCTGAAGACACAAAGAAGGCTTTAGAACTACAAAAGTTTGTAAGGATCCCTGAAAACAGCAAGACGTGCACCATCATGCAAAAGAATGATCCAGAGGACACGCAATTAGTCACACTAGAGTACCAGGAGGCTGAACACGCCAAAGAAGTTTCAGACCTAGAAAAATTTGTAAGGACCTCTGAAAATAACAAAACACCCATCAACAATACACCTCATACAACATATACCACCCAAGAAGAAAAAAAAAGGGAAGTAAAAGGATCAATCCTAGGAGAAGGACCATTCAAAGTAACAAGAGTGACTTATCAACCGGACCGCAGAGTGTGCGTACAATACCAGGGCGATACGGAAATGACAAAGAGCCATTTCAGGGGCATAGGACCAGCAAAGATAATAGAAGATGATGCAAACAAATTCACGATCGAATACCAAATGATGAGGCATGTACAAAAGGCACTAATGGTCGTGAGCACGCCCATACATGTCAAATATGAAGAAGATAACATGGACACCCAAAAAATCACGAAGGCACCAAGAAATGAAAAAGCCACAGGACCAGATCAAAACAGACCACCGACAAGGGAGCCCTTCATACCCCTAAAACCAAAAACTCACAGGACCCAAAACAGCCCAAGCAACAACGAACAACAAAACATAATGACCAGGCTACAACTAGTTGGCGAAAAAACACTAGTGGTGAATTATACTGGACCGAGTCACAAGTTGGCACCATACTTCCACAAAATAGGACCCTGTACATTTGAGGAGACATCAAACACATCAGGCCTAGCAGAGGCAGAAATAACATACAGGACAACAAAGGAAGCGGAAAAAGCCCTGGAGATAAAAGATTATAAGTTCTACCAACCGAACTTCCTGATCCCAAAATCAAACATAAGGACCAACCCACCAGAACAATCAAGACCACAAGCTCCCAATAAAAACCAGCGACACGACGATACAGCAGGACTGAGAATATGTGTACAAATACCCCTAGAAGTCACACATGATGAATACATCAATGAATTCACACAATTCGGACCCATTGAATGTATAACTGCTGTGCCAATGAAGGACCAAAAATACGAGGAAAATCCAAAGTATATGGGTTTCATAACATTCTTCACAGAAGAGGATGCCAAAAAAGCCATGAAAGGCTGTGACATGAGATATGGACCAACATGGGCTACTCCAACAAGACTAAGAGAAGGGATGGACCAACAAAGACGAGAACACGATGTCTGCAGGAGAAATGTAGATATTAGATGGTGGAAAGAACACCTGAAAATATGTAGGATTCAAAACGGGGACTTCAAAATTGAACACAAACTATGCAGGAACTTAATTGAATATAGAAACTGGGACCTACATCTCACGTTCTGCCAAAAAGGGACCACAGCAGGAAAATTAGAGAAAACAGAGGAAGCAAAAACAGATGAAAAGGATCAAGAAGAACAAGAACCAGCATCATTATTGGACCAATCCATAGTTGGCAACGAACATTTGATTGACCCCTTGATACCTATGGACCCAAAAGAAGAAGATGACGACACTTTCGACAGGCTAAGCCAAGTTAGCCTGTCCACCAACGCAAGCTTTTAAATTAAGACCAAAATCATTATCTTCATGTCGATAGACAAATTTTTTTTTATTAAAGGACCAATCATGTAACAAAGGACCAAAACTATGAACCATAATAAATATATTTTTGTAATTTTATAAATGGACCCGGACCTTCTATCATGGACCCATCCTCACATACATATATATTCAATTACATGTATGTATCTATATGTAACACTAACATAATATAAGCACAAAACACTAACAAAATGAATTAATTAGATACACGTAAAAATGTTCCAAGTACAATAAGATAGGTTAATTATAATAACAGCGATTTAATACATAAGATAGAATGTATATGACCAATGGACCACGGACCAAAACCAATAGCAAAGTAAGTGAAAACAACGAACAAAAGGAAAGCTCGATAAATTCACACATCTCTTAAATAATCCGAAATAATACGAGGTTTAGACCCACCCACAAACCCAACTGAAAACACAAGGACGTAAAAGTTCAACTAAGATTCATCTCTTTCTAGAAACTCTCTTGGACACTCACATGCATCATAAAAACAAAAGGATGCAAAACAAAAACACTAAAAGAGAACAAAGCCAAACACATGATAAACATCATATAGATCATGTGTAAAGCAATAACTCTCAAATGACTATATATAGAGAGAGAAAGAATGAACAATACCAACGCAAAGACATCACAAATGATGCACGTTCCTTCAAAATGGACCCAATACTTTCGTATTATTTCGGCATATTTTAACTCTTCAAAATTTATCTTTTGTTTAATATATTACCAAGAACGTTGTTATTCACGAGACCATCAAGTACCCGGACCCTTAGGGAACGCGTGGTTTGCCGAGGACGACAAACGTTCTCAAGGGGGGGAGGATGTTATGTGACAACTTTCCCGTAGCTATTATTCGAGATTCTATTTCAAATATAGCTTCGAGAAAGTTCCACATATAAAAAGCATAGCGAGTATTCAAGGCCACTAAAATATCAAGTGACCAAGAATCTCGCTGAGCTAAACACCTTCCCCGCCGACGGCTACTTGCGCGCGTGCGATGCTGCGATTGCAGTTTCGGCGTTTGACCGTTGCCAGGTCCCGTAAGGCCTAATGAGTGCAACAAGCGCCGACGCTGTGACGTAGCGGCGGGGAAGTAAATCTTGGGACAGCGTGGGAGGTCCGGAAGACTTCCGAGCGTCCCCAAGCCAAGCTACTCTGCCACTCCGTGATCGGGCATTGAAGCCGGCGGACCCATAGATTTCATAATAGATTTCAGTACAGATTCGAGTTATAGATTCATAGTTTAAATAAATAAGAGTTCTTAATTCGTTGTTGTTTAAAAGTTATTGATTTGAATTAAATAAAGATTTGGACCGTATAAGTGTAAGAGTACATTCAATTGTCGACGTTGTACAACAACCGAATTTACCCGAAACCAGACTCTTCCATCTTCATTTGTGAGGAGGTTTATTGATTGGAAAACGAGACAAAATCGAGGTAAGAATTTTGATTATTAGAAATATACGATAAAGGGAGGAAGAGAAAATTCGGGTTTGGTGCGCGGACATTCAAAGGTTAGACCAACTTTGAATAGCGTTTCCCTGTACAGGGGAATTGATGCACAAACTCTCTCACAAAAAAAAAAAACAATATTTTAATCAACGGAAAAACCTCTCGGGTTTTTCACGTAACAGGTTAAGTGGTTAGGGTAAACTAGGGTTAAGGTAAAATGCTTGTGTTGCTGATGGTTCTAGTGCCGAGTTGCTTATTTGGCAGACTCGCATGCTTAAAAAAATAACCCTGCTAACCCCATTACCGCCATTGGCTTGTGTTGCAATTGATTCTAGTACCGAGTTTCTTAATCCAAGTAAAGATGCCAAATGAGTCAAACAGAAAAACCAGCTTCGCAGTTAACTTACCTATCATCTTAACGAGGATTATTGGATTAGGGAAATTTTTAAATAACGCTAACTGATTTTAGTATTAAAGTGGGTGCTCAGACGTAAAAAAACATGTTTCTGGCGAAATGTTCTATTGGCGAATTGTCCTACTGACGAAATGCCTATTGGCGAAATCTCCCTGCTGGCGAAATGTCTCTCCTGGTAAAATGTCCGTTTGTACGTAAAACGTCCAGATACGTGACTCATACGTCCTTACATAAATACTCTTTAGAAAGTGCAAAAAAGCGTAATTTTAATTTTTTCGAACAAAAAACCTTCGAAATAAAAGACCTTCAAACAAAAAAAATTTGAAAAAAATTACCGAAAAAAACCCTTAAAAAAAAAAGATGCGAAAAAAATTTTTCGAAAAAATACCCTTTGAAAAAAAACACTTCGAAAAAAAGGCCCTTCGAAAAAACGTATTCGAAATTAACGTCTTTCGAAAAAGTCGTTTCGAAATAATATCCGGATACGACCATCATCATATGGTGATGTCGTTCAAACAAGTCAAGACACATTTTGGTTTAAAAGTCACCGCTGTTCTCAACAACGAATTCCAAATTTTTCTGCCGTCAAGAGTATCTGCGGTACTGCTCAAAGACGAGAAGCTGTTCAATAGTCTGAGTGAACAAACCAACAAACTACAGTTATTATTATTACATATAAAGGAAAAAACGCAGTCGAATTTACAACAACTTGAGAATTACTGTAAAACAAAGGAAAACAAAATAAATACAGAAAGAGAAAAAAGAAAGAAAGAATGTGTTTTTATTTGAAGCTTAGATTAATTCCCAAACTCATTGATGGCGCTGCTTTTCATGTAAGTTGATTGGTNATGCGCTTGGAAAATTATTTGCGCGCATCATCCACCGGAGATCCGGTCATCATATCATTATAAAAAGCAAAAATATTTTTTCAAAAATCGAAAAATGGCAGTGAAATGGTCATAAAATAGTCTGAATCTTAAAAGAAAATGTACTCAAATTCATCAGAAAACATATATGCATGTCCAATCTTATTACGATCGATTACGTGGTTCCAGAATTATAACGGTGTACGTACGCACGCACGCACGCACACACACACACACACACACACACGCACACATACACAAAACTATCTGCACGGACATGTTATACAATCATGAAAGCTCTCAAAATATACTAAGGTTTAATTATCAAATTATATGGTTTAAGAAAATAAATAATGTTCAGTCACACAAGGTATACAGGGTGAGAGTTGAAGAATTTGAATCTTAATATCTTTTAAACTAAACGGTTTCATAAGCTACAAAAAGAACCTAGCCGAAGTAATCAAAAGATCAATCTTTTCCTAAAATTTCAACTCAATTTAAACCTTTTTACTCTCGTAATCGTACGACATAGAAAACCCATTTTTTTTTTAGTTTTTTATTTTTTCTGAATAACTAGTCGCCAAAATGACTTAAAATTTAAATCATATCATTATAAAAAAGCAAAAATATTTTTTCAAAAATAGAAAAATGTCTATAATATGGCCATAAAATGGTCAGACTCATAAAAAAATGACCGAAATTCAGAATTAGAAAAAATATATGCATGTCAAATTTTATTACGATACGTTGCGTGGTTCCAAAATTATGGCGGTAAACGTACATACACGCACACACACACACAGCCATCCGCACGGACATTTTCTAAAAACGTATGATTCGTACTCCAAACACCTCCAAATGCGTTTCTACGAAGCATTAGCGAAACTGAAAATTTTACTATTACAAAGCTTCCTCTTAGGAGAAAGCAAAAACCCTTCGAAATAAAAGGCCTTTGAAAAAAAATGTTTCAAAAAAACGTATTCAAAATTAACGTCTTTCGAAAAAGTCGTTTCGAAATAATATCCGGATACGTCAAACAACAGAAAAGAAATTTAAAAAAATGTATGCGTATGAATATTAAGAATTAAGAGTAACTAATTATTGATATTAATTAGAATGAATATTTAATTATTAAGAAGAAATTTGATTTACTAAAATAAAAGGAATACCGAGACTGTGGAATCCTTAATTCAAAAATCTGTGTTAATAAAGTAGACTACGTATCAATGCTAAGCGTAAAAAGAGAGTGCTTTCGAAAGAAAAAATGTATAAACATTAATCCTCGAAGTAATGAAGCTTGTTGTAGAAATTAGTTAATTAATAAATAAGTAACGCTTACTAATTAATCAACGCTGGGAGGATGAATTATTAAGTTATGCACATATATAATTGTTAATGGTCAGGATCGGTAGAGGAAAGCGAGGAAGCGACACAGTAAATAGGCAACTTTCTGATAGTTATGTAGAGTTTATTAGTGACGAACAAGGCTCTTATTGTTGAGAGGTTTCACACTCAAGGGTACGAGACGGAATGACCGAGCGTCGCACGAAAGCTCTGACCATAGGCCCTACAGTAGAAGGGAGGCGAAAAAGTACATGCGTTGTACCACAGAGGTCGCTCGCATACTGTTGTGTGGAGAAATTAACTCTAACACTTCCGCCATTTCTCACACTTACAAATCAAAATCTATATGGAGAAATGTCAACAAGACCGAGGTTGTCACGCATTTTGTTGAACAAACCTTTCGGCAATGCCTTGGTGAACACATCAGCTTTTTGATCTTTAGACGATACATACACTGCTGAAATATTTCCATTCTCACATCTCTCCTTTAAGAAATGATATCGGTTATCAATGTGTTTGGTTCGTCGATGATTCCTTGAATCTTTTGTTAAACAAATTGCACTTTGATTATCTATGTGCAGTACAATACCCGAATCACAATGATAACCGAGATCAATCAATAACTTCTTTAACCACAGCTCTCTATCAGCTGTGGCAGCAGCAACGTACTCCGACTCAGTCGTGCTGAGTGTTACTAGCTCTTGGCGTCTAGAAGTCTCCAAACACCCAGCATAATCAGAATCGGAGTACCCTACCAAGTTTATAGGTTTTTTATTCGACCTGTACTCCAGACCTAGATTTATTGTACCTTACAAATAAGCTAAAACACGTTTCACTGCTTGCCAGTGGCTGTTATCATATCCATTCTGAAATCGGCTTAAGTAACTAACAATGTACGATATATCAGGTCGAGTAGCCATGGCCAGGTACATAAGTGAACCTATTACTTCGCGGTATGGTGCATTACATTTCCTCACTGCATTCTTATCTGCCGCTTGCAGATGTACATTGGTATCGGCTGACACACATACAGGATTTGCACAAGTCATTCTAAATTTATCAAAAACATGTTCGATATAACAACATTGACTGATAGTCAAGCTTTTCTTAGCTCTGTCCCTGTAAATTTCCACTCCTACAAAATAGCTAGAGTCGCCAATAGTTATTTCGAAATGCTTACGCAATTCGGACAATATGCATTTTAGAACTGAACTGGACTTACAGGCTAATAGGCCATCGTCGACAAACAGAGCAAGGTACACTTTGTATTTTTTATATTCGCCACTAAAAATACATTGGTCTGCTTCGCTTTCACAAAAATTGAATAAATTCAAGAACCGCTTGAATTTTGTATTCCAGCACCGGGGTGCCTGTTTAAGACCATACAGCGACTTGCGTAGTTTGCAAACTACGTCACCATTAAACATGCTCATATCATTACTCTCATTGCACGCTTCGACACTCACACTGCATACTTCACGACTCGCATTCAGACATACTCCCTTGGGCACTTCCATGTATATTTCTTCGTCAAAATCCCCGTAGAGAAATGCTGACTTGACGTCGAAGGTCATGGTGTCCAGGTCTTCTTGTGCGACGTGGGCAAGCAGCACTCGAAGAGAGTCGTAGCGCACTACAGGTGAGAAAGTCTCGGTATAATCCAGTCCCTCCTTCTGAAAAAATCCTCTGGCATATAAACGTGCCTTGAAGGTGGCGTCTTGCTCTCCGGTTCCTGGATTCATTTTAAAAACCCACTTCGAATCTATTGTTCTCATTCCTGGACGTTTTGGAACCAGCTCCCAAGTTTTATTTTTCTCATGCTGTTTCAGCTCGCTCTCGATTGCCTTCCGCCAGTTTTGACCTGTTCTGTTTAAGAAATAAGAATGGGCGAGCGGAGAATTGTCGCATTGCCCGCATTATTCGTCCAAAATTGACAAAAATGATCACTTTTGAACAGGTAAAATTTTGTCTTGGGTTAGCTGTAGGTCGGAACTTATATAATAAAAAACACTTTTGATGACCTAAGAAAATTTTTATATAGCGTTAATAGCAAAAATCGAAAAAAGAACGGAAATACTGAAAAAACGAGAAATAACGATTTTCTTTCGGAGGTAGAGACCTTTAAAATTCATCGTACAGCGCCCTCCTTGCAGCTACTTCATTTTTTTTCATGTATTTAAGCTTTTCAAGGGGTTACAAATTGAAAACTTGAAAGTTGGGAAATTTTGAACCACCCTAATAATCAATCAGACGATACAATTCAACAAGCCTCATAAATGTCCTTTAAAGAAATATCTTTTGCACATAGATGTACTCGGATTTATATCATGTATAAAAGTTTGAAGTATTAATGATCGACTATTAATTAGCATCAAATTTCCTCTGATATCAGAATCAGCTTTCATTATATATCAAGTCCAAGCCTTACCGATTCCAGTGAGATTAGATGCCACTAACGTTGCGGCAGTATATTATGTCGAACCTCGATCACCTTTATTGGGAGTGTCAGAAAATGCCAGTTACGCGTTAACGATAGAGCAATATGAGTAATGCATAGCTACCCCGGACGGAGTGTTCTGCCATCCCACTCAACCTATTACTGTATCGACCGAGTGACATTGATTATAAACAATGCAACGTGAGATATCGAGACGACTTTGTATCATTTTGGAAAACTTCTATTAAAAATCAAGTTTGGATATTTTCTCTTAGTGAACCGAAAGAATTGCAAGTTTTATGTAAGAAAAGATGCAAATATTTAACGGTTAACGCTACGGGGGTATTAAAAGTAAAATCGAGATGCATAGCAATTGCAGGTCGGTATCAACATTCGCGTTGAGCAGTATCTGCGAAATAAAAGTTTGCAGGCATAATTTGATTCGTACCGAGCATCCAAAATTATTTGTGCTAGAAGATTTTCAGGAGAAGACATTTTTATCAAAGGCAAATTCACCCGTAGAGAATTTAGATATTTTCACGTACGTCAATTCAAAATTCGTGTACGTAGAGAGACATTTCAAGAGTCAAATAAACCAAATGTATTATGACCTCTTAAAACATAAGTCCGAATTAGAAAGGCAAATGTTGACTAACGTTCTATCTATAGCGGTTTAGTCACCCGATGAATTCGCGTTTCGTTTAATGAAGGAACCAGGACATATGGCTGTAGTAGCTAGGGAAGTGATTCATTGGTTGAATTACAAGTAGAAGTAAAGCGTCGTGATACAAAAGAATGCTATAATCAATTACCGGTAACTCGAGAAGAAGAAAATTTCTTTCTCTCTCCAAGAACGCGAATTTTAACACAGGCCGGTACACAAATAAGTTGTAGTGGAGCCATGCCACCAATATTCAACATAGGCACTCATTGGTTACAATTTTTACCTGCACCGTCAAGTGTAGCCACCCAAGTGTACCACCGGATACACTACGTCCGCAGACTAAGAGTACTTGGGAGTATGCTACGCCCAGAGCTATAGCAGTAAGCGGAATTTATACTGAATCAGATTTAAATAGGTACAATTATTGTTAATATTCCTCTCCATGATAACAAAATAAGTAAGTTGACGAACAATAGTGGGAGGTAGCCCTTAGGTAATAAATTTACAACAACATCCTTATAAATCTTTGGCAACGTTTCGTCCTATGGAGATTCAGATTTAAATAGTTTACGCGATCATATCATGTTTCCTCTAGAAAAATCCTTGGTTTTGAATCAATTTTTAGATCCCGAAGTATTAGACTTGCAAATAACACTTGGAACCATTTATGGGGACGCTTTTTAACATTTAAAACCGCTAGTGCTGAAATAGGTACAACATAATATTGAAATGTTAAATGACACTTACATGAATACGCTATCTATAGTGTGTACGATTGGTCTATTCATCTTCTAGGATCGATATGAAATTCAGTGAGACAATTACTATGTGGGTACAAGAAAACCGGACAAACCGCAAACGTATAAACGACAATCGGAAAAAAAGGACACTCCGAAAAAAAACGTCAATTCAATTTATGACGACGTAGAAGGGACATCGGTCGTTGTAGACGACAAGATCAAGAGTCATCGGACAATTTAAGAAATAACGAAATTTACTATTCATGAGCAAAAATATCACTACCGTGATATTTTTGCTTCCTCCTAGAGGAAACTTTGTAATAGTAAAATTTTCAGTTTCGCTAAAACTTCATATAGAAGCATGTTTTTAGATGTTAGAAGTTCGAATTACGTGTTTTTAGGAAATGTCCGTATGGATGTGTGTGTGTGTGTGTGTGTGTGTGTGTGTGTGTGTGTGTACCGTGATATTTCTGAAACTACTACTCCGTCAATATCAATCAAATTTGACATGCATATCTATTTTTGTCTTGATTACGGGCTTAAAAAGGCCTTATGGCACTTGAGATTTTGGGTGTTATTTTATGTGTTTTTGCTAAGTTCATTGCGCAGCTTTGAAACCCCTATGGTTCTTAAGATATCAAGGTTTGAATTTTTTTTTGAAAATTTTTTGATTCCTTATATCTCTAAAACAATGTAGTCAAATGCTTCAAAATTTTATCTGGTGATTCACCATAAACGAAGATATCTGCTGTTAGAATTTCAAACGATTTCGTTGAGCGGTTCTTAAGTAAAGAGCTGAAATGTAAAAACCGACTCGGCTTCGCCTCGGGAAACAACGCGCGGCGCTGGCAACTGGTCTGTCAAAATTATCTTTCGAGAGGTTTTATGCTGCAAGGCTTTCCTCTCTCTCCGAGCCTAATAAATCTATTTCTTGTGGCGCAAATGTAAGTTATTTATTTTACCTAATACCGTTAATTTTAAAATCCTGAAACAACGGGAACATTTCATGTCGGAGCCTTTTCGGCCAACCCTCAATTCAGGGATTTACAAATGCGTGCTGACCTTTGGTTCGCATAAAAATTCTCAGTCAAGCGAAAATTCTAGAAAGTCGTCCTCTTTACTCAGATCAAAAGCAGTATGCGTTCTTATTGGTAACTGCAGCTTCTCCAAAATATACTTCTTAGACCGTAGTTATTTACCGCAAATATTATTTCCTAGTTACAGAATCTTTCGTAGCTGGGATTCTTATTGGCACTTTATCTCTGGCTGGTAATTTAAAGGCTGTTTTTCCGTGCGACATAAACCCTTAGACCTGAAAGGATTCTTCGGTAATTCCAACGTTTCTGGTTCAATATTTTCATTTTCATATAAAAATTCTTACTTCATGTAGTACGTATGAAGTAGCACTTTTGATCGGTGGCTTCGTTGATTTCGTAGGTCCATATTTTTCGTCCAAATCTACCTTGTTTCCCGGGAATACCTTATATACAAACGGAACTGAAGTTATAGGTTGACTTTCAGCTATCAAGACTTTGTCCATATACATGATGGTTACTTTCTCGTGGTGCAGAAACGGCACCAGCAGACGACTCATTTATAGTTTACATGAGAGCGAAAGAGAGAGAGAAAGTGAGAGAGTAGACCCATGACAACCCGCACGAGAGCGAGCGAGAGACGGAACTCACCGCGTAGCCCGTCAGTGCGAGAGAGAGGATAAGACTTCCACTGCTCGCAAAAGTGAGAGCGAGAGGAGCACCACGTTGCCGCGCACACACCGCTAGGCCACTGAGCGCAAGAGAGAGAGAGAGAGCCGCCGCCGCCTGGGAGGGGAGCAGCCTACTATCTCGCTCACTTCGGCGCGCAACCTAGAAGACCATGTGCGGCCGAAGTTGTTCGATTTCCGCTGCGCAGAGAAAAGATGGCGCTACGGCGGAACGGCCTGACCATTGACAAAGTCTGATGCGGTGGAAAGGACGCTCATAGGCCGAGGCAGCCTGTAGCGACCAATCAACATCGGAGAAGGCGGAAGATCTTCACCGGGCCCATTGGCGTCGTTGGAATCGACGCGCCAGCCATATTGACGGGACTCTGAGTCTGCCCTCGCGTACGTACGTGAAGACGTCCTTTCGCGAGCTCCGACTTTCTTCGACCTGTTTCTCGAGACGAAAAATACATAGCTGTACTATGTTATCGTCACGACTTTCTCCTCGCAAAATCACCTGGCGAAAATTATAATTCGCGATTCGAGACGGAAGTTGAGGCGTCGTTCGACGAATTATATTCACGGCCCAGTCAGAGGTGAAGCCAAGGGAGATTTCAAGGCCATGGCGGAGCTGAGCACAGTGAAGCTCACAGTGGCGTCACAAGTCTCCGAGCGTACAATGTGTGACCGAGAAGTAAATAATAATTCCTATAATTCGCGCAATTCAAAGCGCGCGAATTATAGGAAAAGAAAGTCACGAGTTGGTTTTTATGAACTGTGATTCAGATCGCATGTCTCGGTGGTAGAAGATCTTAGCTTTTGTGATTGGACGGGCGTGCGAGCTCATTAGAGCACATTTCTGTAAATTATAGGATAGTTAGTTGTAATTTGAAGTCGAGTGCTCGTGTGAGAACAAGTAGTTTTTTAGTTAGATAACGATCAATTAGCGAGTGGTTTGATAAATACGCTATTCTCGATTAAAGAAGTAATTGTAAATTATCTTGGGTTGTAACGAGTGAGCATCGCGTTAGTGAATAAATTCGAAATCGACAATACATGTATTATTCGAAAACAAGTGACGCGAATAAAATCGAATTATTTTAAATTGATGTGTTTGTATGAAAGTGGAGTGTGAGCGCTGTGACGTGTATTGGTATTTGATAATTATGCGCATTTATTAAGACATCTAGAGTAGGTACTATAGGTTAGTTCAGGGATATTTCCAGGCATCGCTGAAGGTTCTCGCGACCTCAAAGAAGATCCCCGAAATTGATTAGTTTATTTTGGATAGTTTAGGAATCAGTCTAGTTTTTCATACAAATTTTAAGTATTTTTATTTATGCATGAGACCTTTTCCTCCCACACACATATAAACCGGATTATCGTTCAGTAATAAGGCCGACCGATCTAAATAACTAAACTGGTGACTAAGCGATTGAACAGTTGCACGGAAAGTTTCTCTTTAACGTACTTGCGTGGGGGGTCATTTGCACTGTTACACCTTATTATAGACAACTTTACCGTACCTTATGCGACTATGCTCTTCGGTGGGATTTCCATAATAAGCATGAAATCATTTTGTTTTATCACAGTTTTTGGTTTTAATGAGCTGTGCTTGACGGCGTTTATCTGAGACCCAGTGTCTATTATATATATGGCCTTGAGTTCTACTAACTGACCTACCCGCAGTTTTATGGACGAAGTCGTTCGGTCTGCGAACGTGATTCGTATTATTTGTGTTGGATATTCTCTTGGATTGTCGTTCTCAGGCTCATTGAACGCTGTTGAAATGATGAACTCATCGCCGCATCCTTCCGATAAGCCGCTTTCCAGTTTAAATGATTCTTGTCGCCGCGGTATGGCGAACCTGCTCTGGATCTGTCCAATTTAGGATCATCAACCGGTTCTCTGGTTTTAAGTAAGGTTGATGATAAGTCCATGCCGGGCATAGGCGGTTGCGTAGGATATGGAATGTAAGGATTCATGTATGGATAAGGAAACGTAGAATTGCCCGGCGATACGATCCTATCATTGGTGGATACAGATGTACGTGGTGTCCTTGCTGCATCATTTCTGGAGAATAACTCGACACCGGAGACACTGAACGGCTTCTGGACTGACCAGCTATCCGCTTTAAGGGGACAAACCACCTTTGAACTTTGAAAAAATCGTTTTTTTTTTATTACTTATTTTGATGAGAAATTTACCGTAGAATACGCTCCCGAAACCCGTTTATCGAAACAAAATTTTCTCGCAAAGTTATACGCAAAATTTTAAAACAAAATTTTTATCAGTTTTTCGTCAAATTGCGTATTTTTCATTTTTTGTCTAATATGGCTTATAATTTTAATTTTAAGTTTTGTAATTTTAATCTGAAAAAAATTTTTATCGTAGATATTAAACATACTTTTTTTTACCGTAGTATATACGCAATACTCGGCGTATATATTTTAGTAAACATATTTGAGTGTATTAATTAGATTTTTTTGCATTTTTTCGAGATAAATTTCTAATTTTGCTTCTTATATATGGCTCCTATTAAAACGTAGGGACATTTACTTGAATTCAAATATTGCGCGCCCGCGCGCTATCTGTAGGAAGGTTATAGTCAACGTGTTGGAAAAGGACAGAGCGACCGTTCTGCTTTTCCGCTAGCAGACAGAAAATATTTCAAAACACAGCTGGTATAACCCTGGTATGTGTTTTACACTGAATAAACACAGCTGATGTATAAGTGTATAAAAATAGCTAATATTTTTTACAATTTTGTTTAAATTAATGTAAGTAGTGTTACTGATAAGTGTAGTGTCTTTGGGGTATATATATTACTAAGATTCTTGAAATAATCAAATATTTTAAAATTGCTTCATCGTATATTCTTGAAAGTTGGTATGCTATGCCTGAGAGTATTTTGCTTCAGAAATTACCAGTTCTTTTGAGTTTTGACCGAGCACAAGATATACTAGGCTCTCAAAAGATGGGTTTGCCGCGACTGCTTCTAAAAAAAATTGATATTCCACTATCTGCAAAGCTATGAAAAGTAGAAAATAATGTTGCAAAACACTCCCAGGCATAGCATACCAATATACAACAATAGGCGATGAACCAATTTTTATTTATAACACTTTTTAACTGAACACCTTCAAATAATCATATATTTCAAATGTGATTCATTGCCTATTGTTGTAAAATATTTGATTATTTCAATTAGTAAAAAAATGTAGCTATAGCTTATAGCTGATAACTCTAAAAAAAGAACAAAGTGAAGTGTTTTTGATGTGAAACATCTAATGGCGCGGCTCGGGGGTTCAACCGAATCGTTTTGCCGTGACGCTTCCCCTCTCGTGCCTCTACAGTGCGCTCCCCTCTCCGCCTCTCTCTTGCCTCTACAGCGCGCTCACCTCTCCTCCTCTATAGCGCGCTCCTCTATACTGGAGAGAGAGAGAGAGAGAGAGAGAGTATGTATGCGATTGGGCTCAAATTTTGTGGAGATGCTTGTTGGAGGAGTACTTTCAGTATGAACGGAGGGATTTTCAATTGAAGCAGTAGAATTTATTTAACACCTATAAAAGTGATAAAATTATTGAAAAATAGGTGTAACATTGCAATTATTTAAACAAAAAGATACTTCTATTCGCTCAAATCAAAATCCCTCCGCTCATACTGAAAGTACACGTATAAAGAGTATCTCTACAAAATTTGAGCCCAATCCAACCATGCGTACACTTGGAATCTTACGGACAGTGAAAAGAGTCATCGTATACAGTCTGGTTTGCCAGTGAGGCATATCAGGTTGAACTGAGGTAAAAATTTAGATATTTAATGTTTTTCATGTGTACTTTCATATGAAAAAACTCTTTTTCGAATGTATATTAAAATTAAAATGCTATGTTCAATTTTTTGTTTCAGTTTTCAAAGGTGGTTTGTCCCCTTAATATGCTTGCAGGACCCGTGGGTTCGGGTGCATTTGCATAGCTAAATTGTGGAGAAGCGTTTATCCTTTTTTTCTCAATAGTAGCCCTGGGGAAGTGTGTATCGGTTGTATCATATTTATAATTTACTTCATTTCGCTTCGGCTCTGGATTGTTAAAATTGACCTTCAGGATGTTACTTTCCGAGTCGTCGTGTTTTCGGTGCGGCGCGGACTGCTGATAGTTCCCGGTGTTGTCTCTTTCGTTTGGGACTTGGTCTGGTTTACAATACACATAGTGTACCTTAGGGTATAAATGAACTTCGCCAAACATCTTAATTCTAGCCTTCTCATACTTTAGTATAGTGTTCAATGCGGCTGTCAACGCTTGTGGTGCTGTGTCCATGATACCTGTTTGCCAACCGTCAAGTAGGCTGTTGACAAAAGATTCAAGCGCTAGCAACTCCAGGTGTGGCCTTTGGTCAACTGCAGATTGTATGGCTGTCAGTCCTTCCTTTACAACTGATGTGGCGTTATTTATTAAGGCGTTTAGCCGTCTATAGTATTGCCGGACATTCTCGCTTTTCCTCATTAAAGCTGCTTGAATTTTGTTTAAGTAATATCCGTAAGATCTTGAAAGGGCGAAAAAATCTCGGAGATGATTCATGAGATTGGCTAACGTTTGGAAAGTATTACCCTCCAGCGATTGCTTCGCTTTGCCCTTCGATCGGGATATCACAAACCTTAAAAATTGAGGTACTTCTTCTGCTGGGAGCAATACATGTCTGACTAGCCTCTAACACGCTGCGGGACACGTCCAGCATTTGTCGGTATCATTCTGCTTGCTTATTACATAAAAAATTTTCTAGCTTTGACAAAAATTTCGAATAATTTTTACTTCTAAATTTCTAAGATGTCTAAAATTCTCTTCAAAGCTTCTAAGTTAATTTCTTCTGAAAACTGCTAAATTCTAGTCTAATTATACTTCTAAAAAGTTCAAAATTTTAGAAATTGCTGCTTAGTAACAATGGCTAGTTCTTCACGAGGAATGCCATCAAGAGGCTTGCGTCCAGAAGCCATGTTGGAACCAAGATGTTCATTCTTTCGCCATATGTTTAGAAATATAAGGATTTTGAAGACAAGACTTTGATAAAATATTATATGACATTTCATATCTTGTACTTATTATTGTAAATATCATACAATATTATACAGAATATAGTACTTTATATTTACTAGGACATTAAACTTAAATAAACTTATATTAAAAAAATATGTTTGTAGCTTTAATATCATCACACAAAATTGGAATTATTAAAATTATATAGAAATAGTTAAATAACAACCAAAAGTAGATTTAATCAGAAGTGTTTGCACAATAATAACTATCAAAATTTGAGGGATTCTGCAAATAAAGCTGCTATTGCTTGAACTTTATCTCCATTAAATCTCCGAAGCTCAAAAATAACTTGATTTCTTGGAAAACCAAGTGCTGTTATTTCTTCTACGGTAGTTTCTGTGAATGGATCAGATATTCCAACGAGCCCATCAATACAAGCCTTATTAAAAACTTGTTTTTCTTCATGACTGTTATTGATTCCATTACCTATAACAAAAAAAATGAATAAATTATGCAATGAAAATCACACTTGCATGCCATGTTTCATTATTGTAAATTTTATATTCAAACCATAATAAAAGATTATTATGTCTTACAAAAGACAAGTTAACGTCACTTCTTTGGCAAACCAGTGCTATGACCTACATTAATTATTGTTGTAAGGAATAATCGCTTTTAATTAAATTAGGAATTTTCTCAAAAAGTAGCTCAATAATTATAACGAGAGAAATTTGACATGCAATTAAGTCTTGCAGCTCAGCTAAAAGGCCATATTGAATAACATAAAATAAGGTCTAAACTTTGAAAGTAAACTCCTCAAAGTTGTGAACTTCAAAATTACTTTTTTCAAAAGTGTGAACCTTAAAATTACACTCGTATGGAGAGTAAACCATTAAAATTACACTTTAGAAAAGTGTCAAAGTCCAACCGCTAATTTGAAAAACGTAAATCATGACTTGTATACTTCATGTAAAGAATAAATCTAAAACATTAAACATTCAAAAAGTCAGAATGCATCTTGTAGACCGCATGTCCACGTGTCAAGACGTTCCCATCGAAGTTAATACATCAATGAAAAATCAGACACTCCCTGTTAAAGATGTCCTGGTGTCAGGACGATACCCAGGTAGACGTAACATTGTCTGCGGAGAAAAGCACTATGGGTAAATGTCGATACATAAGCTATAAGCGGGTGCAAATATTAGGAATAAGGTGATACGAGAAAGGAAAACACTGTAGTTTATGAGAAAGATAAATGTGGCTTTATTCGGTAACTAAACTTAACTTGGGCGAAAGAAAAAAACTTGGCGTGGGTGAGAAAGCGTGTAGCTAGCTCGACGAGCGCGCAAGAAGGAAGTCTGCACACGGTCATCTCTGTGGAGTTAATTTGTAACATGAAAAGTATGTCAATTTCCCAGCACTAGTTTGGTTAGTCTATTATGACTATCAGAGGGCAAAGGTTTAGTGAAGATGTCTGCCCTTTGCTCCTTTGATTTAACCCATTCTATCATTACATAGCCCAATTAAGCACATTGCTTAACGTAGTTCTCACATATCCCCGACATATGCCTGAGTTTGTTACTTCCATCCATCTGTGTGCAAGCTATTGCTGCTTTGTTATCGCACCACAAGGTGAAAGGAAAGTACATCATGCCTGAAATTACTTTCAGTGATAGGCACATGCTGATTGACTCTCTGCAAACATCACTCATAGCCACATACTCGGCTTGGCATGTTGACAGGGCTACATAGATCTGTTTGTGCGTTCTCCATGCTATCGTGTCTCCGTATAACGTAACTGCATGACCGCTAGTAGTAAGTGAGTCCTTGCAATCTGCAAAGCTTGCGTCTGAAAAAAACTCCATTCCCTCTTTTAAACCTTTGTATGTCAGTTGTCAACTCGCAGAGTAGGTGATGTACTTAAACAGCCTGGTAACCATTTTCCATTCGTTTTCGGTTGGGTTCTGCTGATGTCTACTCAGGACGTTGACGGCGTAGGCCAGGTCTGGTCTTGTACCTGATACGAGATACATCAAAGAACCCACAACTTCTTGGTTTTCTCGTTGGTTTATGACTTTTTCATCACTTGGTTCATTCTCTCGTTGCTTCCTTTGCTTGTTAAGTAACTTGATTTGTTACCATTGGAGTCGGTTGGCTTTTAGCTTGTGCATATCCAAATTTCGTCTGCATCGTATTTATAAACTTGATCTGGTCCAATCTTGTAATCTTGAATTTCTTACTTAATTCTTTGTGTACTTCTCTTATCTTGGGTTCGTTATTGCCTGTCAACAAGTAACCTGTGTCAGTAAATCCTACCAACACCGTTTTGATTGATCATTTGTCGAATTTTGTCTCCTGTTGTCATTGGACCTTCGTGAAGGTCACGCATCCAAATCTTCGGAACTGATTGATGTACACTTTTGATTCAGGATTATCGGTGTATTGATTCAGGATCACGAGTATCGGTGATTTAAAGTCAATAGACTTATGAGGCGTCAGATTGTACAGGTATACATCAACTTTCAGTACTAGATCCCAGGCATTCGCTGGCAATCTTGAATCATACATCAGAGCTCTTGTAATTTTCTGAATCGTCTGATTGTAGCGTTCCGCGATGCTGTTTAGCTGCGGTGTGTATGGGCAAACTGTTCTCAGTTCCGCACCATATTTATCCGAAACCTCCTTAGTCTTTCCGCTGGTAAATTCAGTGCCTTGATCGCAGTCTAGGTAACAGAATTTTTCGTCCTTTCCGCATATATTTTGACACTTCGCTACGAAGCCGTCGATACACTCAGCGGCGTTTGACTTATGCTTCACTGGGTAGGCCATTGCAAAATGTGAATAATCCACCAACACCACTATAAACGTGCAGCCTTTAGGGTGTGTAGCTGGTGTAATAGGTCCCATTGTGTCAGCGCTGGTTCTTTGCCATTTCCTTATCGTTTTCGAACTTCGGTCTATTCATTTTCGCTACCTTACATATCTCGCAATCTTTCAAACACACTCCGTGATCATTCTCCCGAAATTCCTTAATATTCGGGTACAACTTTCCTAAAACTTTTACTTTATTCAGAGACGTATGTCCTAACCTAATGTGCCACAAATTCATAGTGTTTATCACATTTGTCGACTTATCTGTATTACCATCGCCTTGATTCATCGGAACTGCCCTTTCCTTTTCATCGTTAAATGTAACCTTTTTCTTGATAGCCCTGTTGTCGCTTTTATGAGAGACCAGTGCATCTTTATGTATCACTTGACTTTTATCAGCTTTTGATTTTAAATCAATCGTCCAAAAGAAATCTTTAGTCGTTCCTTCTAGAATCTTTACTTTTGTGTTCGGTTCATAAACATTTATGGTTTTCCTAGATACACACATAGGCCCTGATCTATGAACTGTTTGAGTGACAGCAAGTTTTTACTCAGATTTTCCGCGTATATTACTTTATCTAAACTTCTTACTTTACCATTTGACAATTCAAATTTCACTCGACCTTGATTCGTTGACTTTATACTAGATCTTTTATCTTTATTCGCACAACCTATTACGCACTCTGCTTTTTCATGCAGTTGCGTCAGAATGAGTTTGGAATTTGTCATATGGTCAGTTGCATCCAAATCTACGATAAACTTTTGTGTCATGCTGTCATACTCATTCAGATTCACATACATGCATACGGAATCGGTGATTGCGTTACCTCTTGCTGGTATAGGTGAGCGGTTGTTAGATCGTCTGAACGGCGACTTGGACGGCGACTTGGCGAAGTGTCCCACGTTACGACTAGGAGATTTGCTCTCGTGTCTTCTCTGCTTTCGCTTCGGTGACAAGCTCCTTTTCCTTTCAAACGTTCTCTTCCGTAAGAATCCCTTCTTTGGTTCTTTGCAATCTTTAGCAATGCGGTCGAACTTATTGCAGTTGAAGCACTTGCTCGTCCTGCGAGCAGTCGGCGGTGACATGACTTTGTCTGCCACACCTTTCGCATCGCTTAGTCGGTCTTTCCCGGCTTTTGGATCGTCCCCCGGTTGAATGGCTACTCCTATCGTCTCTGACGGCTTCGAACAGAGCAGACGTTCCAGTATATCTCTGGTGTGAGTTGTCAATATAAAAAATCAAATCTTTTAGTTAATTGTACGTGTATTTCCTACCCGTACTACGGCTGGCTATGTTTTTGGCCGTGCTAATCTCCGGGTAGGCTTGCTCTACAGCGTTGTAAAACAGGTTTTTTGTAACCATGCACGATTTTCGCGTTTTTCGTACCTATTAAGCGGGCGTAAAGTACCATTTTTTTACCGGCGGGCAAAAAAAGTTGGCAGCGGGCAAAAAAAGTAAGCAGCGGGCAAAAAAAATTTTTTTTGCCCGCTCCTGACTTATTTTGCCCGCTGACAAAATTTTGTTTGAAAATGCAAATTTTGAGTTTCTGAGTCGTATTTTTTTAATATTTATAGGTGTGTAGTGGCCGTGTAAAAAAAGGCTTCTTTACTCCCGCTTTATAGCCATGAAAAACGCGAAAATCAATACATGCGTCACAAAAAATATGGTGTGCACCAAGGGCTAAGTGGGCTTTTTGACCTCGTGTGGTTGCAGTACTCGTCTTTGGCTCGGTACGCACTCGCCTTCGGCTTGTGCTACCTAGCCTTCGACTCGTACTGCAAACTCCACACTCGGTCTAAAAAAGCCCATTTTACGCCCTTGGTACACAATATATTATTTCTTTGCTGTTTAGGTCATTTTATCTATTCCATCATTGCTCATCAACGCAGATTCTTTGTCTTTGTTGAACTTTAGATTGAACAACCGTCTTTGAGCTGTCTGTGCATTGGTTCGAAATTCGTTCCTTTTCATTTCTTTGATCTTATCCAGTAGTTCTACCTGTCCTTAATGTTCATCGTGTACTGATGGTATTTGTTATCTATTCTGTTCAGAATAATTTACCTTACAACATTCCTGTCATGTTCAATTTCACCTTGACTTATCAGACCGAATGCCTGATTTTCAAAGAGATAAAATAGCTTGCGTGACTTCAGTTCCGAGAATAAGAAATCCTCGAATGGAGCGAACTCTGAATCTAACTTTAATCTGTACGTTCGCGTGATGTTAGTTTGCTTGAGTTTCGTATCATTCATACTCGTGTTAAACCGATTCACAGACCTAGACTGATTCAAATTATTTAATCGTATCAAATTGAGATCATAAAATCGTTTACTTACGTCCATGCCTTCAGGCAATCTTACGTCATTAAACCTGGTTCCCAGGTGTTCAGCAGATTCCTTGCGCCAATCCTTGTATGGAGGCAGGTCATAGGTCATAGGTCCGTGTTCACGTTTATGTCATCATTCTAATAGTATGGGTCGAAAATACGCGCTCTAGGCATAAGGGTGGGAGAGCCTTTGAAATCCGTGCTTGTGAAGTCTCGGAATCCTGGTGTCTGAAGTGCAGACTGTTTGCCATTCACAGCGCGGAAGCCGCGTCCGCATCTTCTCGGGAGCAGCTTGAATAGCTCGTCAAGACGTATATTGCTGGTGACCTTTGGCTTGTTGACCGTGCTCTGATCTTTGAGCCTCAGATCGTTCACGAACTTCGTCAGGGTACTTATGTCCGATTTGAACGTCTTGGTCAGCATTTCCAGGTTTGCATTCACCCTGGCGTACTCTTTCGCGACAGATGACGGTCCATTAACCAGTCTGCTGTTGAGATTGACCTGAATTTTCGTACTTTCTTGCAGCAGGCGGATGAGGTCGTCCATATTGCCTTTCGCAACACCTTGTTGCGTATGCATGGGCGTCAACGTAGTCGCTCCTGTTCCCTCTACCTTGCTGCAGTGGCTTACAGGTCCTCTTAACCCTACCACTTGGTCCTTGGCTACCTTTAGAATTCCCAGCATTTTTGCTGATTCTTTCAGTGTGAGGATGTTCTTATCTGTAAATACACACAAACACTAGTCTGCGGTTGAGAGAATACTCTTGCAAAGCTCCCGATACTTTGTGCACAACCAGCGGGCTACCGTGCAATCAGTTAAGGCACTATCTAAAAGAAAGCTCGCCAAGCAACCTAGTCTCTTTTTGTAGAATGTGTGCCAAAGTACGGCTCCTGCCGTTTGAGACCCACTGAGCACGAGAACAGGTGGCAGATCAGTGTGAGAATCTGATTTTGATTGAGCGTGGGACACTGACTAAGTGTCTGTACGTGCGCACGTACCAAGTCAAAAAGATCACAGATCCGCACATACTTTTACATACATAACCATATAATCGTCATACATTATACTTAGATAAGACTTCATTACATAGCATCAGCCTTTTATACGTGCTTGCTACTATCCAGATGTTTCCACTCTAGAGTATCAACCAAGTTCCTCGTCAGGTCAGTCGTGGTACAGTTCGTAGTGATCCAGAATCTTTTCTCGTATTTCTTCCCAGTTTAAGCTTGAGCTTGTATCTGTTGAAACATTTAGTAATGAATATTCAGCATTTAAACCGTCTTTCCCC
Organism: Pteromalus puparum; assembly: GCA_012977825.3. Lineage (NCBI taxonomy): Eukaryota > Metazoa > Arthropoda > Insecta > Hymenoptera > Pteromalidae > Pteromalus > Pteromalus puparum. Next base: position 29,314,952 of record CM053170.1, read on the forward strand.
TTGCCCACATAATTTGCAAATGATTTGCGTTTTGTTAATTTACTTAATCAATTCATTCCAGAGTTTGCTTACACACCAGCAGCCCCACCCAAGCGGTGTCTGCAAGCAGCGCAGCACACAGGCAGACTTACACTAGATGTGCAAGCTTACGTTCGCTTGTATTGCATCTTTCTCTTTATACATGAGTTCTTCTTGTTTAGTTAATTCATTAGATTAATTAATTGCTGAATGTGTTTATATGCCAGCGGCCCCTACTACGCGGTGTCTGCTGGCAGTATAGTACGCAGGCAGGCTCACACTAGGCACATAAGCGTACGTGGTCAATTTATACTTTTTCGCGTATATTGAGAGTGGTCACGTGACCTGCACGTCTGCGCACGGACCGTTTGCAGCTCTCGCTTTATCATGCGTGTCGAATTTTTCGCGTGTACCGTGCGTATTCTTACGACATGTTTATAGATATACATATATCTATACGAATGGTATTGGAAATGGGTGAATAAAATGAAATGAAACTGAGAATGTTTTACTTCGACTTTGAATTTATTCTGAGAGCACAGAGAAATAGGCACGTCCGATCGCTACAAGGAGCTGCCAGAGACTAAGGGCTGCTGAGGGCTAGAGTGACCGGCAAGCTATCGGTAATGCAAGGGAATGCATTCCGCTGCTCCGTCTGCTGCTTAAGCCTAAAACAATGGTCCCGTTCTTATAACTGCATGCGGGCTCCAGATGGCTAAGCTCTCCATAAAATCGGAGACGAGCGACGCGTCGCAGCGCGTCGCATCGAAACCCGAACCACTCATAAAACTATAAATCGGGAAACGGATTTACTTTCCCCGCCTCAGCTTTCTACATCTGTTTAGGATTTGTTTTTTGAAACATAAAAACTAGCAATTTCAACAAATGGTCTCGAAGCTGTATTGTGTACGTGAGCTATCGGCCGTGAAAGCACTCGCGCGTAGATACAGCATGGTAGGGGGACAGTTTTCCTAAAAAAGTTTTCCGAATGATTTTTTTTCCTAAAGCCCGTTTTTCTTAATAATTTCTTTTCCTTAAGCACATTTTTCCAAAAATATATAATTTATAATAATGGTACACTATTGTGTAAATGTTCCAATACTTTTTCGATGCTTACCTTCACATTTAGAATTCATTTGTTTATAAACGTTAGGTTAGTTGGTTCAGTTAACATTTGGAAATTGTTCAGCTTCGACGTCAAATTATTGTTAAAATATTGAAAATTTTACGTGAACTATGGCGGCTGCTTATACTTCTGTTGGACTTATTCCCGCTAGAAAAGGATTTATTTTGCATGTAGATGGTTTGTAGGAGGAGAACGAGTCGGAAAACGAAAAAGAGTAGACGACGGGACTCGAACTCACGGACCCGAGGTTGCGAAGCCTGTGCTCTAACCACTGAGCTAACGTCTACGATGCATTCGAATGCGCTGCATCGTAGTACGACTCAGCTGCTCGACTCTTATCGCTGACTCGTCTCGCGGCTCGCGTTGCAGACGTTGCGTCTGTGACAATTAACATTAAATTGTTTAAAAAATGTATTAAACAAACATATAAACTTAAAAAAACTATAGAGAACAATAAACAATTTTTATATGTACCAAATACCAGGTGCAACATGTCTCCGAAGGCCAAAATTCACAATTTCCATTTTTTCACTCACTTCAGCCTTAATTCAGTTCTAGGCATCGAAGAGCACTAAAACTTTACAAACATGTTTGAAATACACATAGTTCTGATATGAGTGTGGGGATTTGAAAGTAAATTCAATCTTAAAAAGTTATCTTCAATTTAGACAAAATATTTGCTTAAAAATGTTAAAAATGACAAGATTGAATTTACTTACAAATCCTCACGCTTATATCAGAACTGAAAATTGTGAATTTTGGCCTTCGGAGACATGTTGCACCTGGTATTTGGTACGTATACATATAAAATTTGTTTTTTGTTCTCTATAGTTTTTGAGTTTACATATTTGTTTAAAACATTTTTTAAACAATTTAATGTTAATATAAAAAAAAATCAGATTTTTCATTTTTTGATAATTTAAGGTGATTAGGTCCCCTTAACCCGTTTTTCGCCAGACGTTCGGCTTTATTACATTTTTTTTTTATTCACTTCACTTTACTTTTATTTTTACTCTCGTGCATTTATTTCACTTCCAAACCGAGACTTTATCAAAAGGAATCGGGATTAAACCAAAAACGCGTTTTTCTTGGTTCTGCGTATTACGTCCCTTTATGTATGCTTGGTGTACTTACAGGTGGTTTGTGGATTTTCCCACTTATATTGGCTTTTTGCCATCGTGAGTCCTGGATTCACCGGTGACCTTTGTGTTCCAGACCTTAGCTTCTTTGTGTACAACGTTTGCGTGTCATTTCCTGGGAGGCAGGCTTGAACTCGTCCTTGGCTTCGTCGTGTGTGCAGCGTGTTCGTGGCGTTCACTGGGAAGCGACGCGTGCTTTTTCTCGGCTACCACGTCGAGTGTAGATCGTGGTCCTTTTCGTATCACTTTAACTATCACTTTTCGCGCAGTAGAAGCGTGCTGGGCCCATAACCTGTCGGTATATAAGCTATAAGCGGACGCAAATATTAGGAATAAGGTGATACGAGAAAGGAAAACACTGTAGTTTATGAGAAAGATAAACGTGGCTTTATTCGGTAACTGAACTTAACGTGGACAAAAGAAAGAGACTTGGCGTGGCTGAGAAAGCGTGTGGCTTGCTCGACAAGCGTGCAAGAACTTAGTCGGTGAACGGAGCGCGACAGACATTCTCTGCAGACGATGTTCAGGTTGTAACTGAGGTTTTTGTCCAGTTACTATAGGGTCGATTTTCCCCGACCGGGACTTTCTTTTATCCGCGACTCTTTGTTTCCTGGTGTGAGGGATTTACAAGGTGATGTGCTCGGCTAGCTGCAGCCTCGAGAGTTAGGCCTAATAAACTTATATATTATATCAAGCTTATACGTCTACAAAGAGATATCTACGATTACAAAATAAAGCGAGATACCCGTTGTCAAAGGTAGCCGTGACCAAAGACTAGATATTCCGCGTGACTTGCGCGCGTCTCAAGACTCAAGAAACAATTCACTTTGCCGTGTAGTGGTTTAGAGCTCCTTGTCTGCTGTTGTTTCTGAGCTTATTTTTGAGCTTAAGGAGGCTGGAACTCGCTATCTGCTTTCTCCGTTGTTTCCATCTGAAAGTCTTATAGATCCTAACCTCAAAACTTTCACCCGGGCTTCACGCCATTAACTGTGTAACGCTGGTGGAAGAGGATGTAGCTACACCTTAAGGGTATAGCCGGAAAAATTAAGGCTCAGCTTGAACAGCTGCTGGCGAGTGGCGCACTAATCGGATGCTCCGGCGCTGGACACTGAGACCATACAGCTTTGCAAAGTTAACACGAAAATTCAGGCCCAATTGGATGGTGTTGTTTCGTACCAAGCAAAGCTCTCAACAGAATTGATCATAACCGGCCTGACTTTTTCAGAGACGACATCATTAGGACACCTTGCCTATGTAGCTCTTCGGCCCTTGGACCCTGAGCTAACGGAAAAAGACATTATTTCTGTACGACCCTTGGGAAAGGTGAGAGCAGCTCGTAATGATGCTGCAGGCGCTTCTGATGTGAGCCTTGGAGCAAGCAGCGTGCCGATCTCTGCTAAAATCAAGATCCGGAAGTCTAGCGACTTGCTGAATAAGGCCCGGGTTGCACTATTGCTTCCAGACTCGTTAATTAACTTCAACGAATGGATGCCGTCTAATATCCTTTGGCTCTGTATTACTGTGAGGGAGGCTGCAAGGAAACACGGCTGCACCACATTTGTAAGGGATGGACGGATATATATCAAGCTAAAGAAGGAGGATCGTACTCTAAAGATTACGTCGGATGAAAATCTCCAGAATTTTTTAGGCTCGATCACAGCCAACGGAAGTACACACACCTTTTTCCACGTAGACTACCATTATCTCAATCCTTCCCCACATCTTCACGGACTCCCAAGGTCTGTCTGAGGGCCTAAGAGTCTGCCATTTCAATACGAACTCTCTTACGGGTTACATTAAGATAGTCAGGCTCTTTTTGTCAACTTGTTCCCTCTTTCGGGTGATGGCTCTGATGGAAACCTGGCTTGACAATAAAGTAACTTATATTCCTTACTGAAAAACTAGAACGGGGGAGGTGTGGCCCTCTACATCGATTACTCACTGACCGCAATCGTATTATGACTGCTATGAACCATTAGCACACTCAGCAAGCCATTTCCAAGATTCAAGCCATTTACAAGCGTATTGTTAGTGTAAACAGCACGTGTAGATTTTTTTTTACACAGATGACGCTGTCTTCTTTCTCCTTCATTGATATATGCTAAAAGGTACGAGGCATTTAAATTTTAGTGAGACCGACACACCAATTGCCGTGCAGACAGATATTCTGATGGAGTTTCGTGGTAAAGTGATATGTAGTGTTCTCACGGAAAACATATATAGTGCTACTACTGAAAAAAACCATGTAAATTCATTCGTTATCAACATTGTTGTTATTGTTGCAGTTAGCTAATGTGTGTAGAATTACAAGAACTTTAGCAAACACCCATGCGATGCTGTGCCTCCCAACACAGGTGCGCAACACCTAGCGCCCCGCATACACTAAGATTTGTTATTTTCGCAGGATTTTGGCGCGATCGCCGACGTTTGTGAGTACGCTGGGAAGAGGGGAAAAAGAAGTCAAACACAATAATACTTTATTCACTTTTCTGCACATGTCTTTCGTCCAGCCGTTCCCTACAACGTGATGGCCAAGCCGCCCACGCACAATAGTCACGAAGAGCTCACAAATACTCGCGCTTTACGCATACCAACACACAGACTTCGCTACGCCAGTCCTAAAGGCTCTCACCTCTGAACACAGCTCTCTCTCTCTCTCTCTCTCTCTCTCTCTCTCTCTCTCTCTCTCTCTCTCTCTCTCTCTCTTTCTCTAAATTATTCTATCTTTTACTCTTACTATTACTGTAATATTGTACAACATAATGTACAGAAATAAAATTTTATCTAAATCTAAATCTAAATCTCTCTCTCTGCTGCAATGGCTTACAACTGCCTGACGTAGAAAGTACTTCGCAGCCTGTTTTCTACGAAAACTGTTGACACAGCTGTGCCCTCTTACATTTTGGCCTTTTTTGACTTTCACGTCGCGCTCAGACCTGTAAGGGGGGAGGTAACCTTCCTGGACATCCCGATTTTCAAGATGGTGACGATGAAAGGTTCATTTCATATAAGCGCCTCATACCTCTGGAATTCGCTACCATCACGCCTTCGCAACACTAAATCCATCTCACACTTCAGACAAATAGCTAAAGAAGACTTTCTCATACTTGAAAACCCATAACATCTCACAAACACTACATTTGACGAAGCCAAAGATCTATTGTGCAAATACTTTATATTATGATGAAGGTGTTATCACTCTCATGGGGCTATTAAGATGAAATTGTTTTTTTAAAAATGTTAGTGATATTCTAGTGATAACTAACCGACTACTGTGATAAAAAAAATGTGATAATTGTGTATTCTTCTATTTATGTACATTGTATCTTGTCTATCTATGTATTCAATCTGCTTGTATGATGTGTACAAAACTTGCACCGTTTTGTACACATCTATTATATGTATTTTCGATTTTGCCGTGATGGCGAATAAAAGCCCTATCTAATCTAATCTGTCTCCTATCTGTCTGTCTCTAGCTCTCTCTCTTGTTCTCTCTCTCTCTCTCTCTCTCCCTCTCTCTCTCTCTCTCTCTCTCTCTCTCTCTCTCTCTCTCTCTCTTTCTCTCTCTCTNCTCTCTCTCTCTCTCTGCCGGCTCTGGTGAGCACTAGTCGCTTTGCTGCGTACGCCTACTTTGTACTGCTTTTTCTGCCGCACTCTGCCTTCGGGCGCCTTGTGTTACAGCTTGTTGCACGCACCTTAATACAACCTTCAGAGTGATATATAATTCACTGGAGGCTGCATTCTTTTCTCTGCACCATCTTCGCTGCAAGCATCTGCCTCTTCACCTAACCTCAATTTGCTTGGCTTTGTTTTCTTTCCTGCTTGGCTTGGTTTTTGCTCTCCTCTCAGCCTCGACACGACATCTCACAGGACGAGGAAACAACATCTTCACCCGCTCAGTCACAGGTTGGTGCTCGGCTGCTTCAGCTCTCTCTTCCTCTGCAAACACCACCACCTACTGCTAGGCACGACAAGCTCTCAGCTTAGTCGGTAACTTACCAACAACGGAGATCTCCACACACGCTCTACATTATCAACTGTCAGTAAGTTACCGATGAAATGAGTACAAGTGGAGTAAAGCCTGCGGATCCACCTTCGATCATTTGCGATAAATGTGACAAGTCCATACAGACCAGGGGCCGTCAACAATGTGAACTTTGTCACAACTTCTTCCACACAAAGTGTATTGCATTCCGGTCCCTGCCTGTGAAGGGCGTTGCGACGTTTACCTGTGAGTCCTGTGCTGACATGTACACCAAGAGAAGGCTGGAATCGTCACTCAACATCAGCACCCAGACCGTCTCTAAGAGACCAAGAGAAAGCCCCTCTCTGCGCCCCCCTCCACCAGTACATCACGCAATCAGTCGCCGGCGCGTCAAACACCGAATACAGCTGATGTCTCACTGCAGGATATCATCGCAGCGTTGACGGCAATACGAGCAGAGCATGACGAAGCGGTGAAGGAACAAAGGGACATGCTCAGGATCGAAGATCACTGGGCTAGAAGAATGGCTTGGCCCTATCAAGCTGCGTCTCAGAGCCCTCGACGATCTGCCTCTGCTTCAAACCCGTATGAAGAAGGCAGAGCAGAGCATCACGGAACTCAGGGTGCAGCTACAAGACCTGTCCGCAAGGCCTCTCCCTACGCTGCCCAAGGACGGCAACAACAACAACGCCGCCACGCCCGCTACTGTCATCCCTGCGGAGATCGCCAGTCTGCGCAGTGAACTGCAGAAGGTAAAGCGACAGCAGGAGACTTCTGCCAACAACACCGTGGTACTGACAGGTCTTTACTACACACGTGAGACCTGCCTCGACCTACTGGCAGTCTCTGTGCTGGCGGTCCTGGATCCTTCTGTCCTCAGAAGGGACATCGCAGGAGCAAGGGTCATGGGAAGACTTAACGCAGCCACTGCCACCTCGGCTGCAGACAGCAGACTTCCACCGATTGCTGTCACCCTGTCGTCCCACGCCCTTGTTCGTTCGACCATCCTTGCGAAAATTAAAAAGGGCAAACTCCATACATCAGAGTTAGATGCTGGCATTCTCGAGAAAGCAAAGGCTCTAGCCCCAGACCATCAAGGGCTAGTGAACATCAACGAGCTGCTTCCTCGAGAGACTCATAAGCTTCGCGTCAGGGCCAGACTGGAGGCCAAGAAGAGGAACGAGTGCAGAACCCTTTTGCAGGATGGAACGGTCTACACCCGTTCTACAGAGGATACGAAAAGGTCCACCGTCATCACCAGCGACGAAGACCTGACAAATTTTTTGTCCCACTGGCCTCTGGACAACATCAACCACTGAAGACGGTTAATCTCATTCCACCTGCACCACCACCAGCATCATCTACTACATCATCGGCCACATCCTCATCAGTTTCCAAGGTAACTCTGTCCAAGGGTTTAAGGGCCTGCCACTTCAATGCTAACTCCCTCACGGGTCACATTGAGGCGGTTAGGCTTTTTTTGTCCACTCGTCCTTCCTTTCACGTAATAGCTGTGACCTGTACATACATAACACTTTCACTGCTTCTATCATTGCATCCTCTGACGGTACATGGTCTGGCAGGCCGGGGAAGCCGGAGTATCTCTTCTGCGAGATTTCTGCTAAGGGAGTATCTCCCATCTTTGTCGGCGTTGTTTATCGTCCACTACATGCCTCATTCATCCAGGGCAATGATTTCATAGAGAAACTCTCTACACATATGCACGGCTACTCCAACAAGCTGATCATGGGCGATTTCAACGCTGATCTGATCAACTCTCGTCTTCCGAAGATGCTAAGTTCATCAAAGCCTAGGAGAACTCCCTACAGTCGATTCCTTATGGCGCCACGCACCATAAACAGGAATCCGACACCTGGCTGGGCCTCGGCTTGATAGACGAGCAGGATCGCCTGATCGAACACTGGAAGTCAGACACACCCTTCATAAACGGACATGACCTCATAACGGCTACTCTCGACGTACAGATGCCACGACACGTACCTAAAACCTTCACCTACAGAAACTACAAAGGCATCTGCGCCGAGAAACTGAGGTACCACCTCGGGGCATGTGAATGGTCATCCCTCGCCACTTCATCACTCGACGAATGCATTGCTGTACTCAACACCAACTTAACTAACGCTGTAAATCACCTCGCCCCATTACGCACAGTGACACCTGGACAGAAGCGTCACCCGTGGTTCACCACGGCTCTTCGTGAACTTGTGAAGGAACGGGACAGACTCTACAGGCGATTCCGCAGATCACGTCTCCCATTGGATCTATTTTTTTATAGACTCGCCAGGTATGATGATCACAGACAGGTCGAGGAGACTAGGCTGAACTATTATCATTCACGCCCGTCCTCCCTGACAGATGTCGACGAGATCTGGAGAGAGCTAGAGAAACTTGGAATAACATCCTCCAAGCTAAAACCACCTTCTCGCTTCTCAAATGAAGACCACAATATGCATTTTAGCGGCATTTCCAACAACCCACAAGCTCCTGCTGTTGAGGATTATCTGCGTCCCTCGAGAGTCTGAACTTCCCTGAACATGTCAGCTTTAGGAAGATTACTGAATCGGACGTTTTAGCTGCAATAACGCACTTTGACTCCCAGGCCAGAGGTAGCGACGGCATCCTACAGGTTATTATTCACAAGGCTCTGCCAGTACTCGCTCCCATTCTTTGTCGTATTTTTAACCTGTCATTGAGCGAGTCGTGCTTTCCCTCTGACTGGAAAACGTCTTGAGTGCATGCACTAAACAAAGTCAGCTCTCCTACATCTCTAACTGACTATCGTCCGATCTCCCTTCTATGCTTTCTGCCAAAGGCGCTGGAGTGGCTGGTGCATAAGCAAATCTCTGTGTACCTTGAGTCCAGGCTTTTTCTGGACGATTTGCAAACTGGTTTTCGCACTGGCCACAGCACTCAGTCCGGCCTACTCAAGCTAATGGATGAAGTCAGAAGTGGCATTAATAACAAGGAGGTAACTCTTCTTCTTCTCTTCGACTTCAGTAAGGCCTTTGACACTGTATGTCACGTCAAACTTCTCTGAAAGCTGACACACTTCTGCTTCTCTAAGCAAGTTATCCGCTGGGTTGCCTCATATATTACAGGCATAAAACAGGCAGTCATTGGTGATGACGGCGAACTTTCCACCTTTCGCCCTCTAAACACGGGAGTACCGCAGGGATCTGTCCTGGGTCCTCTGCTATTCTCCCTGTACATCAATGACATCAGTTTCTGCCTGGACCCCGATGTATCTCATCTCATCTACGCGGATGACTTGCAAATCTACAGCTAATGCCACCTTAAGAAGCTCGACTCATGTGCCGCGAAGATGTCAGCTAACGCCAAGAGGATTACAGGTTGAGCTGCACAAAATCATCTAAAGCTAAACGTTCTTAAAACACAGGTGATCGTCCTGGGCTCCCCTCACTACATTAACGCTTTATCAAATGTCGCTAACACCTCTATCAATATAGGGGGAGCTCAGGTCGAATATCAATCGTCTGTGCGCAGTCTGGGGGTGGTGCTCGATTCTAAATTGACCTGGAAAGAGCACGTCACACAACTGTGTAAACGTGCTCACTCACTAATGTATAGGCTGTACTTCTTCAGAAAGAGCACCAACCAAGAGCTGCGCAAACATCTCGTGCAAGCACTGCTGTTTCCCATCATAGACTACTGCTCTCTAGTATACTGTGACCTTACTCAAGAATTTGACACTAAACTACAGAGACTGGTGAACGCAGGAATACGTTACATCTTTGGTGTAAGGAGGGACGAGCACATCACCCCCTACAGACGTGAACTGCAATGGCTCACCACCGCCGGGCGTAGGAAGTACTTTGCGGCCTGTTTTCTCAGAAAACTATCCAACACTGCTACACCATCGTACATCTTGGCCTTCTTTGACTTCCACTTCGCACTCCGTCCTGTGAGGGGTGAGGTGACTGCCCTGGACAACCCCCCCTTCGGCACGGAGACGCTGAGGAACTCATTCCATATCAGCGCCTCATACCTCTGGAACTTCTTACCATCTCATCTTCGTGACAATAGATCTATCACCCAGTTCAAAACGCAAGCTAAACGCTACTTCCTCGCACAAGAGAGTACATAACATCTACAAACAGCATTCGTTACCCATCTCTCGCCTCCATTACCCTCACACTCTTTCACCAATGAACCGCTATTTTACTTATTACTTTAATTAATGATTTGTACAACATAATGTACAGGAATAAAACTTATCTAAATCTAAATCTAAATCTAAATCTAAATCTAAATCTAAATCTAAATCTAAATCTAAATCTAAATCTAAATCTAAATCTCTCTCGCTCTCTCTACTCTCTCTATCTTTCTCACGTAGTCCCGACAAAGGCGGCCATTCTCCTGTTCGTCGCTCCTCTCGTGCTTGCTCGACAGTGAATGGTGACTGGATGGTGAAGGCTTTCCTGCCGACGTCTTTTCCCCCGTTCCGGCTTTCTTCTTTTCGTTCCTGCTCGACGGAGGATGGTGACTGAACGGCGAAGGCTCTGGACTGTCTCTCTCACGGCCTGACGCGTTCAGCAGAGTCTGCCGCGCAAAACAGCAACACGCGTTACGCGCGGCATATTACGCAATAGCGTGACTGTCGTTTGGCACAGTAGCACCGCCATAAATTTTCACCAACTTTAGCTGCATTGTACATATTTACACTGGATGGCGTCATTTTTATTGCGCTATACCACGAATTATTGTAAGACTGTGCAATGCTGTCCAGCACGTCAATGTAGTGTCTTGTATTTAGATGTGTAATGTATTTAGCTATTTTATCACTAAGTGGTTCAGCCCACGCGTACTTTGTAAGCACTTCGATGACTACCAATAAGTAGCTGTATTCATTATTATAAGTTTTTAGAGAGCGGAGGTCAGCTAAATCAGCCTCCCATAACTCGTATGTGCTGAACACCCAGCAAGAGCGACGAAGAAAACGATATCGCACCATTTTATGCATTTTGTGCGCATTTTGACGATCAAGCCACTATATCACCTCGTTCGAGTGACATCTTCAGCAGCATATGCTGATGGAACTGGCAAACCATAATACAGTCTTTCAAGCTTGCTCTCCATTCATTGACTGTCTCTTACCGACTGATGTCGACTTTCAGTTTCGCTAAAACTTCATAGAGACATGTTTTGAGATGTTTGATGTTGGAATATGTGGATAAGGTATACACAGATGAGAACACAATGAAATAAATTTCCAAGTCCATTTATTATGTGCTCTCTCTAGTGCGGCCAGACTTAAACTGACGCGATCGGTCGAAAGCCGTATGCTCGGAAAGGCCCTACTCCCTATAAGTGTTATCGTTGTTTTGTTTAAATCTCTCTTTCTTATAGAACGGTGACTAAATAGGATTGGAATTCCTATGTAACTATGTAAGTCTTTAAACACTACCTTTTCTCAGTAGAGAAAGGAAGTTTACAGTAAATTGAGATTAGTATATGGATTGAGATAACTCCTAAGCACTAGAGAGAACACTTTCTTTTATATTTGGGTGATACATAAATGGTCCAACATTTGTTGCAGTGGATTGGGGAAAACCCATAAAAACCCAATCAGACCATTGTACTCGCAATTGCAGATAATACATTGATTTTAAGATAAATAAAAGAGAATTTTTGAAATTGAATAAAACAAATATGAAATAGCTGTTTTACATAAACTGAAGTTTTTAAAATTTTAAATGTAACTAAGCTACTATTGTTTTATTCGTGCTCTTCTAATCCTATCTGCTTGCGGATGTACAAGTACTGGACTTTTGGTAGTGGCTTCGTGAATGTGTCTGCTAACTGCTTGTCTGTGGAAATATATTTCAGCATTATTAATTTTTGCTCCACTTTTTCTCGTGAAAAATGATATTTTACATCTATATGTTTTGATCGTTTATGATCTGTTGGATTATTTGCAATAGCTATGCAACCATTATTATCTTCAAAGATAATTATTGGCGCTTTGGAATGTATTTCTATGCTTTGCAAAAGAGATTTTAGCCAGCATGCTTCTTTAGCTGCTTCATACAATGCCATATATTCGGCTTCTGTAGATGAAGTTGCAACTGAAGTTTGCCTTTTAGTATTCCAACAAATCGTATTACAATCAAACATTTTAAATACATAACCGATTGTACTTTTCCGGTCGACTTCATTGCCTGCCCAATCAGAATCTACATATCCATTTAATAGATTTTGATAACGATCATTTCGCTTGTAAACTAAACGAAGTTTTAACGATCCTTTTACGTATCTCAACACTTTCTTTAAGTTTTGCCATAATTCTTTGTTATTCTTATTTTGATATCTACTAAGCAAATTTACTGCGAAGCAAAGATCTGGCCGTGTGCATAACATAGCGTACATCAAACAGCCTATAACATTTCTGCATGGAGCATCGTAAAATTCATCAGAATTTAAGGCGTTATGATCTAATTTAACAGGCAATGGAGTACTGAGACTATTACAGTCAATCATACTGTATTTATGTAAAATATTTTCTAAATAGACCTTTTGATCTAATGAAATTGTATCAGCTTTTCGTGTTATATTTATTCCTAAGAATAATTTTATTTCATTCATATCTGTCATTGAAAACTGATTTTTTAAATAAGTTTTAAATCTTTGCATTGTACTTATTTCATATGTTACTATTAGAACATCATCTACATACAAAATTACATAGATATTTTTACAGATATGATTGTTGTTCAGAAAATATAAACAACGATCTACCGAGGAGTTTTGAAAGCCGTGTCTTTTAAGTGTAACTTCGAAAAGTTCAAACCAACATCTTGCTGATTGTTTTAGACCATACAATGCTTTGTTTAATTTACATACGTGACCTTTAGGCGCTGAAATTCCCTCCGGCACACGCATGTAAATCTCCTCTTTTAGTAGACCATTTAAAAATGCCGTTTTTACGTCCATTTGATGAATCAATAAATTATGTTGATTTGCAAAGGCAACAAGCAATCTAAAAGTTGTTATTCGCGCGACAGGTGCAAAAGTTTCATTGTAGTCCTGTAAATATTGTTGACTAAAACCCTTTGCGACAAGTCTTGCTTTATATTTACATGGATTTCCTTTTTCATCAATTTTAATATTAAAAACCCATTTGCAATCAACTATATTTTTATTGTTCGGACGCGGCACTATATTCCATGTTTTATTTTGCATTAGCGATTCGATTTCGCTATTAATTGCTTTCTCCCACTTAATTTTATCAGTACGATTTTCTATCTCACTATATGAGCTAGGAATGTCAGTAGTTGTCGACAGTGCATAAATATGACGATCAAATTCCTCATCGTAATTAATTTGAGGTTTATTTTGTATTCTTGCACTTCGTCGCAACTCACCTTCATGAGAATCAATTTGAGCGTCGATCTTTTCATTAGATTCGTTTGTTTCGCTTTCTTGATTCTCACTGATTTTTATTTCATCAGTTTTACGTCTTTTTATCTGAAGGTTATCGTCTTCAAATTCATCGTTTATGTGTACAGAGGCTGGTCTCGAGTTTTTAAAATTAATCTCGTCAAAAACCACGTCACGTGCTATAATAAATTTATTTGTTTCCACGTTTAATATTTTGTATCCATTGTTCTCATAGCCAACTAAAATTCCTTTAATAGATTTTTTATCAAATTTACTTTGTCTATTTTTATCATGAATATACACGGTGCAACCAAAAATCTTTAAGCGATTTAATTTTGGTTTTCTGTTATGCCAAAGTTCAAAAGGAGTTTTGTTCTCTGCAATGGCTTTAGTGGGTGTAATATTTACTAAATGAGTAGCCGTTAAGATAGCTTCTCCCCAAAACTCTTTTTTAAGTTTAGCACCGTGAATCATGGCGCGGGCTTTTTCTAATAGTGTCCTATTCATTCGCTCCGCTATGGAATTTTGTTGTGGCGTGTATGGAACAGTTAAATTATACTGGATACCTTTCTGTACACAAAAAGCTTTGAATTCGTTCGACAAATATTCATTCCCATTATCGCAATTTAAATTAAAGTGGGTTTCACTTTTAGCTACAAAGTCTTGAAACATTTTAAACACTTCAGACTTGTATGTAATGAGATAAACAATCGTATAGTGGGTAAATTCATCAATAAATGTAACAAAATAATTTTTATTATCAATAGTCGTAGGCTTGATCGGACCGCACACATCCGAGTGTACAACGAACAAAGGTCTCGTTATATGACTTCGGTCTCTTTCTTTTGAGAAAGGCAGACGTGCTTGTTTTCCAAATATACAAGCCTCACACAAATCTTTTGTTGGACTTATGATTCAATTAAATTTTTGTCATCAATTAAATTATGCTGTTTCATTTTGATGAATTTAGATTGCTCAATGTGGCCTAATCGTTCATGCCACAATTTATATGCGTTTAAAGCTACGATATTATTTGCATATGTTTTATTACACATATTTTTATCTATCGTAAAAACTACGCATATTAAATTACTTACTGACTTACCAGTGAAGATTGTCATACCACCTCTTTTTACCACAACACCTCCAGATTCACCAAAAATGATGCTCATTCCGGCCTGCTGGATTCGGCGTACTGATAACAGATTGGTTGCAGCTTCTGGCACGTACAGCACATTTTCAAGAACGCCTGTCACGCCTAGATTGGTTTTGACTTCGATGGTCCCAATCTTTGTCGCGTTGATGGCTTCTCCTCTCTTTGCGATCGATATTTTAATTGGTTTTTCCAACGTAGACAGCGTTTGATACGTTATTTTCAAACTGGTTGGCTGACATAAATGCAAATCTTTGTTCTTCATTTTGCGTTTGAATCGTATGCAGCGTTCGTTGATTGTCTTCTCCCGTAGTATTATTTTTTAAGAAGTAACAATCCTTTCGTTCGTGATTTCTTCTCCCACAATGATCACACTGTTTATTTTTATTGTTCCTATTAAACTTTTTATTTTTGTAACCATTGTTATTCTTTTTCTTGAAATTTCCTTTGAAGTTTTTATTTTTCTTGTTTTTCTTGTCAGCACTGGTTATTGTCTCTGTTTGCAACACTTTTGCGCTTGTCTCACTTTTTTCAGTTTGTAATTTCACTTCATAATCGAGTAATTTAATTTTTACAAACGCAAGTTTCAAGTCTTTGTCAGCTTGAGTCTGGATTGCGGTGACAAGTGCATCGTATGAATTAGGCAGTGTTAATAAAAGTCTCGCGATTTTACTCATCTCACTTATAGTTGCTCCAGCGGCTTGTAAATCGACCATCATTTCATCGAAGCAGATAAGATGTTTGGACCATCATTTCATCGAAGCAGATAAGATGTTTGGACAGCGGTGTGGTTTCGTCGAATTTTAGCATCAAAAGCTTTTTCTCAATAGCAAGTTGAGTTGCTAAGCTTTTTCTGTTGTAGATTGCATCCAACTTTTCCATTACACCTTTCGCTGTATCCACTTCAGTCGAGAAAGTAAGCATCGAGTCAGATAAATATTCGATGATGATTCCCTTGGCAATTCTTTCACACTTTTTCCAATTATCTAACAATTTATCGTCAGTCGGAGCTTTTTCATCTAAGACTTTCAGTGCGTCTTCTTCTGCTATCAATGAGCGAATTCTGTATTTCCAGATGCTATATTTTTCTCCGTCAAACGGCTTAATGTTTCTTTCAGTCTTTTTAGCGTCGTCACTCATTTTCGCACTAAAACTTTAACACGTACACTTATCACATGCACTTCAATTTTTTACTAAAAATTGTTTTAATCGTCACCTTGCACTAATACACCTTAGCTATGTGCCTGGGCCCATAACCTGTTGGAATATGTGGATAAGGTATACACAGATGAGAACACAATGAAATAAATTTCCAAGTCCATTTATTATGTGCTCTCTCTAGTGCGGCCAGACTTAACTGACGCGATTCGGTCGAAAGCCGTAATGCTCGGAAAGGCCCTACTCCCTATAATGTGTTATCGTTGTTTTGTTTAAATCTCTCTTTCTTATTAGAACGCGTGACTAAATAGGATTGGAATTCCTATGTAACTATGTAAGTCTTTAAACACTACCTTTTCTCAGTAGAGAAAGGAAGCTTTACAGTAAATTGAGATTAGTATATGGATTGAGCTTAATTTTGCAGAATAATCGAATATTTGAAGTTAGAATACGTATTTTTAAAAAATGTCCGTATGGATGGGTGTGTGGTGTTCTTTTTTTTTTTTTTTTTTTTTTGTCCTGTCGAAAAGAGGTGTAGCAGCAGAAAATTTTAATAGACCATGACATGACACTGACGGTGAGGCAGCCGAGGCCACACACCACCCAGTGTCACACGTGTTGTTGGAATTCTCACCAAATAAAAACCCTTCGCATTACGGCCAGATTCATGCACCCAGCCGTAGCGCGAATCCTCTCCGTGGATCTGCCGAAACTCAGCAAGGCGCACCTAGCTCCGTCCTCTACGTCCCTTACCCCCGCGGTACGACCGTTAAGCAATCCTTCGCGGGGGGACGAAAGGCTTGTTGCCCTCTTCTATTTGATGAAGTCATCAACTTGTCTTCTTCTTTCTGCATCTTCCGGGCGTCTACTTCCTTCTGCATCGTCCGGTCGTCTACTTCGTGCAGCATCGTCCGGTCATCTTCTGGACAGACTCATCCCCGACACCTACGTTCCTCTGCATCGGGTGAGGGAGTCTGGGCTCCAACTCAGTTACCTACGTTCCTCAATATCGGTCTGAGGAGCACTTAAAGGTACTCAACCCTAGCTCCTACGTTCCTCTGCATCGGGCAGGGGAGTGAGAGNTTCTACCTTCCTCTGCATCGGGCAGGGGAGTGAGAGCTAAACTCTATGACCTACGTTCCTCTGCATCAGTCAGAGAAGCATTTCGTACTTGTGTCTCAGTGGCCTTCGTATAGCAGCATTTAACTTGGCTGTTTTGCTTTATCTTTTCCTTCTATTCTAGGGCAGGCATAGCAGCTGTATACGTGTATACCTGCTACCTTTGCGCGAACAAATCCTTCCTCCCGAATCCTCATTTTTTCCTGGAGAGCGACGTTCCCACATGCCCAGCTCGCCGCTCTACCAGTGCCGTCTGCTTCCCATGATGACTCGTCAAGATCTCTGTATTGCTCACAGATGATGGCCACGTCAGTCTTCGTCTCACTGACGTACTGGATAAGCAAGTCCTGCGCCATCTCGCAGTGGTTAACGTTTAGCTGAACTATCCTCATTTTCTTTTCTCCTTCAACTCTTCTACTGCAGCTCTGTAAACTGGGCATGTGTAGCTCCAGCTGCATGGTCACCTTTTCCTTCTGCGTCTTTCCCACGACAGAGAACACAATTCGGTTGGCTGCTACAGTTCTTTATCTTGTGTTCTGTGCTCCCACAGCTGTAGAAACAGTTACTTCGGTCCTGTGTTGCTGTGCACTTACTGGAGATATGCCCAAAACCTAGGCATTTATAACATCTAAGCGGCCGTGTTCCTCGTTGGACCTCCCGGATTCTGCAGACTACCCATCCAATCTTGATTTTCTGCTTCCCTATCACCTGTTTAGCCATTGTTGCTGGCATTTGTATGACCGCTGTCTGGGTACCGCCGTAAGCTGATCGCACCGACTTTACTGCCGTTTCCTCTACTTCAAATGTTTCACTACTTTGAAACTCCCTCTTTAGTGCTTCCACTATATCGGCCTTGGTTGTTAGGATATCGAGGTCCTTTATTTCGAAGACCGTTTGCTCTTGCAGGGATCTTACTTCGGTACCTGCTTGACGGACCACTTCCACCGCTTGTCGGAATTCTACTGCCTTCAGATCCACGTTGCGGTGAAGTTGTAGTAACAGGTCTCCCGTCGCTGTCCTGCGTAACCTGTTGACACTTCTGCCCAAAATCTCAAGTTTGGGGTCTGCCTTCATCTCTCTCAGGATGTCAGCGTAGGACTTGCCCGTCAAAGCCTTTACAATGTGGGCGTCTGGTCGAGAAGGTCTTGGCCTTGGTGGTCTTTGTCCACCAGTGCACTTTTGGTTCCAGGCTCTAGTGGGCTTATTACCGTCCTCTTTGTTCTTTTTTCCTTTTTTTTGATGTGAAACATCTAATGGCGCGGCTCGGGGGTTCAACCGAATCGTTTTGTCGTGACGCTTTCCCCTCTCGTGCCTCTACAGTGCGCTCCCCTCTCCGCCTCTCTCTTCCTTCTACAGCGCGCTCACCTCTCCGCCTCTATAGCGCGCTCCTCTATACTGGAGAGAGAGAGAGAGAGAGAGAGAGAGAGAGAGAGAGAGAGAGAGAGAGAGATTAATTATCCCATTGTTACAAACAATTCAGCTAAAATAATGCATTTAAAAGATAATAAAATTATCTGCTTTTCCCCGTTTGGCCCTCGGGATGGACCTCTCCGTTCGGCAGATAAAATGAAAAAAGTATTTTTTTTTTTTTAAGAATTCATATCTCTTAAACATAACATCATAACCTCACGAAAAAATCATATTAATGGATTACGTGTAAAACTATATTCCATCAAAATTTAAAGTGATTTGACTACTTATTTTTTCAGTAATAAATCGAAAACTGAAAAAAAACGAGTTTTTTTGTGCCTTGATTACGGGCGTAGAAAGGCCTTATTGCACTTGAGATTTTGGGAAAAGACAGATATTTTATGGGTTTTGGCTAAGTTCATTGCGCATCTTTTAAAACCCTATGGTTCTTAAGATATCAAGCTTTGAATTTTTTTTTAATTTTTAGATTTTTTATTCCTTCTATCTCTAAAACAATGTAGGCAAATGCTTCAAAATTTTATTTGGCAATTCACCATAAAAAAGCAATCTGCTGTTAAAATTTGAAACGATTTCGTCGAGCGGTTCTCAAGTAAACAGCTGAAATCTATAAACTTGTATATTATAACTGTATTGTATTAAAACTGTACCTGTATATTAAAACAATATTTTATTTATTGGACCTATAAATTTAGTTGGAGGAAGCTACATGCCAATGAATTGGCAGCGGTTTTTTCATTTCACATTTCCGATTATTATTATTATTATTATTATTATTATTATTATTATTATTTCTAAAATGTCAAAAAATTTGGATCTGCTGGTTTCTCCCTCTCTTCGTCGTAGTTCTTATCCTTCTCGCCGTCGTCCTCTTCACCGCCGCTTTTACTCCATAATAGTTGTTGTTGTGGCGGAACAGATAATGACGTGTCAGAAGCAGTCAGCAGAGAAATGTTATTGCTACTGCTGTTAGATTCTTCCGCTGCTGCCGCAACTACAGCAATATAAAGTTTCTGATTGCCTATAAATTCTAGAGGAACGTGTGCCTTGCGAAGTACGCGACCAAATTGATTGAAAACACGAGAAGGCGGCCTCTTTCTAGTTCTCACAGCT
This sequence comes from Pteromalus puparum, assembly GCA_012977825.3. Taxonomy (NCBI): domain Eukaryota; kingdom Metazoa; phylum Arthropoda; class Insecta; order Hymenoptera; family Pteromalidae; genus Pteromalus; species Pteromalus puparum. The sequence goes on from CM053170.1 coordinate 29,334,610, forward strand.
TCGTTGACTATGTCTACAATATTAACAACTCGTGCACGTATGCCATCTACCGTAACAGTACCGAGATTATTCCAGGCAATGCTACCAGATCGACGTAGTTTATTCATTAGATTTCGCGACTTTCCACGAAGACTTCGCGGCACACTATTAATAATGTGTATATTAAGGGGCGCAGTAGCGCCTCGATGGCCAGATAATAATTTAATACACAGTTCCATCGGGAGCGCGCCGCGACCCATTATACTTTAAATTTGCTAAATAACCTGTTTACGTTTCACGAATTCTGTATGTATTTCATTTATAACCTGTTGTTGATGTTCATGTATGAGTATACAATTTCAAAGGTTTTTATAAGGTCTTGCTAATTATCAAGGGGCGCGATAGCACCACGATGGCAAGTATAAAGTACGAAGTACATACGAAGCCTTCGGGAAGCACCGCGCCATATATTCTTTGGAATCGTGGTTTCTAACCTTACTTTTTTTTCTAACACTATTTTTTCAATGCTACAGTAGCATTTCATGTGATTGTTGGCATTGAATTGAAAGATATCAAACTTATTTTTCACGTCAAAAAAAATTTTCACAAATCATCATTTCTTTAATGTAATAAAGTAGATTGAAATTCGGATTCTATTTTTTCATTATTTCAAACGTCCGTATGGATGTGTGTGTGTGTGTGTGTGTGTGTGTGTGTGTGTGTGTGTGTGTGTATACCGTGATATTTCTGAAGCTGCTCTATTTTTGCATATCTATTTTTGGATTCTGAATTCGGGAAAAACATTCATTTTTTTATTTTTTCAATTACTTTTTCTTTTATGGCCATTTTTTGATTTTTGAAAAACATTATTTTCGTTTTTTTTAATCATTCCATTGTTACAAACAATTCAGCTAAAATGCATTTGAAAGATAATAAAATTACCTACTTTTCCCCGTTTGGTCCTCGGGGTTGACCGCTATGTTCGGCAGATAAAATGAAAACGGTGATTTTTTTAAAAAAATTCATATCTCTGAAACTAAACATCATAACCTTACGAAAAAAAATATGTTGATGGGTTACGTGTCAAACTATATTTCATTAAAATTTCAAGTGATTTGACTACTTATTTTTTCAGTAATAAATCGAAAACTGAAAAAAATGAGTTTTTTTTTAGTCTCGATTACGGGCGTAAAAAGGCCTTATTGCACTTGAGATTTCGGGAAAAGGTAGATATTTTATATGTTTTGGCTAAGTTCATTGCGCAGCTTTGAAACCCCTATGGTTCTTAAGATATCATGGTTTGAATTTTTTTTGAAAATTTTTTGATTCCTTATATCTCTAAAACAATGTGGACAAATGCTTTAAAATTTTATTTGGTGATTCACCATAAAGGAAGATATCTGCTGTTAAAATTTCAAACGATTTCGTTGAGTGGTTCTTAAGTAAAGAGCTGAAATGTAAAAACTGATTTTTCTAAAAAATTTGGCTTCCTCTTATAAGGTTGTCGTTGCACGTCGTAAAGTCCCTCCCTACGAATTTATGTCATACTGATAATATTAAAATAGCATTCACATACTGTATTTTAAAATAATATTTTATTTATTGGAACAATAAATTTCGTTGGAGGAAGCTACGTGCCAATGAATTGGCAGCAGCTTTTCATTAATAATATCGCACTTTTCATCATGATAAAACGACTTCCGGTTGACAGTGTAATAGGTGTAATAGGTGTAATACGTACAAGAAAATCAATACAAAATTTACAACTCGATAAATATTGATGGAAATGAGTTCAGTATTGCCACTCAGAGGTTATTGTGGTCGCTGAACACGAATATACTGACGGCAACGGTCTTCGAGGTACCTGGTGTCCGGGGTAGACAGTATCAACGTCGTCTCCTCGAGTTTTACGGAAATTTATAACATAATTAGTCGAAACTCCTAACTCTCGGATTTTTGGGGTCGCTGAACACGAATATACTGACGGCAACGGTCTTCGATGTACCTGGTGTCCGGGGTAGACAGTATCAACGTCGTCTCCTCGAGTTTTACGGAAATTTATAACATAATTAGTCGAAACTCCTAACTCTCGGATTTTTGGGGTCGCTGAACACGAATATACTGACGGCAACGGTCTTCGATGTACCTGGTGTCCGGGGTAGACAGTATCAACGTCGTCTCCTCGAGTTTTACGGAAATTTATAACATAATTAGTCGAAACTCCTAACTCTCGGATTTTTGGGGTCGCTGAACACGAATATACTGACGGCAACGGTCTTCGATGTACCTGGTGTCCGGGGTAGACAGTATCAACGTCGTCTCCTCGAGTTTTACGGAAATTTATAACATAATTAGTCGAAACTCCTAACTCTCGGATTTTTGGGGTCGCTGAACACGAATATACTGACGGCAACGGTCTTCGATGTACCTGGTGTCCGGGGTAGACAGTATCAACGTCGTCTCCTCGAGTTTTACGGAAATTTATAACATAATTAGTCGAAACTCCTAACTCTCGGATTTTTGGGGTCGCTGAACACGAAAATGACTATGGCGACGGTCTCCGAGGTACCTGGAGCCCAGGATGGACAGTATTAACGTCATCTCCTCGAGTTCTACGGAAATTTGTAACATAATTAGTAGAAACTCGGTACTTGAGGGGTTTTCGGGGTCGCTGAACACGAAAATGACTATGGCGACGGTTTCCGAGATACCTGGTGCCCAAGGTGGACAGTACTAACGTCGTCTCCTCAAATTTTACGGTAATTTGTAACATAATTAGTAGAAACTCGTTACTCGGGGGTTTTTGGGGTCGCCGAACACGAATAACGCGACGGCAACGGTCTCAGAGGTACCTGGTGCCCAGGGTGAACAGTATCAACGTCGTCTCCGGGAATTATCTTGAGTATCACACATTTTTACTGTTGATACCGTATAATGTAATACATGTATTATAGTCTCTATAAAAGTAATGAAATCTCCTAAATAAAACCTTTCTTAAAGGTAAAATATTGGCAAGTAAAAGTTTCTTTACAAAAGTCGTGAAATCCCCAAAACAAACATAACTGATGTCAAGTTATTGTTTTTGATATTTTTCAGGTATACGCATGCAGGTATATTATTTTATAAAATAAAATATTTTTTACTTCAATTCTTAGTTGATACTTAAGTAAGTAGACAAATTTATGTTCTTTTAGATACACTATTGTTGAACATATTGTATAAATCATATCATTATAAAAAAGCAAAAATATTTTTTCAAAAATAGAAAAATGGCTATAATATGGCCATAAAATGGTCAGAATCATAAAACAAAAAATAACCTAAATTCAGAATTAGAAAAAATATATGCATGTCAAATTTTATTACGATCCGTCGCATGGTTCCAAAATTATGGCGGTATACGTACATACACACACACACACACACACACACACACACACACACAGCCATCCGCACGGACATTTTCTAAAAACGTATGATTCGTACTCCAAACACCTCCAAATGCGTTTCCACGAAGTATTAGCAAAACTGAAAATTTTACTATTACAAAGCTCCTCTTGAGGAGGAAGCAAAAACATATTCAATCATATACTTTTAATCCATAGTTCAGAAACTATTTAAATAATTAAAACCATATAATATTGAAATACACGACTCAAGATTTTAAAATTTAAAAATTTTTCTAATAACTGCGATTTTTGAGGCTAGAAGTTAATCTACTCAGTTATTTGTTGCCTTAGTTATAAAAGTGGATCAGTGTTATGATTACGACTAGGGGTGTGCGAGTCAAAAATCGAGTTTTACATTTAGTTACGACATTATGGTGCAACCCTTAGGAAAATAATCTACATGTGCATACCTGACTGCATGACATCATGCATGAGCTAATGCATTAATATCTGCATAAAAAACTGTAAACTTTTATGCACGATTTTCTGCATTAAATATTGCATCATGTACTGTATATAAATATGCATGTTGCTGTACATAATATTATGGTGGAATATCTTCACAGAATTCGCGGAATTTGTGCATGAGTTACTGCACTGTTCTGTGTATACATGTATGCATAACATTATGCATAAACTCTTGCTCTTTCTATGTACAGATTTGTACATAAGATTTTACATGTAAACATGCACATATCTTTATAAAATATTGTATACAAAAATGTATTATACAATACTGATCATCATGTTAAGGCTCACTTATGCAAGTGAATTTAAATGCAAGCTTGCAATACCTGCAATAAGTTCTGCTTAAAATTTTGCACGATTTCTTTATGGCTCCTGCAGTGGGCATCGCAGTGTTTTCTATTATATTTTCTGCAGGATTTTTTCATAATGGGACAGAGCAAGCGACTGCCTCGAATAACAAATTAAAAACCAAGTATATATTGTTTTTACTTAAACTTGCATCCCATTTAAGAAAATTAATTTTCGTATAGAATTCAACGTAGTGACAGAGATAGTAAGGGGTTAAAAGGTTACTGCACGTGCAGCAATCGCGAAAAATTTTTGAATACTTAAAGGTTATTAGAAAAAAAAACTTATCTGACGTGGATGATGATGCCTTAAAAAATCCTGATTAAACCGTACACCAGCTCCGTTAAAGATCTTCGTAGCATCCATAGAGGACGACTCGTGAAAATGTTCAAAGTCCAAACAACACTGAAGTTGCATGCATAAATGTATCAGCGGTAGAAACGTGAAGGTCACTTCAGTCTTATTTATACTTGAAAATTTTCACGAGCCGTCTTCTGTGGAAGCTACGTAAATCTTCAATGGAGCTGGTGTACGGTTTCATCAGGAATTTTGAAAGCATCGTCATCGACGTCAGATAAGCATATTTTTCTAATAATCTATAAGTATTCAACATTTTTTCTCATGATTGCCGCACGTGCGGTAATCTTTTAACCTCTGTCTATCTCTGTCACTCCGTTGAATTCTATACGAAATTATTTTTCTTAAACGGGATTGCACGTTTGATTAAAAAAAAATATATACTTTGTTTTTAATTTGTTATTTTTGGTAACCGCTTGCTCTTTTCAGTGTTTGTACGGCGGTAACAATTATCTTTGACATTTCATCGGCGACGACGCGGGCCTGTCCCCTTATGAAAAAATCCTGCAGAAAATATAACAGAAAAAACTGCAATTTTCACTGCAGGAACCAGACGGAAATCATGCAAAAATTTTAACAGAATTTATTGCAGGTATTGTGTGCTTGCATTTAAATTTACGTACATAATATAGCCTTAACATAATGATCGGTATTGTATACTACATCTTTATATACAATATTCGATAAAGCATGTTTGCATGTAGAATCGCATGCACAAATCTGTACATAGAAACAATAAATTCATACAAAATGTTATGCACACATGTATGCACAAAACAGTGCAGTAACTTATGCACGAATTTCGCGAATTCTGTGAAGAAATTCCACCATAATAGCATGCACAGCAACCTGCATATTCATATACAGTATATGATGCAATATCGCATGCAGACAATCGTGCATAAATTTTTACAGTATTTTCTGTAAATATCCATGCAGTAGCCCGAGGGCAGGGGAAAAAAATGTATATTGAGCGAAGTTGAAGAATATTGCAAAAATTATTTTAAACTTTTCGAAAATCATTCAGACTTGGATTTTATGACGATATAATAATTATTTTGTTTTAATAAAATAAATAATACGAAGAAAAAAATACAAAAATTATTATATATATATATTTAAAATTATCAAAAATTATTATATATATATGTATATATATATAAATTAAAGTGTTTTCAAGAATCAATCAAAAGCTGTCAAAGGTGCAAAAGTTCAATTTATTCGTGCAAAAGCATAAAAAACTTAAAAATTGACAATTTTGTCATCTTTGGCTACCTAAAAACTTTGACATATAGTAATTTAAAATATAAAAAATACAAGGTACACAAAGAAACACTATTAGGAACATAATAACCAGAGCTTATAATAAAAAATAATTTTTTTCTGAATTTATAGAGAATCGCTCAAAAAATCATATGTCTCTGTGTTAAAAAGTCTGAAAACATATAAAGAATCGATAAAAGCATCGAAAAGCTATAGTATAGTGTATTTTAAGTTATTTTTCTGAAGAATAAACCACAATCTCCAAGTCTGAATGATTTTCAAAAAGTTTAAAATGATTATTGTAATATTCTTCAACTTCGCGTAATATAAATTTTTTTCTCTGTCCTCAGGGGTAAAAAAGCGGTATCCTATCTTCAAGTAAATTACACAGGGATCATTTCCATCAAAAAAAAATTATTTTCCGTGCATAGCCTATCTAATCACGAATTTGTACCATTTTAAGGCATTTGGCCCCACTGTGCGTCGGTCGCAAGGCCGCGACCTTTGTGGCTGGTCGTTTAAGTTGTATACCAGAGGCTCCTAGCTCAAAAGCGACCAGATACTCAAACTCCAAAACCTCATACGTTTAATTATTTTTCCAAAGTCGAAAATTAACGACAAGATCTTCCTTTTTCCGTTACAACTGTTTCAACCTCGACATGAAAGTGACTGTATAACGCCAACTCAATAATGGTCGACTCCTCGAACTCGATCAGGCCTCACATATCATAGGTGGAGCAGAGTTTGCCGAAGCTGGCGAGCACCGCAACGACAACCGCCAAAGACGCTCCCCGGCTCTAACGGCCAGCAAGCGACACTTCGCGCTCAAGAATAAGTCAATAGAGAGGTCCACGCTTAATCAAATGCTGCAGCAGCTGCCGGATGGTGCATCAAGCAATCAGAGCCCAAGAAATTCGAGAATGCGATCCACTATGGCAACAATCTCATCAAATTCGAGAACGAGGTGGAGGTGGACGTCAACGAACCGACGTGGCCCCGGAGACCGACAGTGACCAGCTTTAAGCTTAGCATACCCGGAACACCCGATAAAAAGTCCTGTATCTTACTACGTTGCTGCTGCTGGGCCGAAATCAATATTTAACAATTTCCAACAAAAACTAGTGCAACTCAATATTTTGTCATTTCCCTTACAAAAACGACTACTAAAAAAAAGCAAAAAAAATTTGAATTGTGTTAGTCTTTGTTAGAAATCAGCATTCTGCTAAATTTCGTAAAAATCGACAATATTGTAACAGCCTCTTGAGGAATCGTTTCTGTCAAAAACATTTCCATTATTCAATTAAACTGATTAAGATGTTGTGAAACCAGTTCAAAGAATATCTTATACAAGGAAAAATGTTGGCAACTATAAGTTATGAGTCCATCCTAACGAATCTATCTTAGTATTATAATTATGATTTCTCCTTTAAAAAGTCCTAAAATCGTCGAAGAAATTGTCAAAAGTCATTTTACAAAAGTTTTTCGGTATTTTTATCAATGTACGCCAATGAATGTAGTAAATCAGTTTTTAAAATGTCAAGTGTTAGAAATCAGCACACTAACAAAAATAATTTCTATCTCGAAGAAGAATTGATCTGAAAACTAATCCGAATCATCTTGTGCAAAGAAATAAGCAAAATCATAAATATAAAAAAACCGCTGCCAATTCATTGGCACGTAGCTTCCTTCAACTGAATTTATAGGTCCAATAAATAAAATATTGTTTTATTATACAGTATATTTATGGTTTTTTCGACACCTCCATAAGAAGAAGCAAAATTTTTGAGAAAAATCGGTTTTTACATTTCAGCTCTTAACTTAAGAACCGCTCAACAAAATTATTTAAAATTTTAACAACAGATAGCTTTGCGTATGGTGTGTCACCAAATATAATTTTCAAGCTTTTGACTACATAGTTTTAGAGATATGGGAAATCAAAAAAATTTAAAAAAAAATCAAACTTTGATATCTTAAGAACTATAGGGGTTTCAAAGCTGCCAAACGAACTTAGCCAAAACACATAAAAATATCTACCTTTTCTAGGTTTGTAATCGTGGCACAAGAAAAACTCATTTTTTTCAGTTTTCGATTTATTACTGGAAAAATAAGTAGTCAAATCACTTGAAATTTTAATGGGATATAGTTTGACACGTGACCCATCAACTTGATTTTTTTTATGATTTTATGATGTTTAGTTTCAGAGATATGAATTCTTAAAAAAAAAAATTACCTTTTTCATTTTATCTGAACGGAGCGGTCAATCCCGAGGATCAAACGGGGAAAAGTAGGTAATTTTATTGTCTTTCAAATGCATTTTAGCTGAATTGTTTGTAACAATGAGATGATTAAAAAAAAAACACATAATAGTTTTTCAAAAATCAAAAAATGGCCATAAAACGAAAAATAGTTGAGAAAATAAAAAAATAACTCTTTTTCCCGAATTCAGAATCCAAAAATAGATAAGCATGTCAAATTTTATTGATATTCACGGAGTAGTTTCAGAAATATTACGGTATACACACACACACACACACACACACACACACACACACACACACACACACACACACACACACACACACACACACACATACGGACATTTCCTGAAAATACGTAATTCGAACTTCAAACATATCAAAACATGTTTTTATGAAGTTTTAGCGAAACTGATAATTTTACTATCACAAAGCTTCCTCTAGGAGGAAGCAAAATCAAGAAAATTACAATTAATTATTAAATCATTTAAACACAAAGCGGATTTTTATCTTAAAGCTATAGTGAGACAAATTCTGCTTGGGGTAAGAAATAATTTTTGTCAGAGCGGGTAAGCTAGAATCTGCTGACTAGTTTATAAAAAATAAGATGTTGATATTTTTTAAAATTATTATTTTAATGCTTACTTGCCGTCCCGTTGTATTGTAGTCTAACAATGAAACACTCGAATTATTACTTTTAAGGTGTAAATCTGTGAGATAATATTATTGTGACGAGACGTAAGTCTCGCACATGATGTAAACAAACACGGCTCCGAGTCAGTCAGCTGACGCCAGCAAGCGCGCGCGCAGCGAACAAAGGCGAGTCCGCACCAAGCGAAGTGAGCGCGCGCGCGCACCAACCGAAAGGCCAGTCCGCATGACCGCGGAGCGCGCAACTCAGCGGCGACGCGCCAGGTGGCGCGAGCAGCGCACCGCGGGGACACCTATATAAAGCGGGTCGCGCAGCGCAGCGGCAGTTCTACTCGAGTTGAACTCCTGACGGCATCGTGCGCTCACGTTACCGAGAGGAACAACTAGAGAGGAACAACGCCAACAGCGTCGGCTCGTGAGCACACGTGAAGACGCTGTCGACGAACCCGAAACTCCGAGTTGCCGTCGTGCGCACACGAGACAACTAGGAGGAACAAAGAACGACAACAAAAGAATGGATTCCAAGCTCAAAAACAACCGGGTTTCGACCGCCAGCCAGATCAAAATCTTAGGTCGCAGCATTCTCAAACGGACAAAAACCTTTGCTAACTAGTTACGCCTCGCGTCCGAAACACCCGCAAATCAGAGGGGGGGCGGTAGCAGAGGCAAGAACTTGCCATCTGGGCCCTGCAGCCTTGGAAGAGCGTGGTCCTAATCAGGCGACTACAAGGTAAAGAACCGCAAGAGTTGCAGAGGACCAAGGAAAACTAAATAATCCGTGGCTGTGCGAGAGACTAACAGCCGGGTCACAGCGTTTAGCCGGGGCAAGGTCTCCATGTAACGAGCACTTCAGCCTCTCTAATCAAGTCTTCCTGATAGACACTGGGGCAGACATCTCAGTAATTCCAAACCCAGCAACTGGCAAGAAGCAAGGCACTGACACTGACGCTCCCGACTCTATGCTGTCAAGCGATACGACCATAGATGTCGGTTCGGGCAGTCCAAACGTCTCGAATTAGCGTCGGCCTGCCGTACAAGCTTGCTTGGAATTATCACCATCGCAGATGTCCCGCACTCATCATAGAGCTGATCTCCTTCAGACACTACAATCTAACTACCCAGACCTCAAGGCTCAAGAAACTGTAGATGGGCAGACCAATTCACGCACGGGCGTCCTGCCTTTGTCAAGACATGTGCAGCCGTGCAATATTTCTTTGTGGCACCGACCACAAATTACGCTCAACATTGTCAACAATAGCCCTCAAAGTTTTTTGGTCCTGATCAGTTTCAGATGCGACAAAAAAAGAGTAAGGTTTTTCATGCAACATTTCTCACCAAGGGTCAACGCAGTCTGCACAGAGAAGCTCGCCCTCATTTCACCTGCCAAGCTCAAGGCAGCCAAGAGAAGAGTTGCCGGAAATGCGTGCGAGGCTGAGGCATCTGTCGCCCGCTCGACAGCTCATGGTCAGTGGCCGTCTTTACGAAACACATGGTGATGAAGAAGAAACGGGGGAAATGCGCGTCCTTGCGGCGCATTAAACCTGCAAACTCAAGCCTGGAGACGGATGTCCCAGATCGTACCCAATTCCCACGTGGCACGATCTGCATGACGCTTTGCCAGCGGCAAATAAAATCTCTCAGCGCTAGACTTACGCCCGGCTACCACCAAATACCGGGTAGCATACCCGAAGACATCCCAAAACGGCAATTATCACTCCCTTCGGACTCTACGAGTTTCCTTGTGATGACGTTCGAATTTCGCAACAGCTTCACAATAACGCTTCGCAGCGCTAGGCATAAAACTCAGGGCGTGAAGATCTCGGACTTTGTCTTACGTCTACTTAGACGACATCCTCTCGCCTCACGGCGGAAGGACGAAACAACCAGAAACACCTTGACACAGTTCTACCAATGCGCAAATCGGCCTCAAACGATACGGAGCTGCAAGTCAATCTTGAGAAATGCATTTCGGGCGTTACAGAACTAATCTTTCTGGGCCCTCTATTACTACTCGCAGATTGGTTTCATAACCCAGCCCAGAAAAGTCAGGCCATACAGGAATTCCCGAGCCACAGACCATCGAGGAACTTCGCGAAGATTCCAGCCCCCCTTCCTCGTCTCGTCAAGCAGTTTACCGACCGTTTGCTGGCGCAACCAGTAGCTGCAGACACGCAGCCGAGATTTACGCACAACGTCCTCGGTTCAGCGAATTCCTAAAAGGGAGCTAAGAAAAGGACAACGTCCGCAGTTTCGTGACGGTCAAGAGCCGAGGCGGCTTCCAAAAGTGCATAGGTACGACCTCAGTGAACCTCACCTTTACCGCTTTTTTCCAAGCGAAAACGCAGAGCTTAACGGTCTGATCACAGACGCATCAGACAAGCTATGGGAGCAGCCCTCGAGCAACGCTCAGGCAACTCCTTGGCTTCCCCTCGGCCTTCTTCTCTCGCAGAAAGGTTCTCCACCTGCGCGAGACTAAATATGCTACACCTACGACCGGGCACGTTAACAGCCATCTACGAAGGCCATTCGTACTTTCCACCATTATCGTCGAAGGTGTGGAGTTCAAGTTTACCACGACATAAACACTCTGATCTATGCCATTACAGCAAAACAACGACAAATGCGCAGCTATTCGCGTCGCGAGAGAGGAGCAAGATTGTGTCTTACATCGCCCAGTTCAATAACAGAGATTCACTATCTCCCAGGGGAAGAGAAACTGAACGTTGGCAGGAGCCTTGTCTGCGAATCAACAAGCTTTCCACATTCTGCCTGCACTTTTCGAACGCGGAGCGACCCAGAACTCTTCGGGCTGACCACAGGTCAGAAAAGTTCTAGCAAACATCAAACGCATTCAAGCTTCCGGACGGGCTGTTCGACAGCGAACAGCTGAGGGCGAAGAACAAGAGAAGGCGAGCAACTCAAGGCCACGATTCTCAGCAATGCGGACCATTAGCCGCGTCAAGTCCGGCTCAAGCTTCGCAACTTACTGGGCTCCGCTCACGGGGATCCGACAGCGCACCGCAGCGTTCACCTGCGCACATCCATGAGAATGTAATTTCCGTCCTTCATCATCCCTAAAAACTGAGGAAGACAGTTTCGAACACTTCCACTCAACGAATCGCATCCTGGAGTTAAAGTCAGCAGCTCGACTCATACACACAAGTAGTGTGGCCTAGACATGAGTCGGGCGACAAGTCACCACTTGGTGCAAAAACATGCGTAGCTTGTCAACAATCCAAAGTGACAAAGCATAACAAGTTTTTGCTAAAGAATTTCATACTCGCAGAATGCAAGGATCGATGCACAGTCCACTTGGACCTCGTAGGACCCTTTTGGCCCACATGCCACGTCGCTACAGCGCCATTCCTCACCAATCAATCACGATCGGCTATAACGAGATGGCCGGAGGGCAATTCCAATTGCTGACGAACCGACTGGCAGGCAACTGTAGCTCGTGGCATATTCTCGTCATATCCTCGGGAATTAACAGGATTCGCCACGACA
>CM053170.1:29353194-29368046 GCA_012977825.3 Pteromalus puparum
TCATACCATCCTGCTTCCAACGGCATGGTGGAGCGCCTCCACCGAGACATCAAAACAGCTCTCATGTGCTACGGAAACAGTCAGGAATGGTTCCGACTACTTCCAACAGTCATGCTGGGACTGCGCACACGCAGCCGTCTAGACACAGACGCCAGTCCAGCCGACTTAGTCTTTGGAAAATCAATGAGAATTCCCGGTGATTTCTCACCTCTCACCAATGAAGAACCAAACGTTCGCACATTCTACAACGAATTTCGCGACTTCATGCAGCAACTGAGACCAGTTCCAGTTAATCACAAGACGGCAACCAAGCCATTCCTACATCAGGACATGAAAACCTGCTCTCACGTTTGGTTACAAGAAAAACCAATAAAGCCCGCTTTGACTCGGCCTTACACCGGCCCTCACAAGGTCATATCTCGCAACATGGAGAACCAGACCTTGGTAATCGAAGTCAACGGCACACATAAAACAGTGTCTTTGCAACGCGTGAAACCTGCGTTCATTCTTCAAGAGGATCCTGACGGCACTAAGGAAAACACAACACCTGAACCGATCAAGATTCCTCAGCCAACGGAAGTCAATCGCGCTCAACCAGCACCCGGTACTTCCAAGGCCACGCAGCTTCCGACAGACAACATTCAACCTGCACCTCTTATTCCACCTACCGAAGATTCACCGGACCAACCGGTTCCTCAACCTCCAGCACCCAAACGCGTTAGATTTGCTCCGGATACCTCAAAAAGTAACAAGAATCAATCTAGTAAACAGGTTCCGTCCGCGCAACCAGCGCCTAAACGCACCAAGTTCGTTCCGAACATTCTTAAACGAAAAAACAATGTTGACTCAGTTCAGTCACACAAACGCGCTCGTAAGAAACACAGCTCTTTTGCGGGGGGGTGCAGTACCTAATACTACCTCATACTCATCACACTACTCTGTAAATACCTTATAGAACCAAAAACCAACCAAAGCCTAGCCAAGCTAGCACACTACTCTGTAAATACCTTATAGAACCAAAAACCAACCAAAGCCTAGCCAAGCTAGCAAATTTTTTTTTGTTCTTTGCGTTTAATCTAAGTTTCAACTTTAATATTGTATTATGTACTAGCAAATTATGGAGTCAGATGGAGCGAAACCATCATTACAAACACTGTATTACATTACGCTACACTACAAGAAAATACTTGTACAATCATCACACTGTGATTCTAACTCTAGTACCTTTGTAATTCTAAGCGCAAACTTGTCATACGTTCAAACAACTAGTTTTAAGAAATGTAAATTATTTTTGTAAATACTCTCCAGTCCCTGACAATCTTTTTTTTGTAAGACTACACAAAATCTTGTAAACTCCTCTCTCTCGCAACTTTACATAAGTTTCCAATCAACAAAAATGCTTCTCATTTTTTCTTCCTCGGGGGGAGTACTGTAGGTACCCCACTGATAGGTGGCGGCACGTCCGACCACAGAGAGAGAGAGAGAGAGCGGCTCACGCCGCGAGCGAGCGCCGAGTTCAGTGCCGCTTCGACCACGACCTAGACCAGTCAGGCTGGAGAGACGGAGACAGAATAAAGCAATAGTCTAGGATAGGCAGAGTGTTCTTTCCTCCCCGCGCCTCATCCCGACAATAATAGTGCACAAAATTGATTGAATTTTTGAGTTTTTTTTCTAACACGGAAAATTGTATCTTTTCCCTCAGTCGTTTATTTTTTTTTAAGTGAAGTGAAAATTTTTGTTTTTGTCAATTAATCCAAACCGATTAAAATAGAGCAACAAACTCTCAATTTTGCGAATCGCTCACAAAAATTTTACGGTTTCGCGGGTTTAATATTCGCAGAGAATGAAGATTGTTTTACTTTCACACCGCGTTTTCGAATTTTTGTTTTCTTTTTCTTTTCTCTCCAAGAAAGCGTTACGCACGGTACAGAGCAAAGTACAGATTGGAGGTGATTGCGAATTGAGAGGTAGAATCGAAGAATAAAAATAACGCTGACGTTTTTTTTTCTGACAAAAATATCCGTCATATTGACAACAAAAATTTATTAGTTGTGTTATATTGGTGTTACATTTTTTAAAAATTATTTTAAACAAAGGTTTGAGGACAGAAATTTTTTTTTTTTCTTCACAATTAAACGTAATAGTGTGCGTTGAATCTTTTTCTTTTTTTTTTTGAGATTAGTAAAGCCTGTCAAATTTTCTCCTCTTGTTCACTGACACAAAATGGAGAACCGTAACATCAGTAGGATAGAGATGTCACAACAGATAGCAGAATGGGCATACGAGTTACCAGAAGAAAGTAGAACGGATTTAATGAATGATCTCGAACTAAGAATAGATGATAATCGGTCTCAGAATATAGATAGGTTAATTAGGCGACTACGCGGCGATTATACCGCAGAAGATTTTGTGATCGTTAACGATCCGGAAGAAATAACAACGTCAAGAAGAGCGGCAAGATTTCAGAAGTTACTGCTAATGCATAGGTCGTTGGCAAGGTTGCCCGATGCGACGAAAAGCATGATACTTGAACAGCAACGTCCGAACCATGAGCGCAGCTCGAAAATGGAAATTACAAACGGAGCGACGGGAGGCATCCTGTACCACAGCTCGCCCAGACAACAGTACGGCCACAACCCTTTTCGGGACACGGTCCAGCAGGCGGAAGACATGACTACCCAGGATGGAAGCGATAATCGCTGGGCGTTGGGGGAGTCAGAGAGCCGTACAATCACGACTTCGGCAGGGACTGACACGAGAACGCTCGGAGCAGCCTACACGTCGAGCGACAACCTTATAGATTTTTGGACACCAGCTAGTCGCATAAGCACGACGGCCACGACAACGACAACAGTAACAAGCTCCATAACAACACCAGCAGTGACGACGAGAGTGAATCAGGGCATGGTTAACACCCAAGCACAAGCGATGGGGACGCAGAACGAGAACAACAGAAATAGAGCACAAGAAGAACGAACAGCGTATGCAGAAGAAAACGAGAGACTCAGAAATGAAAATAAAACCTTGGAGTACCTCGTGCAACAATTATTACAACAGAGCCAGCAAACAACGGACTCGGTAACTCAAGCAGCGACCTCGCAACCGAGCAAACAGGTACAATTTCAAGACACCTTTGATATAAGGCACATAGAACCAAATGCCCACAGCACACGTAATTCGGGATTAAACCCAGGGGCGAATGTTTTTGTACAACCTGCACGAGTAACCAACGATACAGCACAAGCCGGAGTCCAGCAACAACGGCCGCGACTGTCAGGGGACTCTAGGAGGGGGGGAGGATCACCTTGGGGTTATCCAAACCCATATTTTGTAGATGCGCAGACACCAGCCCCCTTACCAACTGGGAGCTTATATCCGTTTTCGTACCCAACGGCAGCCTGGGGCGGGTCACGCCAAGACATTGGTAAAATTGCGAGAGAGTGGAATATTAAATTCGATGGACACAAGGACAGCTGCATCGAACAGTTTATACAACGAGTCAACGAGTGCAGAATGTCTTCCCATCTCGACGAGGAAGATTCGCTCAACGAATTATTACATGTGCTGACGGGACCAGCGCTGGTCTGGTGCAGACAACTGCGACCCGCATGGTCAACTTGGAGTGATTTTTGCCAAGCCGCCAGAAGAAGTTACGGGGTCAACCAAGATATCCAGATGCAACTCCTAGCAGAAGCACAAGCTCGCACACAGGGTAAGCGGTTAGAGACTACATCTTCGCGGTATTAACCATTTTGAGCCGCTTAGATGTACAGCCCCCTGTAGAGGCTCAGCTCAGCATGATTTACGATAATATGCTGGCTGAAATCAAGATGCTTGTGCCGAAACATCAAGTCACAGATTTGGATGCGCTGATAACCCTCGCTAGAGCTTATCCATGATAGAGAAGCTTATCCATGATAGGGATAACTACAAGCCTCCGCCACCGCCAGAACTATGTTTACTGCCGCAGGTGGCCTAAAAGGAGAAAGATGATTTTGCCATAGCTTCGATCGAAGAACCAGTCAGTCTGGCTGCTTATATCGCGATGGTAGTGAAAGAAGCGATAGCGCAACTGACCGTGGCAGAACAAGCGAAACCGCCGTGGACCCAAGCTAAGGTAGTTTCGCAGGCGAGGAATCAAAAGAAGAAGCCAACTCCTGCAGCCCAAAGACCGAAGAGCAGCCATAATAAGGACCAGAATGTTCGTGGACCGTATAAACACCCTGTAGAGTGTTACGGGTGTGGATGGCCTGGATACAAGAGGCATGTGTGTCCAGAATGCTCACGGAGGATTTCGGGGAAACGGTTGGGGGGACTAAGTAGTTGGGTTGTTACAATTCCACAGAAAGTAAGAAGATTCCAAGAAGAGAATTCTCAGCAAAAAATTCAGATAACAAAGACTGTCGGATATGTGCGATGAAGACCGCAGACCGCAATCACCGATAGACTTGTTAGGACGTTGTTGGTTCTCAACTGGATGTGGGGGATCTTGCATTCGTGCTTCTGTGTCGATCAGGACACGGCTCGTAGCCGTGTTGGTCCCATTGGGATAAGGATGGCCTCGGCATTCTGTGGTCAGGCGATCCATGCCCTATTGAAGTGCCCGGGTGGAATACCCGCTGATGGTCGACGACAATGGTTCAGGACTTTCAACTTGCCCTTTAGGTGACCTGCACAATTCCATTACTCCCAGGTGCATAGTCGGGAGATCCCTCTGAGATAGATTGTATTTTAGGCAGGATTGCATAGCGCGCTTTTAACGCTGTGCTTCTGGCCCAGAGGATAACCGATTAGAGTATGAGGTGACAGAGTCACGTTCCGTAACTTGTCTACTTTTCCGGAAGAGGACAACAACCCTGGTAGCTATGGGTCCAGTGGTATCTAAGGTTTAGATTTTGTTCGACACGGATACAAGGGCGAAATATGGTAAAGCCGCCACAGTTCTCGACTTGCAGACAAGATTGGAAGGAAGATGAAGATTCCAATTAAAGATGTATGGAGACGCCAAGATGTTCAAGATGGTGCTCGTCGCAGAGAAGTATAGCTCTCAGGGGTTGCGGTAACGCGACTTAGCCCGATTTCCGAATACGGCACTCGAGCTTGCCTCGATCTGAACTTTGTCTCTCTGTTAAACACATATAGGAATATGTTAGAGAGAGAACGGAGAGGATGTTTCCCTTTAATTCTTAACAAGCGATCCGCTATTAATTAAGTGGAGGCCGATTTTCGGGTCCCGTGATTTTGATCATTTCTTTTCTCTTCTTATTTTTCCTCACCAATCAATTGCATGCTGGTGAGGATATTATGGCAAAGAGCTGATACACCGTTCGGGTATCCGTGTCTGGAAGGGGGAATATGAACGAGGAACGATGTTAACTCGTCATAATCTCCCCAGCATAAACGTAACTAATATTAGAATATGTTCTAACACCTTACAGCCATGTTACAGGCAAGTGGAGAGAGAACGGAGCGGGAGAAAGCACGGTAGGTGAGAGAGGGAGAGAGAGCTCGCGCGCGTACCGCGTCTCGCGGTAAGATTCGCTTCGGCTCGCAACGTGTGAGCATCGTGTGCGAGAGACTTNATAAATATTAGAATATATCTTTATTATTATTATTTGCATAAACAAGTCTCTTCAATTCACCTTTCCCCTAACCAAACCCTGGCGTCCGGCCGACTACTCAACTCACGGGGAAAGTCGAACCGTTACATTATAATCTAGGGAGCTTTACTATCAGCATATTGTCGTGAAAATCTTCAAATATATGTTGGCTGCAAAGAAAAAATCTCGTTTTATATTATGTTTTTATATTATGATTCAAAAAGTTTTTGAATCATAATATTATTTATACTTCAATAATTTTGCTTTACGATATTCGGCTTGATTAATGAGGCGATACATTTTTATATCGTAGTGGAAATTGATCGTTGGGTAATCAATAAGTTATTTTTAGTAAATATGCATATGATTTACTGTATGCTCATCGTAGACTACAAGACAACAAGCCGGCAAGTAAGCATTTAAATAATAATTTTGAAAAGTATAATCTATTTTTTATAAACTAGTCAGCAGATTTTAGCTTACCCGCACTGACAAATATTATTTCTTACTCCAAGCAGAATTAGTCTCACTGTAGTTTCAAAATAAAAATCCGCTTCGTGTTTAAATGATTTTCCTATAATTAAGAGCGATAAATGTTTTGGAACGCTTGACAGCGCCAGACATAGCCGAGTAAGGTGCGCGCATTGTACTGTTTTTTAGTAGTGTAAAGTGGAGAAAAAAAGGATGAGACAAAGGAAGGAGAGAGAGGAAGAAAAAAGGAAGGAGATAGGTGAAAATGTATAGTAGAGGAGTGAAAGGGTGAAAGAGTACATGAAAAAGAAAGTGAGGACAGCGGAGTCAAGTCAGGAGCAGTAGAGAAGGATGGAGATAGAGGAGAGAGCGGCACGGCCACGGAACATGAACCTCAGCAGTAACCAGATTGAGGAAATAATCGGAGCAAAGGTGGACGAGAGGAATGAGGAATACGGAACCCCGCGAGGATTTGAAACGGGACAAGAAGGAGAAGTCTCAGGGGGAGGTAGAGGGAGCACAGAGAGAGGCCGGAAAGGTGGAAGAGGAGGAAAATTTAAGCTTAAGCAACTGAATTTAGAGGAAAGCTTTAAGAATAAAGAATCCAAAGGAAGGAAGAGGAAGAAAAGAAGCCCAGAGAAGGAAAAAAGAAACATAAGCCGACGATATTTTTATCTATTTTACATTTTATGACGAGGAACGATGTTAACTCGTCATAATCTCCCTAGCATAAACATAACTAATATTAGAATATGTTCTAACACCTTACAGCCATGTTACAGGCAAGCGGAGAGAGAACGGAGCGGGAGAAAGCACGGTAGGTGAGAGAGGGAGAGAGAACTCGCGCGCGTACCGCGTCTCGCGGTAAGATTCGCTTCGGCTCGCAACGTGTGAGCATCGTGTGCGAGAGACTTCCTGATACCGGCGCGACTAATCGTTGGTGAGGAGAGTGCGTACCATCGATCCAGACGGCCACGAAAACCTTCCGCAGGGCCGGTCGTGACTCCGCTGGGCGTGCAGCTTCTGGTGCGACTACGCTCGTCCCGGCTTCCGTTCAGCGCCGACATCTCGCCCCGAAGGAGACGTCCTGGGCTCGAGTCGACTACCAACTTCTGTAAGTCAGCTCTCTATCCATCTCTCTCTCTCCAGCTTCCTCCCGGTCTCTATTCGTCCTCTCGCCTGCGTTTCGCACACCCGTGTGTGTGCTCGTGTAACCCTTTATCTACCGAACTATATATTTTCACTTCTTAAACGCTACTTCTTGTGTTGTGACTTAGAATCCGAGCCCGATTCCTTATAAGATCCCCGCCGCCCCNTCCGAAGGAGACGTCCTGGGCTCGAGTCGACTATCAACTTCTGTAAGT
The DNA here is from genome assembly GCA_012977825.3 of Pteromalus puparum. NCBI lineage: Eukaryota > Metazoa > Arthropoda > Insecta > Hymenoptera > Pteromalidae > Pteromalus > Pteromalus puparum. The sequence goes on from CM053170.1 coordinate 29,360,630, forward strand.
CAGCTCTCTATCCATCTCTCTCTCGCCAGCTTCCTCCCGGCCTCTATTCGTCCTCTCGCCTGCGTTTCGCACACCCGTGTGTGTGCGCGTGTAACCCTTTATCTACCGAACAATATATTTTCACTTCTTAAACCCTACTTCTTGTGTTGTGACTTAGAATCTGAGCCCGATTCCTTATAAGATCCCCGCCGCCTCCGCGGGCACGCGTATCGCTTCTCGATACACGTGCATAAAACTGCAGCTAGCCAACACACGATCTTGGCCGATCCANGCCAACCCACGATCTTGGCCGATCCAACTACGAACTCTTTTGTACTAGAGTAAACGAGACTCCGGTCTCGATTATTACGCGGTTGTCTCTCCGCTCCGGTAGCTGCACTGCACGCAGCTAACGTCTGCGCGGCTATCGACACCGAGCAGAGCAGCCCCGTTATAATTTTTGTAATAATTGTAATATCGCCTTCGCTTGGTTTTCACCCGTGCCTCTAGCTAATTTTCCCACTCCAAGCAAATGATCGATATTATNCTGGCATTATTTATTTAACATTCGGACGCGGAATTTTAGTTTCACGAAAAACACACGGTTAGTAAGGCGACGAAATTTTGAAGCGAAGCAACGCAGGAATTCGCGAGGACGTCTGCTCTCTAGCACAGCGGTCACGGCTTTGTTGTTGTTGACACGCGACGAACGCTCGCGTGCGAACCACGAAGCCGCTCGAATAAGTCGAAAGCGAGCACAGTATAGGGCTAACGAATATTATTTGAATATTCGTCGGTAGCCAAGATACTGTAACTGTAAGTGCGAATCTCCAAACATCGCAGTATCTCTAGTGCGAACAGTGNAAGACAGTCGACATCTTTACCTTTCACGTCCGGTAAAAGCTTTCCATCCCATTGAACAACTAACTTGACATCCTGATTTTTCTGAATATCTACAACGAATTCTTTTTCAATGCCTAAAGCTACTGCTTTACGCGATTCAATACGTTTCCTATGAACCGTAATTTTGCTCAAAGATGCCTCCGCTATTGATAGACCAGCACTCTGAACAGTAGCTGCTACAATATATGTTGCTTCTCGAGTACATGTTTTTGATCTATCTAAAGTTGAGCATAAGTTACTATCTAAAATCTGTATTTTTTTCTTTTTTGCGACTGAAACACTTGGACGGAATTCATCTTCAGACATATTAGCATCAGTTTCNAAGAGTATACATAGGTATACTAGAAGCGAGAACGCAGAAGTAGAGCAGCGTAGCTCTCGCGCGCTGAAAGCAAACGCGCCAAGCGGCGCCGGCAACACAGCCTATAGCGTGACGTCACACGCACAGCGGCTGCCGACTCTCGCGCGGCGAGAGAGCGTTCCAAGAAAACATTGTACACAAGCGAGCGCGCGGTACAATTGTGATAGTATAGGTGTAGATAGGAGCATCACGGTATACTTATACGAAAGTATCCCGACGGAAAATAATTGCGGTTTCGCGCGATCGCCGAATATTCTGAGACGCGTATATAATTGTAACAAGGAAAATTTGAACAGTGATAATGTAGGTACCCCACTGATAGGTGGCGGCACGTCCGACCACAGAGAGAGAGAGAGAGCGGCTCACGCCGCGAGCGAGCGCCGAGTTCAGTGCCGCTTCGACCACGACCCAGACCAGTCAGGCTGGAGAGACGGAGACAGAATAAAGCAATAGTCTAGGATAGGCAGAGTGTTCTTTCCTCCCCGCGCCTCNCAAACTGTAAGAAATATATTATAAATACTGCTCATTATAATTATTGCATAATTAAAAAATATTGTATATTGTATTAGTTTCGCATAAGGACCTTTACTGGCTAATCTGCGTAGCCACGTAGCTTATTGTATTTTTATCTTAGATTCAAACAATTCAAAAACTGAATCACTGAGCGTTTGTTTTAAGTGAACGCCCTTAAATAATATTAAATTAAAATATTCTTACCTTTACTCTGTTAACGACCATATTCTTCTTCTTCTCTTGTCTTATTGCAAGATTTTGTTTGAGTAGTCTGTTTTGATATTGTAATCAATTTCAATTCACTACGCGGAGTTGTTTTAGCTTTTTCTTGTCGCATCTCAAATACCACATCTAACTGCTTTTTGAATTCAGATTCCAACTTTTTCTGCGCAAGCGAATTCTTTCTAATTTTATTTTTTGTTGCTTTTGACCATTCAACATGTAAGCGTTTAACTTTGTCAATCAAATTGGTTTCGTTTGTGATTGGCAATTCTGTTTGCTCCCATATTTGTATACATTTTTGAACAGTAAGCTTAGCACTTTCATGTATAGATTTTCCTAATGTTTTAAGATTATACATGAAAAAGCTTAGAATTTGTCCACATAGTGGTAGACTAGTTCCCGAAATATCGCTCTCTGCTGTACCAACTAAATACACATATGTTCTGGTCCTCATTTTCTTTGGCGCCGATATGCTAGTATTACTGACACACAAATAATCACACACGATCAACAAATATTATATTATATAAATATTGTAGAAAGATTGTCCGCACAATCTGCAAGTCGTTTATAATACACTGAGCGGGTGCAAAAGCTGCTAAAAGTTCTGTGTTAAATTCGTCAAGATGCACTGACGTCCTCCTGCAAGCTGAAGCTTTGCTGTGGTTGCAGCATTTATTAGGACAGCGTTGCTGTGATCTGTCTCAACTGTGATTGGCTTAAACGCCAATATGGCGGAGCTAGTTCGAGCAAGTTCGAGCCAGAGGGCGCCATGGTACCTGCGTTAGGACTGTCATGGCCGCCTATAACATACGCGGCAGACTAGTACAGCTATGTATTCAGCATATGCTATAGGCGGTCATAACAGTTCTAACGCGTACTGGCGTCATCTGTCTCGAGCTTGTAGGGCAAACATTCTCATAGAAAGAAAGTTAGACTTAGATTTCGCGAACCTGACTCCAAACCGGCGCAGCGCCGTCCTTAAGGTGGTTCCTTCGGTAAGAGAGAGAGACAGATAGCTTTGTGTGAGAGAGATGAAGAGTGCATGCTTCTGAGCAAAGAAATCGTGGAAACGTCGCACCCATCGATCACTACATCGACCCATATGCGCACCGCAACATAACCTGCAGATACTCTGACCAAACAACATCTGCAGTCTCGAGATTATTTTTAATAAAGTCTAATGAACTAAGGTACAAGGGAAAGTTTATAAAGCAAAATCAGTTAGACAGGAAAAACAATTGTGCAGAAGGTTTGCAAGTGTGCGACGTTGCTACATCTCCTGCAATACACATTCTTTCTCTCAAATAAATATTTTCAAGACACCGTATTTTAATAATAAAATGGTCAATTCAAGTGACCTTGCACAAAAATATTCCTTATTATATCTTTTATATATATATATATATATATATATATATTTTCATTCGCGAGATATTGCTATCGGCAGCTACAAATGGTAGCAATTTTGATATAGATAGGTGCTGTCGATATAATAGCTGCTGTGTAATTTGTCAAACTTTAAACAACGATTACTCAGGGACAAAACGGTGAAATGCTTTAAAATTTTAGTATGACATGTGTGATGTCTTTATTGACTTGGGTATGAAATTTGAAGTGCGGCTTGAAAAATCATGGGTTTCGAAGGAACCATCTTAATAGGTTAGGCAAGTAACCGTTCCCGGAAAGACACCGAGTACGACGGAATTATACCGATAAAATTTGGGCGTATGGTTAGTTTGTTCGGTACTAAATGCTAGATCGGCGATTCTCATTTGGATGCAATATTTCGTAGAAAAATCCTGGACATAAGGCTAATGACACATAGGAGAATAATTTAATAGACAAAAATACAATATCAAAATATTTCTGAAGGTATTGGAAGAGCTAATAATAAATAACGGCACTATATATTTACGAAAATAAATGCGAAATTGTTATACCTGTGAAAACTAAACTTATTATATGAGATACAAATAACAATATTGCAAAAAAAGAGTTGGTGTTCAGAAAAAACCAGTTGAAATATTGTCGTATATAGGGGGTATGCGGTGCTTGGTAATAGACTATGGGATAACCAATGAGGAGGGAAGAAGGAAAATGAAAATCTATGAAAATTAGAAATAAGAAATGGAAGGACCGAAAGATAAAAATTAGGAACGCAATGCAAACCAGGAAAGGAGTAAAAAAGGGAAGAGGGGAAGGAGGATGGTGAGACGAGGAATGTAGGAAAATGAAGGCAGAATTGAGGAGAGAAAAAAAGAGACTTAAGACAGAGAATAGGAGTAACAAAAGATAATCTACAAGTTAAAAAAAATCTAAGAACTCTATACAGAAAAAAAAGGAGACAGGACTAAAGAGTAAGGTAGAGGAAGCGAGATGGGATTCAGAACGAAGCGTGGAAATACGGGGAAAAATGACTGTTAGATAAGCTCACAGAAATACTGGGGAACATATGGAATGGAGAGGGACTGCCAAAGAAATGGAAGAAAGGGACAGTTACACCAATATACAAAAAGGGAGACAAAGGAGAGTGCAAGAATTACAGAGGAATAACTTTGATGGACACGGGATACAAGATTTGCGTGGAACTCAAAAGAGAAAAGATAGAGAAGAAACTGGAAGAGGAGGAAAGACTGAGCGACACACAAATGGGATTCAGGAAGGAGAGAGACACAACCTACGCAATATATGTAGTAAGCAAAGTTGTAGAACTGGAGAGGATCGCAGGTAGGTTCGACACGCGAAAAGGAGTGAGGCAGGAGTATCCGCTAAGCCCGCTACTGTTCAATATAGCAATGGCGGACGTCGAAGGAGAGATGAGCAAGGTGCAGGAAGGAGCGATAGTAATAGGTAGAAGGAAAATATGGTCGGTGTCATACGCAGATGACGTGGTGCTACTGGCAACAAATGCAGGAGGACTCAAACAAATGCTGAAAAGGTTTAAAAAGGTAATAGCAAGAAAAGGACCGAAGCTGAATACGAATAAGACAAAAAGAATGACCATCAAAAGTGGAGGAAGAAGGCAGAAGGAAGAAGGGAGAGAACTTCAAATGAGAGGAAGAAGAATTAGAAGTGGTGAAAAAATTTGAGTACCTGGGATACACCATAAAAGAAAATAGAAAAGAAGAGGAGCAGATCAAGAAGATGAAGGAGAAGGCAAGCTCGCTGATAAGTACAGTAAGGGGAATAGGCGAGTCAACATTCAGAGAAAACTGAAAGATGAGGATGAGACTATTTGAAGTGCTTGTGCAGAGTGTGATGGACTACGGAGCGGAGATATGGGGATGGAAATGCGAAGAAGAGCTCGAGAAGGTGCAAAGAAGATATACAAAGTGGGTAATGAAGCTAGAAAGAACAACACCGGCGCATGTGAAACAAAACGGTTCAAGCTGGAGACGAGGGTGAGGAAAAGAGCAACGAAGTATGAAGGAAAACTAAGTAAAGCAAAAGAAAATACTATACTTAGAGAATGCTAGAGACTTCTGAAGGCGGAAGGAGAGAGAGGAGAATGGAGGAAGAGGTAAGGACGTAAGGAGGCACGAACTGGAAAAATGCGGAATATTCCTGGCGGAATATACCAGAAGACTAAGAGAAGGAGATCGAGGATGGAGGAGGAGATCGAAAGAATAAACAAAGATACACAATGGCAGACATGGAGCGAGGAGATAAGAGAATCGTAATATGCAAAACAGCTAAAAGAAATCCTAAAAGAGCAAGGAGAAATCACGGAATACCTATCAGACACAGGAGAATATAGGAGAGGATCGCGAGGGATCACGGCGAGATTCTGGCTAGAAAGCGAGATAAGAGGAAACAAATACTGGAGGACGGAAGAGGAGAGGAGATGCAGGGTGTGTGTGCAAGGAGAGGTGACACTGAAACATGTGATAGAAAAATACGATGAGACGCGAGTAGCAGGAAAGAAATGGCAAGAAGTGTGCGGAGGGAAGAGGACGCAAGTAGGATACCTAAACAAAATCATCTGGAAGAGAAAAAACCAGAGATGCGAGAAAACGCAAGAGATGAAAGAGACAGCAAGGAGTTCAAAAAACGCGCGCCTAAATGCATAGGGGACCCGAGGAGAAAAAGGAAGAATAACCCTAGGAGAGAGACAAGAAATAACAAAAAAAGAAACTAGGAAATGTCGATAAGGTAGAGCAGAGAGGAACGGGAAAAAAACAAGAAAAGGAACGAGAAGATAGCATAGTTGCAGGTACACGATAAATTTGAGGATAACCTAGCGCGCCACGCGCGGCCTTGCTTCGCGATGCTAGGCACGCAAAACGCTCGCGCTTCGCGTTTGTATAAGGCACGACCACTGACGCTCGCTATGCCCCGACGCGCTTACGCGCTTGCTGCAGCCTAACGTTTGTGTTACTTACCTAATTATTAAATAAAAAAAAAAAAGTGAGCCGTCACGGGACGCCTGGCAGATGTGAAACATTGAAATTTATGGTTATTGAAAGAAGTTTATATAAAATAAAGTAAATAAATATTTTTTGTTTTATAACATAAAAACTGAGTTTTATGAAGGTATGTAATGGAAAGGATGTTGTATTGGAGAGAAGCGTCGAACGCCAAATGTACAGCACGAGACGATGCCGTGTACACAAGTAAAGCGACTATAGCGCGCGCCGTATACTGCAAGCACTCACATAGGCACAGTCACGCATAAACACACTCTATAGTTCTAGACCCATCGCTGTCTAAAGCGCACTCACAGATACGCACACGCATACATACTCTTCCTCTCTCTCTCTCTCTCTCTCTGCCGTCTGCTCTCCGTAAGTACTAGACGCCTTCACTCGACACTCCTCTTTCGAACTGCTATTCTGCTGTTTTCTGCCTTCGGGCGTGTTTTTTTTTACAGTTCGTTGCACGCTCATTATTGCAACCTTCAGCTTGTCATAATTTTCGCTGGAGGCTGCACTCACCACACGCTGTCAATTCTACTGCAAATTTTCGCACACAATTCTATCCTCAAACTGCTTCGCTTGGCTTGGCTTCGCTTCTCTCTCGCTCTTCCTGTACATTCCAATCAGCACACGTGGCGACATCTCACGAGACGACGGGGAAGATCTACGTCGGACATCAACTACACAGTAAGTTGCCGGCAAAAATGAGTATAACAGGAGAGAAAGTCACAGAGGCGTACCAAACCATCTGTGAACACTGTAACAAGCTCATACAGACCAAGGACCCGAAGCAGTGTGAAGTATGTCGCAACTCCTTCCACACACGTTGCGTAACTTTTCGTTCTGTGGTGGTGAAAGGCGTCCCGACGCTCGCGTGTGCAACGTGTGCTGACTTAAACAGCAGGGCGAAACTAGACGTTTCACTTAACGCCAGCACGGTGCAGAGGACTGTCAAGAGGACCAAAGCAACATCAGCGCCCTCATCGACTAGCACCTCGCGCAACCAATCGCCGGCGCGTCC
>CM053170.1:29368071-29381851 GCA_012977825.3 Pteromalus puparum
GGATGCAGGTCCTACGTCAGGACGGTACCCGATCTTCGGTCCGGTCCCCCAACAACTCGGACGGGCACTTCATTGTCAGTAGTGGAGGAGCGACCTTGGAGCTTTTTAGCCAAAAGATACCTCCAGCCATCAACACAGAGGCAAAGCAAGCACACAGCACATCATCCCACTGAAGAGACGTCTCTTATATCACGACACACATCATGACGCCCTTCGCCACCTTCATCAGTCATCTAACATCACATCTTCATACATCACAAGGTAACTCTGTCCGAGGGACTAAGGCCTACCAATTCAATGCTAACTCTCTCACGGGTTCACAAGTTGAGATGGTTAGGCACTCATTCTGTCTACTCGAACAAGCTTCTTTCACGGTAAGGCTGTAACTGAACTCGCTGGCTGAGATAGAAGAAATCAAAACCCATCCCTTTACTGACAACTACTAACTACTCAGAGACGACAGTAAAGCGGAACGGCGGGAGGTGTGGCCTCTAATACATATCACAACTGCATCACACAGCTAAAATCATCATTCATACATCCAGACCAAAGGACGGCACTGGTGGCAGGGGCCGAGGAGAACAGCCTGAGTATGCTCTTCTGAAGGAGGTCTCAGCGAGGGGAGTTAGAGGCTAATCTTTGGTCGGCGTTTGAATACGACACGCCATGCCGGCTTTCACCAGGGCGTGTGACTTATGGAAAACTAACCAAGACACAAAATAAACAATTGGTCCGACTGTTACGCGACGAAGTTTGGGCCACTAAACTTGTCAATGGGTGATTTTCAACGGCTGGATCAGCTCGCTCCATCGTGAGAGATGCCAATTTCATCAGGATCATCATGAGAAAGAACGAACTACACTTCTGTCGTTGCCTATGGTGACAACGACAACCACAAACCAGATTCCGACACCTGGCTGACACTCGAGCTAATTGACGAGTGCAGGAGATCGCCCTGCTCGCACAACTGGAGACCGAGACACAACATTTATTAACGGAATGACCTTAATATACGGCCAAAAAACCGACGTGACAGCAGCCACTAGCGCACGCTCAAAGCTTACTCATTACATGAACTATCAAAGGCATCTGCGCCGAGAAGGAATCTAAGGACTTCTTGTGCGTAAGTTGGCGACTGGTCATTGCTACGAACAGTCATCTACTTGATGACAAGCAGCAGTCGTGAACGCTAACTTGACTACGGAACCATACCATCTCGCCCCCAATTACGTACGAGGAGGGGTAGGAGCACGAACGATAACGCACCCGTGTTCACCACGCTACTGTCGGTGAGCCTTGTGAAAGGAACGGGACAGACTCTAATCGACGTATTTCGCAGATTCGCGTCTCCCCTTAGACCATGATAATTCTAGTAGATAGCTAGGGATGACGAATCTCATGCGGAATGAGGATCCAGACTGAATTATATCATTTCACAGCTTGGCGTCTCTGACTAGACGCCGGTGAGATCTGGAAGAGCGTAGAGAAATCTTGGAATCACCACAGCATCCCAGGGAAATCACCGCCCCTAGTTTCTCTAGTGAAGACCTCAACAGGCACTTTAGCGGAATTTTCCACCGATGTCCGCTGGCCCCTGAAAGTTGACGACTACCTGACAGAGGCTCGAGAGTCTGACACAGAAGTCGAACACCCCGTGACACCTTTAACTCAGGGAGATAACGGAACTCGGACGTTTTGAGCTGCGATAATGCACTATTGACTCCCAGGCAAGAGGCAGTAGATGCATTCCACAGCATAAGTCAGAAAGGCATTGCCAGTACTCGCTCCCTTTCTCTGTAGAATTTTACCTGTCCAGAGCGAGTCATGCTTCCCCTCTGTCTGCGAAAAAGTCTCTAGTGCATAGCGCTAAACAAGTCAGCTCCCACATCTCTCTGACTTGCATCTCTATTTAATCGTCCAAATGGCACCTGACATGCTGGTCAAGGACTGAATGGCTGACAAGCAAAAAATGCTGAATATTTGGAATCAAGGCTCTGCCTCGATGATCTGTCAACCGGCTTTCGCTTCCGGACATAGTAGCTCAGTCAGGCGCTGATAAAGTTAACCGACGATTATCAGGCTAGGATAAACAAAAGAATGTTTACACTTTCCCCTCGTTCGACTTTAGTAAGCAGTTGGACACTGGGTATGTCACGTCAAACTTCTTCTCAAAAACTAACCTCTTTCGGTTTGCTCGAAACAGTCATGCCGCTGGCTTGCTCATATTCTTACGGCAGAGAGCAGGCTGGCATTGGTGATAAGGGCGAGCATTCTCCACCTTTCGCCCATCTCAACACGGGAGTCCCACGGGGCCGTCCTGGGCCGCCCCTATTCTCGTTATACATCCAATGACAATCGGCTCTCTGCCTGGACCAGAACACTATCACCTCATATTATGCGGAATGACCTCCAGATCTACTGACAATGCCGCCCTCGAGGAGCTGGATTTCCTGTTCCGTTAGGATGAAGCTATGCCGAGAGGATCTTCAAGGCCGTGGCAGCCACAAAATCGTTTGAAGTAAACGTCAGCAAAACTCAGGCGATCGTCCCTGGCTCCCCTTACTACATATCTTTATCAAACTGCTAGCTACACCTACATAACATCAGCGATGAGAGAACGTCGAGTATCAAGTACATCCTGTGCGCAGTCTCGGTTATGTGCTAGATTTCGAGCTAACCTGGAAAGAGCGAGTCAAGAGCAAATATGCAAACGTCTCACTTCTGTTAATGTACCGTCTAAACTTGCTTTTCGAAGAAAGCACTAGCATTTAGACTGCGCAAGACATCTTGTGCCATGCCTCATGTTTCCCATCGATTGAACTATTGTTTCACTGCGATATACTGTGATTGACTAAAGAACAGACCTGCATAATACAGAGACTGTAAATACAGGCAGATTTCGTACATCTATCGGTGTAAGAAGAGAGATTGAGCACAGTCACTCCTTGACAGCGTGAGCCTCGCTCGCCTCACCACCAGCCGACGTAGGCAAGTACTTTATGGCTTAGTTTTCTTAAGAAACTATTTAATGTACTGCTGTACCATCCTATACTTAGACTATTATTAACTTTTTTATCCAACGGTCGCCCTCCGCCCAGGGAGGGGTGAAGTGAGTCCTCGAGACCATCCCCCCCAATCGCCACAGAGACGCTGAGAAATCATTCCGCAATCAGCGCCTCATGATGTCTGGAATCCTTACATGCGTCATTACGTAACAATAGTTCATTTCTTATTCAAAACGCAAGCTAGACAATATCTTTTCGCTCAAGAAGACAGAGAGTAGAACAACTAAATTCGCAACATTCATCTCAAGACCTCCTCCACAAAGCAATAGTAACTATCACACAGAACCCATCATTCATACACTTTCGCCTATCTTCAATCTCACCACAATTGACTTAACACACTACAAATTCATCTATCGCTCTAGAGCCTGTACATTAATGACTGTAACATATTTTTATAAAAGCGATTTGTACGAGACATAATGTACATGATAATAAAACACTTAAATCTCTCTCTCTCCTCTCTCTCTCTCTCTCTCTCTCTCCCTCTCTCTCTCTCTCTCTCTCTCTCTCTCTCTCTCTCTCTCTCTCTCTCTCTCTCTCTCTCTCTGGTCGACGCGCGCACGCATGTATATTTCTCTTCTGTCTCTCTCTCTCTCTCTCTTTCTCTCCAGTATAGAGGAGCGCGCTATAGAGGCGGAGAGGTGAGCGCGCTGTAGAGGCAAGAGAGAGGCGGATAGGGGAGCGCACTGTAGAGGCACAAGAGGGGAAAGCGTCACGACAAAACGATTCGGTTGAACCCCCGAGCCGCGCCATTAGATGTTTCACATCAAAAATCAGTAATTAATTTTGTATATCTATCGTATACAATTAAAAGATGTGTTGGCTATGAATAGTTCGAATAATTTTTAATTATTTTAGTTTTTGACTCATGATTTTCAATATTATTTATTTTGAAATATCTATACATTCATAATTTTAACATATATTGTTTTATCTTAACGAAATTTATTTTCAATATGATTAAAAACCATTATTATTTCGTAAAATTAAAAAATTATCTTTTTATAGTACTCTAATTCAAATTATATTAGATGGGAATTCGGCTTGTTAAGCGACAAGTAGCGCATAAAATACACGCGAAATTCTATAAGGTGCTCGAAATCAGAACTATCCTATTGGTGAAAAATACATTGGTTTATATGGGAGCTGTGACGTCACGCTTCACAAGACGAATTCTATCCCGTTCCTAAAGTCATAAATTTTGCGCAAAGATAGTTTATTATATAATTTGAAAAGAAAAAGTATTAGTTTTATTATCACCTAAGCAAAGCCGAGCAGCTGTTCGTTGGCTCTGTCGATGTCGAAGCGAGGCAGCGAGCTCGACCACTGCGCATACATTGTGCGCATCGATCTGGCGGGCGGCTGGCGACTTGTCCACGCAGTCGCCTGCCGTGTCATGTGTTTTGACGTTTCGAGCAGCCTCCTGGCCTCTGCTCACCGCAATGTTTCATTCGGTTCAACTTTTAGGCGACATTATAATATGTGAGTACGTAGTACAAAACAGCGACAACGACACGATGCAGCAGTGTTATAAAAAGTTTAAAATTTAGAAGTGCTACTGTGACGCCTGTGTATTGTGTTTTCAAGCAGTCTCATCTCGCTCGCTGCAGATTGGCTGCTTGCGGTTCTTGCTTTATAGTGCAAAAGGTATTCAATGTGTAAGTGTCAGTCCATCGAGAAATGCTGCAATATGGGAAGATCCGTAACTCCGTAAACGTACTCCAGCAGAAACTTGATTTTTTGCTTGGAGGTTATCTCTTGTTTTTATGACTACTCCAGCTGCCACTGCTAATGATTCCACTACTGTGCTGATATTGCTTCCTCCTAGAGGAAGCTTTGTAATAGTAAAATTTTCGGTTTCGCTAAATCTTTATAGAAACATGTTTTGAGATGTTAGAAGTTCGAATTACGTGATTTTAGGAAATGTCTGTATGGATGTGTGTGTGTGTGTGTGTGTGTGTGTGGATGTGTGTGTGTGGATGTATACCGTCATATTTCTGGAACTACTTCGTCAATATTAATCAAATTTAACATGCATATTTATTTTTGAATTCTGAATTCGGGAAAAACATTTTTTTTTTAATTTTTTTAATTATTTTTTTTTTATGGCGATTTTTTGATTTAAAAAAATTTTTTTTTCCGTTTTTTTCAATCATCCCGTTGTTACAAACAATTCAGCTAAAATGCATTTTAAAGATAATAAAATTAACTACTTTTCCCCGTTTGGTCCTCGGGATCGACCGCTCCGTTCGGCAGATAAAATGAAAAAGGTGATTTTTTTTTAAAAATTCATATCTCTGAAACTAAACATCATAACCTCACGAAAAAAATCATGTTGATGGGTCACATGTCAAACTATATTTCATTAAAATTTCAAGTGATTTGTCTACGTATTTTTTCAGTAATAAATCGAAAACTGAAAAAAATGAGTTTTTTTTGTGCCTCGATTACGGGCGTAAAAAAGCCTAATTGCACTTGAGATTTTGGGAAAAGGTAGATATTTTATTTGTCTTGGTTAAGTTCATTGCGCAGCTTTTAAACCCCTATGGTTCTCAAGATATCAAGGTTTGAATTTTTTTTTTTAAATTTTTTGATTTCTTATATCTTTAAAACAATGTAGTCAAATGCCTCAAAATTTTATGTGGTGATTCATCATAAACAAAGCTATCCGCTGTTAAAATTTTAAACGATTTTGTTGAGCAGTTCTCAAATAAAGAGCTAAAATGTAAAAACCGATTTTTTCAAAAATTTGGCTTTTTCTTCTAAGGGTGTGGTTGCACGTTTTAAAGTCCCTCCCTATGAATTTATGTTATACTGATATGTATATGTATGTATATATATATATATATATATATATATATATTGCTACGCGGGAGGAATTAGGTAGTGTGTTGCGTCGTGGTGAGGTTTTCAGCTGTGCCGTCTAAGGATCAAACCCAGGGACGTGGAGAGGAGTGCGGGGTTAAACTAAAAAGGCCAAGGAGTAAGCTTGAGTAGTTTGTTTCTTGGCTTTTGCCATGCTACGCACGTTATTGTGCGTACATGACAATATATAAAAAAAAAATATATATATATATATATATATATATATATATATATATATATATATTCAAAATATTTAATTCAAATTAAATTTAATTAACATACATTGTATGTACATTAAGACAATATATTTAAAATTTTTGAATTATAATTTAAAACTTCTTCGACGATTTCATCCGTTTCAGATCCACAAGATTTGGAACCTGATAAGCTGATTGATTTCGTATTCGGAGTTCTGATATACAACCTGTGTATGAATAATGGAAATGGTGAATAAACGTTACAAAAAAATGGTGTACAGTAAAAATATTTTATTTTCTTTAGTTTTTTTTTTTTTTTTGAAGGGGGTGAGGAGGTGGAAATCTTCTAAAAGACACCTTTTAGATGGAGATAAAGGTAGTGTCGGATTCATCACATTAAAGTGATGCCTACCGACTAAAACCACCTCCTCAGGGGGCTAACTCAGAGGTTATATGCCCAGGTAAAAAAGAAGGAAGTGAGAATTAGATGAAAGAATTAAAGAGATTTGTATGCTTCGCAGTTTAGAAAGTCACCTCACTTTTCATAGGGTGGAGAAGAGGAGAATATGACGCTATAGTAGCGAAGCTCGGTTTGATTTAGCAGTGAAGCTTTCAGAAGAAAGGTGATGAGGTTGTGTGTATATGTAATTGTATCAGTGTGCGCACGTTGTGGTAAATGAGTAGGTGAGGATGTGTGGTGTAATTGGCTGTAAGTGTCGCGGGGCTCACATATTACTAAACAGCTTTTAATTACATTACTTTATATTTCATCCTTAACCTACTAGTGAGAATTTTACTATTATGAAGTGAACTGCATTTAATATATAATCGGGGTATTTTATTGTTGTGAGTCTCTTTGCCACAGAGTATTAAAAACATCGTTTATTCACATTATTTAACTTTACTCTACTAATTTTTTTGTCATAAGTAAATTTTAAATTACTTAGTATTATTTTGTTGAATTTCTTCTAAAAATATAATGTACATATCTTTACTGCATCTTGGCCAGCTACTTTTTGTTATGTTTAAATCATCTACTCTATACCATGTATTATTCAATGTCACCATATTTGTGTAATGTCCCGAATGAATGCTTAAACCGTGGTGAAAGATTGCATTAGTAACTTTATATATTTTGTTATCTATGTATAAATTTGTGTTAGACACATTTTTAATTTTACATTCAGTCAGTTTTATTATATTTTTTGATGCATTGATCCTAAATAATATCAATTGTATAATAATAATTTTATTGTTAGCAATATTTACTCTAGTAAGTAAGTAGTCTCAATTTTTCATTGTTTACGTACGAGCCGCTAAAGCAGACAGAACCAAGAATCGTCCGATTTCTATAACTTACAGCAATGAATATAGACCTTGTATAGAAGAACACTCATGGGTTAGGAAATCGGGGACGAGAATTTGGAGGACAGGCCATTAGTTTTGTCCCCCATCCGCTAGGTGCGCTACGTTAGCTACGTATGGCATGTAAGTGCGAGAGAGATAGCACTATAACCCATATAAGCATATGGCTAATGCTGACCACGTGCGGGACTGTTGACACCGGCATTTTTAAGTCATTCAAGAAATTTAAAGTGCAATTGATTATTTAAGTGTGTGCAGGGTGTAGTGATAGCCTCCAGGAACAACACCGTCTTCAAGGAGTATTTTAGTCTCATCGTTTTTAAGATTATAAACTATAAATCGAGGAGTTTTTTAACGTGATTTTTTAAATTAGGATATCGTTTATTCATTCAAATTTATTGTTAAATATAAATATAATTGTAAATAGTTCTTTTTTTCAAATATAGCTATTAAAATAATTAATTTTATGATGGCTACTAAAATTTTTATAAATATATCTTTAATTATTGACTATACAGTTTTAATCAATATTCTTTTAATTAATTCTTTTAATGTCGCTCCCAACAAAACTATAATATTATTTCTTAAAATCATATTTCACTTGAGACTTTGGATTTTTCAGAATAAAACAAGCTGAACCATTGCATGAATGAACAGGTTTCAACGCGTAAATAACACCATTTCGTTGTCTTTTTTCTAAATGTTTCATCAACTTGATGGTATCACAACTGAAAAAGCAAAAGTCATGTGTATAAAAATATTATAAAAGTCATATATACAAAAAAAGTATAATATAATACTTTTTTTCTCCACACGGCGCGTAAAGTGCGTACTGTACGTCCTCGTGGAGAAAAGTAGTATATTCACCATGGGAGTAAGTAGATAAAGCCTCAGATCGCATATTTTTCGAAAATTATATGCGATCGGAGACATTCTCTACTTTTACTCCCTTGGTGCATAATCTACTAATTTTAATATCTCTATATTAAATACCTCTATAAATTGTAGGCTGCTGGTCATTCCTTTTGCCACAAATAGAGCAAATTTCAGAAGCTGTGGGCTCATCAGAGTCTTTTACATGACACATAATTCTCCTCTCATAAGGCTCTAATTCTTCGTCATGCGTCTAATTAAATTGAAACATTATCACATGAAATATTCACATTCTTCTACCTACATTTTTAAGAGTATTTTAAGTACATTATAAAGCATTATTGTAATTATCATTAAATAACTCACATTTAATCCTCGTATATAAAAACTTGAATCTCTGTTTAACGGTTTACTACAAATTTTGCATAATTTTTGAGAATTTTTTTGAACGTGACAATATCCATAGAATAGTTGATTCTTCACATAAACAATTTTCTATAAATGATTTTTTATTAATTTTTAATTTATTTAGAACAATTTACTTAGAAATCTATTTAATTTGAATTATCTTCTTACGTATCCAGCAGAATAAATAAAAACAACATCATCATCATCATCTTCAGACGCTAGAACAACTTTTTCTCCGTAATACATTTCAGACCAGGTTCGAGTATTTTTCTTGATAGATACTGTCTAGGTGACGATGGTCTGTCTAGGTGTGATCTGTTTTTAAAGTTAAATCAGTGTTCTAATTCTGATGTCTCCTACTGGTAGTGATGTGGCATTGGTATTAAAATTTGCACCATGCATGCAATACTCTGAAGTTGATTCGCACTGTCTGGGCAGTGCAGCTTGGCGTTGCTGGGTACTTTAAATACGTCAAGGTGTCTCTGGAGCTAATTCACACTGTTTAAGCAGTGTAAACTGGCGTTGCTGACTTCTTCAACGGCATCAAGATGACCCTGGAGCTAGATTTACTCTTTCTGTCATGGTGCTGATTGGCGTCTCTGGGTACTTCAACGTTATCTAGTTGTGCTGCTTGGTGTTTCTGGCTAATCTAGCCACCTGGAGGCGTGTTCTAGTTGCCTGACCACCTTGAAATGACTATGAAGCTGTATTTTTGCTTTCTAGCAGTCCTGGTTGGCGTTGCTGGCTGCTTGAACCACCTCAAGATGATCTTGAAGCCGGATCTGTACTTTCTGGGAGTACTGGTGAACGTTTTTGGACACTTCAACTACTTTAATATGGCTCTGAAAATGGGTACTATCTGACATGGTAATGTTTAAAATATTAAAATGACTTGCGCTGTATGTTGAATCGATATTGTATTTCAATAAGTTTTAATTTGAAATGCTGTGTGGACGTTTTCAGTTTTTTAAATACATATTTTGTATTCCTTACGGGTACCTTAAGAGTGATTATTAATATACTGTTAGTTTAAAATTATTATTCTAAGAGATCAGTAATCTCAATCCATCAATAATTATTTGTGAGAAAAGCTTGTAATATATTTTCCTGTATGTCTAGGTGTACGAGCAATGCTGCGTTAGTTGGCCTCGTAGTCTACTTCATGCAACGAAGTATAACTTATTGGTGTTGTTGGTAAAACTCTGGTTATACTGCTCTATTAATGGATAAGTGTTTTTATCAGGTTAGATCAGTGAGTTGAATAATATAATCATTTGTTGGTATGAGTTTTTAATGATTTCTTTTGTTTTATAGTGTGTAAGTCATACTACAACTACAGATATCATGGTCTGCTGGATAGGGAGCAGTAGGATTAAGCACACCAGTTATATGCCTGATCATCAATAACACTGAATCTTCATTAGTGTATAGCTTTCAGGTACAATATGTTCTGTATAATTTTATGATTTCATAAGATTAATATAATTTATTTTTGCAGATGCAGTGCTTGAAAGATGCAGGTTATACGTATCTATAATCATGCATTCAGTATAGGGGCTCGTTTTTTTCAAATTAATTACACAGTAATTTTGCTTCCTCCTCAAGAGGAAGATTTGTAATAGTAACATTTTCAGTTTTGCTAATACTTCGTGGAAACGCATTTGGAGGTGTTTAGAGTACGAATCATACGTTTTTAGAAAATGTCCGTGCGGATGGCTGTGTGTGTGTGTGTGTATGTACGTATACCGCCATAATTTTGGAACCATGCGACGGATCGTAATAAAATTTGACATGCGTATATTTTTTCTAATTCTGAATTTAGGTCATTTTTTGTTTTATGATTCTGACCATTTTATGGCCATGCCATTTTTCTATATTTGAAAAAATATTTTTGCTTTTTTATAATGATATGATTTATACAATATATTCAACAATAGTTTATCTAGAAGAACACAAATTTTTCTACTTTTTCCCGCAAGATTTTCTAGATTGACTGATCTGTTCATTTTTTATGATATAAAAAGTAATTTTTCGAAAAACATATATATCTCAAAAAATAAATAGTTAAATGTTTTAAAAAAATTCATGACAATAAAAAACAACGATATCTACTAGTTGTAAAAATTTTAAGCAATTTTGGCGACTAGTTTTTGAGATAAAAATCAAAAACTAAAAAAAATGATTTTTTATGTCGCACGATTACGTGAGTAAAAAGGTTTGAATTGAGTTGAAATTTTAGGAAAAGATTGATCTTTTGATCACTTCGGCTAGGTTCTTTTTGTAGCTTATGAAACCTTTTAGTTTAAAAGATATTAAGATTCAAATTCTTCAACTCTCACCCTGTATACTCTGTGTGACTGAACATTATTATTTTTGTTAAACCATATAATTTGATTATTACAGCTTAGTATGTTTTGAGAGTTTTCATGGTTTTATAAAATGTCTGTGCAGATGGTTTTGTCTGTCTGTGTGTGTGTATGTGTGTGTGTGTGCGTGCGTGCGTGCGTGCGTGCATGCGTGCGTACGTATACTGTTATAATTCTACGTGATCGATCGTAATAAGATTGGACGTGCATATATGTATTCTGATTCTGAATTCGAGTAAATTTTCTTTTAAGATTAGACTATTTCATGACCAGTCATGGCCATTTTTCGATTTTTAAAAATTTTAGCGTTTATTATGATATGATTATCCAATATTTCAACAATAGTGTCTAAAAGACTGCTACGTCTAAGAGAGCTCGAGCTCAGGTCCGAGCGATCTCCGGCGAGACTCTCTCCCAGGAGCTATGGAATACAGAAAATATTACGAGGTCTAAAAGGCGACTGCGGAGTACTGAAATAAGCTTAAATTTTAATAGGCGATATGGTAATTGAAAACAACGTCAAGGGTCTGAAAGCGGCTGTGGGTATGTACATCTATTGCAAAGGTCAAAAGGGCGACTGTGGGAATACAGAAACCGATAAACGATGGTCTAAAATGCGACTGTGGGAGTGCTGACAATGAGCTTAAAATTAAAAGGCGATATAGGGAGTATAGAAAACAACGTCAAGGTCTGAAAGGCGCTGTGGGTATGTAGAAATCGTGAAAAATAATTATCAAAAAATAAAGCCAGCCGCATTTTATATGGCATTGTTACTGGTCATTAAGACTCCGCAATTCTGGTATTTTTTTTATGACGATATTGTAAGTTATTTTGGAGTTCACGAGCGCTATCCTTTTGATATCCACCTTAACCCCACCCCCTGATACCCCTCCCCTACAAGTGTCTCCTAACCTATCCTTTTAGTATCGAATAGTAGCGAAATTTAAATCAAAGCATGAGTTGAATGTCCCATGTATTATCTTCACTAGAGAATAGGAGGAAGCTAGTGCCAATGACTTGGCAGCGTTTTTTTATTGCTTCCTCCTAGAGGAAGCTTTGTAATAGTAAATTTTTCAGTTCGCTAAAAACTTCATAGAAACATGTTTGAGATGTTGAAGTTCGAATACGTGTTTTTAAAATGTCCGAATGGATTGTGTGTGGTGTGTGTGTGCTGTGTGTGGTGGTGTGTTGTGTTGTCGTGTGTGGTGTGTCTGTGTGTGTGTGTGTGTGTGTCTGTGTGTGTATACCGAAATATTCTGGAACTACTTCGTCAATATTAATAAAATTTGACATGCATATCTATTTTTGTATTCTGAACTCGGGTAAAACATTTTTTTTTTAATTTTTTCAATTAGATTTATTTTTATAGCCATTTTTTGATTTTTGAAAAACATTATTTTCGTTTTTTCCAATCATTCCATCGGTACAAACAATTCTGCTAAAATGCATTTGAAAGGTAATAAAATTATCTACTTTTCCTTGTTTGGTCCTCGGGATCGACCGTTTCGTTCGGCAGATAACATGAAAAAGGTGATTTAAAAAAAAAAATTAATATCTTTGAAACTAAACAACATAACCTCACGAAAAAAATCATGTTGGTGGGTTACGTGTCGAACTATATTCCATTAATATTTCAAGTGATTTGACCACTTATTTTACCAGTAATAAATCAAAAACTGAAAAAATGAGTTTTTTTTTGTGCCACGATTACGGGCGTAAAAAGGGCTTTTGCACTTGATATTTTAGGAAAAGGTAAATATTTTATGTTTTTGGCTAAGTTCGTTGCGCAGCTTTGAAATCCCTATGGTTCTTAAGATATCAAGGTTTGAATTTTTTTGAAAATTTTTTTGATTTCTCATATCTCTAAAACTATGTAGTCAAAAGCTTGAAAATTTTATTTGGTGATACATCAAAAGCAAAGCTATCTGCTGTTAAAATTTTGAACGATTTTGTTGAGCGTTTCTCAAGTAAAGAGCTGAAGTGTAAAAATCGATTTTTCTCAAAAATTTGGCTTCCTCTTCTAGAGGTGTGGTTGCACGTCTTAAAGTCCCTCCCTATGAATTTATGTCATACTGATATGTATATGTATATATATATATATATATACTAGTGGGGCTTCGCCCCCCTGCTCGCTTCGCTCGCCAACCCCCCATTTTAGTTTTTGTTTGATTTTTATTTTTCAACTGTTATTTTCGTTATCTGATGATTAAGTTCTAGTTGGCCAAGAACAATCTTATTGTATTATATAAAATTTGTAGATCATAAAAAGGTCAAGAATTTAATGTTTGTCGAAATAGAGAAAATCGAAAGAAAAAAAGTAAAAGTACTGAATTAACGCCGAACTTCTACTGCTTATGGCATTTAAAATATATAGTTTTTTTTTCATTTTTTTGGAAATTGTTTTGAAATTAATTTTGATTCTTCCCACTTTCAATTATATGTTACAATTATACATAAATCTGGTCCACAGGTACCACTACATTGTTCTATAATAACAATTGCTGCGATTGTTGAATTGACCTGTGCCTCTCATCTATTTGATGATGCGATTCTTTTCGTTTTTTAACGTAGCATAATGAGGAAAGCAAATAGTGTTTTTCATTTTATATTATATGTTTTAGTTCTCTAAAGAACTCAT